>JAJEJO010000816.1:472727-499995 GCA_020662805.1 Glaucomys volans
GAGATAAAATAAACCTAATCAGGGTAGTTTTATATGAAGAAACAGGTCAGGAAAACTAGAGTAGAATTAATGTAAAGAATGATGCATAACAACTAATGGGCTCCCTTCTATTAGAAATGAGGTACAAATTAAGAGCAGAACCAAAAAATAAGAATGATACTGAGATGACTGAGCTAATTGTCTAATTGTCCAGATCTTGATGGAGCAATAATATATGCCTTACCTGAAAACTTGTTAGAGACTCAGAACCTCTAGCACCTCCACACACAAATTTAAATCTGCGTCTAAACAAATGCTTCACATTATTTGTCTGCCTGGTACAGAGTGGGAGACACTAAGCTAGACCAGATGTTTCTGTGCTTTCTTCCTTCCTTGAGTCACCAGGCTTTGAATAGTTTAAATCTGATAATGTCAACCCAACTAGTTACATATTTTTAAAAAATAAATTACAACTAAATGCAGAATAATTTTAGTTTTTATTATGCAGTGAGTAGGTCCTGTGATGTGATACATGAGACCAATAGTTCATTAGCTGGACGAGAAAACACATGTAAAAATGGACCATACTTACAACTTAACTATTTAAATAAAATATTAAATTATAAGCAGGTGATTTTAATAATCTTTTGATTAGAGTTCTTTTCTTTGAATACGGATCTGTTGATGAGAGACCTTTTTTTCATTGATTTTCTTATTTGAAACATACCCAAAATGTGCCCTCTTTAACTCTTAATCTTGTTTCTTTTAAGTAGAGAGAGAACTTATTTATTTCAATGAATCAAAGTGTTGTAAAAACGTTTGATTTTTTAGTTTAAAAAAATTTTAATAATATTTAGTTCATATGTGATTCAATTGCAAACTTTTTCAATGAAAAACACTATTCAGAAGAAATAAATCTCCATGATTCTACTTTGGATAAGTTTTCAATTAAATTATGTAATTAAAAAATCACTATAATGATGAGACTGTAGAAAACAGCTTTCTCCTGGTAATACATAATTCATGGTTAACTTGCAGTGGCTCTTACACGTGAGAGCAGTCCGGACGCCATGGCTGTAGTGGGTGTTGCAGTATCATTGCCTGGAAAGAAAATAATGAGACAGAGGTAAGCAGGAGGAGGGGTCACTGGGGACTGTTCTGAGGATCCACACCTTTAGAGGAAAACAGGAGGAAGGAAGTAGGATTGGGCAGATGGAGCCTGGGCTGTGATGCAATCTTAAGAAAAGCCATAGCCAACCCTTGGGGAGCCCTGGCACTAGGATGGTCCTTTGTGAATTGCACAGAATTGGGAGGGAGAAAATTTAATCTTTATATATCCTATCAGTCACTCTTTGGATACAAACAGAGCCAGGAAAGTGGTTGTCTTCAATCAAGGTCTTCACGAAGACAGTGAGGTACTACATACATATCACTTGGAAGAAAACTCATCAATTTCTGGAGAGGAAATCTATGTGGAATATCAGTGTCCACTACAATAGGAATGGTTACTAGTCAATGTAATGAAACCCACAGTCAATTTTCCACTATAAATAAAATAAAAGCCTTGCTCATAAAATCTAGGAACTCCATTTAGTTGAAACAGTTTAGAGATATTTTATTGTGATTATAATAAAAGATAAAATAAAATTTAAAGATAAGTCCAAGCATAGTGTATTTTGGAAATCAAAATGAATTGAAAGAGCTGTTTACACAATATGTTTATTTACAATAAGATTTATTTTCCTATGCTTTGAAATCTATTGATTTTTTTCAAAGAGCATTATATGTCACTGAAAGCAGAGTTTTGTCACTGAAATCTAACCCAGGTCTTTAATTTGCTCCTCATTTCTTTTTCATGGACCGAGATCAACACATTACTTCATTAAATCTTAGGACAGAATATTTGGTGTACAGCAATGCGTAAATTATTTGGAAAAAAATTGCCAGATTAAAGATTTTTAATTACTACAAATTTAAAATTTGAGCATTTTAAGTGCAATTATCTAAGTATATGTTCTGAATATCAATGTCCAAACTGCTCTGAACAGTTTCCCGATAATTTTTGTTTATAATAAAATGAAAAAAAATGAGAAAAACAGAAAATGCAGTCAAAAACATATTTTTATTATAATAAATAGCTCTGTGCCAAAATTTACCCTCTTTAAAATGTCACTGTAATGTTCTCACACAGTTACATTATCGATGTTGCTTTAACAGCACTGCAAACATGTTAGGAAAGAACATTTTTATATCTTTATAAATGTAATGAGTCTCCATAGATTCTTCCAAGCCAATAGAAAGGGTAAACAACATCCCCAGTGTGTGTGTAAAGTTTCCCAGAGACAAACTGTAGTGACAGTTTTCCTAAAAATTATTGTTTTTCTTGTGGTAAATAATTTGGACCCCATGAAACATCAATTGCTTTCCTTTTTTCCCCTGGGCTAGTTAAACAAACATGTAATCAATACCAAGTAATATAAGCACTTACCACAATGTGAGGTAGAAACAATTCAGGAAGGATCTTATCCTAGAGCTCCTAAACATTTTAATCTTTGTGAAAAGATACAACCCTGAGATGCTTCCCTGTGAAACTTAGGCAGAAGGTCTTTAGCAGCTGAAGCAGAAGATAGTTGAAATTTAGCAGCCCTAAGAATAGCATGTTCTGCTTTGTCAAGCAGTTTTTTATCCCTCAACTTTATTCATATGATTATCAAATAAAATTGCATAAATTTAAAGTATATGAAGTGATTATTTGAGATACATATACATTGTGAAATGACTACCATAATCAAACTAATTAACAAATCCATTATCTCATAGTGTTTACCCATTTTATAAATGATTAGAATACTTTAGATGTACTCTTGGGCTGGCAACGCAGTTCAGTGGTAGAGCGCTTGCCTAGCATGGATAAGGCCCTGGGTTCCACCACAAAACAACTAATAAGCAACAACAACAAAAAATTCTACTCAGAAAATTTCACCAACATTCTGCTCTGTTTTTTGTGAGTTTGACGTTTTAAATTCCACATCTAATGGGACCATGTGGTACTTGTCTGTCTGCCTGATTTCACATAACACAATGCCCTCCAGATTCATCCATGTTGCCAAAAACGATGAGATCTATTTTTTTTTTGAGCACTCATACAGATGTAAATATTATCCTATAGGGGTGACCAATTTTATGGTTTTCCCAGAACTGAATAGGTTCCTGGGCTGTATTTGTTTTTTTTAGTTGTCAGTAGACCTTTATTTATTTTATTTTTTATTTATTTATATGCAGTGCTGAGGATTGAACCCAGGGTCTCACACATACATGTCAGACAAGTGCTCTACCACTAAGCTACATTCCCAGCCCCATGTAATAATTTTAATGATAAAGCTGGGAAAGTGCTAAGCAGAGTGGGATAAGTTAGTCATCCAGTTATGCTCCGGGATCATATGGACTACAATGTGGATTTAAGAGAGGGAGATTTTTATCACTGTAATTATTAACTCAAATTAATTATAAAAATTAATGGATATCACTATGACATTTTCATACATGCACATGTTGTGCTCTGATCATGTACACCTTCATTTCTCTTCCCCTCTCAGCCCTCCTCTAGCCCTAGCCAGTCCCTAATAGAACCTCTTCAACTTTCATTTCACCATTTTCGGTTGTTTTTGTTTTTTGTTTTGAGAGAAAACATGTGACACTTCTATTTCTGTATCTGACTTATATTGTTTAACATGATGTCTTACCATTCCATCCATTTTTCTGCAAATGATGGGACTTCATTCTTCTTTATTGATAAATAATACTCTATTGCATATATGTGTGTATACACCACATTTTCTTTATCTACATATCTGCTGACAGACACTTAGGCTGATTTCATATCTTGGCTGTTGAGAATAGTGCTGCAATAAACATGAGTGTGCTTGGGTACATGTTTTGTATGCTGACTTGATTTTCCCAGGAGTACAATGACTGGATAGTATAGTAGATCTATTTTTACATTTTTAGTTAGGTTTTTTTTTTTTTTTTAGAAACCTCTATACTGTTTTCCAGAGTGGACATACTAATTTACATTCCCACCAATGGTGTATAAGGGTTCCTTTTTGGCCACATCCTCACCAGCATTATTTTTATCACAGCTATTCTAAATGGGGTGAGATGGATCTCAGTGTAGTTTAGATTTGTATTTCCCTGATGACTAAAGGTATTGAGCACTTTTATATGTTTATTGGCCATTTGTACTTGGTTCTTTTGGGAAGTGTCTATTCATATTATTTGTCCATTTGTTAACTGGATTACTTTGTTGCTGTTGAGGATTTTGGGTTCTTTATATATTCTGTATATTAAGCCTCTGGTAGATGAATACCTGGAAATGACATTCTCGCATTCTATAGGTTGTCACTTCATTTTGATGAGTGCTGCCTTTGCTGTACAGAAGCTCTTTAGTGATGCAACTCCATTACTTTTTGTTTCGTGGACTCCTGGTTCAGTCCAGGAAATAATTGTTTATGCCAATATCAAGAAATCTTTCTCCTAAATTTTCTTATAGTAGTTTAAAATCTAACATTAAGGTGTTTGATCCATTTTTAGTTTATTTTTGGACAAGACGGAGACAGGTTTAGTTTCAATCTTCTGCATGTGGACATCCAGTTTTTCCAACACCATTTGTTGCAGAGGCTGTTCTTTCTCCAATGTATGCTTTTGGCACTTTTGTTAAAATTCATCTGGCTGAAGATCTGTGCATTTATTTAGGGGTCCTCTATTCTCCTCCATTGGTTTTCAGGTCTGTTGTTATGCTAATATAGTGCTATTTATGTTACTGTGGCTCTGGGGTATGTTTTGAAGTCAGGTGTTGTGCTGCAGCATTGTTCTTTTTGCTGCAGATTGCTCTGGTTTGGGGGAATTTGTGCTTTCATATGAATTTTAGTATTGCTTTCTGTAGTTCAGTGAAGAACGTCATCAGTATTTTGATCAGCATTGCACTGAATCTGCAGATCGCTTTGGATAGCATGATCATTTTAACAATATTTACTCTTCCATTTTATGAACATGGTTGGTCTTTCCACCACCTATTGTCTATTCAATTTCCTTCTTTTATGTTTAATTTACATTATAGGTATCTTCTGAATCCTTGATTAGGTTTATTCCTAGGGTTTTTGTTTGTTTGGTTTTGTTTGTTTGGCTACTGTGAAAGGGATTGCTCTCCTCATTTCTTTTTCAATGAGTTCATCATTGGGGGTGTGGAAAATGTATTAATTTTTGTCATTGATTTTGTATCAACTTCTACTTTGCTGAATTTATCAGTTCTAAAAGTCTTCTGATGATGAAATTTAAGGTTTTCTATGTGTGAGATCATGTCATCTGCAAACAGAAATAATTGTACTTTCTCCTTTTCTAATAGTACAACTTTTATTTCTTTTTCTTCATAAATTTCTCTAGCTAGAATTTCTATTACTATTTTGAATAAGGCTAGAGAGATTGGACACCCCTGTCTTGCTCCTGTCTTTAAAGGAAAAGCTTTCAGTTTTTCTCATTCATTTCAATATTGGCTATGAATACAGCCTTTCTTATGTTGTTTACTCACTTTATTTACCATACTTTGTTTACTTGAAGATTTTATCATAAAGAGACATTAAATTTTTATCAAAGGCTTTTTGTACATCTGTTGAGATGATCATGTGATCTTTTAATCCTTAACTCTACTTATGTGCTGTTTTACATTTATTGATTTGCATATGTTGAACCAAGCTTACATCCCTGGAATGAAACCAATTCGATCATGGAGTATTACCATTTTAATGTGCTGTTGAATTTTATTTGAAAGTATTTTGTTGTAATGAGAATGTTCTCATCTGTGTTCATTGAGTATAGTGAGTGTTCTGTAGTTTTTATGTTGTGTCTTTGTCAAGATTTGGTAATCAGGTAATATTGGCTTTGTAGAATGAGTTTAGAAGGGTCTCTTCCATTCATATATTGTGGAATAGTTTGAGAAGCATTGGTTAGCTTTTCTTTAAATGTCTGGTAAAGCTTAGCTGTGGACAACTTGCGTGGCAGGCTGAGGCCTTCAGTTCATTCTCAAGCACTGCAAATAAGAAAAGGGAATGAAGGAAGGAAGGAAGGAAGGGAGGGAGGGAGGGAAAAGGAGAAGGAGAGAGGGAAGGAGGGAGGGGAAAGATTGGTAAATTTTAGTAGTAAATCTATCTTGTCCAGGGCTATTCTTTGTTGGAAAAATATTCATTACTACTTCAGTCTTGCTACTCATGTTTGAGCTATTTAGTTTATATCTTCTTGGTTGAATTTTGGTAGGTCATATATGCTCAGAAATTTTTCCATTTCTTCTAGATTTTCTAATTTGTTGCCATGTACTTAAAAAATATACTCCCTAGCAATCATTTGAATTATAGTGAATCTGTTGTAATATCTCCTTTTTCATCTTCTCTCTTTTGGATCTTCTCTCTTTTGGTTAATTTAGCTTAGGTTCATCATTTTATTCATCATTTCAAAGAACCAACTCAGTTTCGTTGATCCTTTGTGTTGTTCTTTTATTCTCTATTTTATTTTTTTATTCTCTAATCTTTATTATTTATTTTATTCTACCGATTTGGGGTTTGGTTTGCTCTTGTTTCTCTGACTTAGAGATGAATCATTAAATTATTTATTTGAGATCTCTATTTTTTTGACATTGGAACTCATTTCAATAAAACTTCCTCTTAGTACTGCTTTTGATATATCCCACAAATTTGGTATGTTGTATTTCCACTTTTGTTTCATTAGTTCATTAGTGTGTTATTCAATATCCATGTTTGTATAATTTCTGCAGTTTCCATTGCTGTTGATTTCTAATTTCATCCCATTGTGACCTGACAATATGTAAGAAATTATTACATTTTTAAAAATTTATTAAGATTTGTTTTGTGGTATAATACTTGATCTGTTTTGGAAAAAATTCCACATGCTGATGAAGAGAACATGCATTCTGCAACTATTGAATGGAATATTCTATAGATGTATGTATGTTACATTCATTTGATTTCTAGTGTAATTTAAGTCTGTTGTTTCTCTTTTGATTTGGGAGGGTTCTGGATGATCAATCTATTGTGGAGAGAAGTCTCCTACTATATTGGGTCCTCCCTCTCCCTTTATCTCCAGTAGCCTTTGCTGACAGTTGATGCATATATATTTATAATTGTTATATCTTCTAGATGTATTAGTTCCCTTGATCACTATTTAATTATGTTCTTTTTCCCTTCTGATTTTGTCATAAATTCTATTTTCCTGGATGTAAATGTAGTTAATTCTGCTTGCTTTAGAATTCCATTTGATTGGAATATCTTTTTCTACTTTTACATTTTCAGTTTGTTTATGTCTTTGCAGGTGAGATAGGTTTCTTGTATGCAGCACTTTGTTAAATTTTGGTTTTCAATCCATTCATATGTCTGTGTCTTTTAATTGAAGATTTTAGACCATAGGCTTATATAGTTATTACAGAAAGGTGTGTGATTGGTCCTAATTTTCTTAACAGTTGCTTTGAATATTCCTTGTACATTTCTTCATCTTTTATTCACTTTTGAAATTTGATGGTTTGGCATACTAATAATATTTGATTATTTCCTATTTTTCATTTGTGTATCTACTATTCCAAAGGGACATATTCTCTCCTATTCTCTAATGATTATGCTTATCTTTCTTCCTTGAAGGATGTAGAATTCCTTCAAGCATCTCCTGTAATGTTGACCTAATATTCATGAATTCCTTTAGTGTATGGTTAACTTGAAAGGTCTTTATTTCTCTTTGATTCTGAAGTATCATCATACTGGCTATAGCAGTCTTGATTAGCAGTTCTCTTCCAGGACTTGAAACATATTGTTTCATGCTCTCCTGGCCTTTAGAGTTTCTACTAGAAATCTACTGTTATTCCAAATAGTTTTCTTCTAAATGTGACTTTGACTTGGTGTTTCTTTCTTGTAGCTTTAGTATTTTTTATTGTTGTTCTTTAGTACTTTTGGCAACTATAATAGACTATGGATAGATTCCCTTCTGGTAGTGTTATTTTTGAAGTTCTAAATGTCTCCTGTGCCTGGACATCCAAGTTTTTCTCAAGAATTTGGAAATTCTGCAATTATTTCACTGGTAGATTTTCTGTGTATAGCTCTTCTCCCTCCAATATGATGATTATGTGGTTATTTGATCTTTTAATGGTGTTCCAGAGATCTTGTATTCTTTATTCTTTCTTTCCCATTTATTTCTGTCTGATTGTAATATTGCAAGATTTGTCCTCAAGCTCTGATATTCTTTCTTCTGCTTGATATGGTCTATTGTTGAGGCTTTCAATTGAGGTTTTTCTCTGACACACTGAGTCTTTTATTACTAAGATTTCTGTTTGGTTCTTTTTCAAAATCTCCATCTCTTTATTGAAATGGTCATTTATATCCTGCATTCAACTCATTCCACTGTTTATTTTTGTTTTTCAAATTTCATTAAGCTTTTTAAAAATCACTTTTTTCAATTCTTTGTCCAGGATTTCATCTACTTTGCTATCTTTGGAATCTATTACTATGAAGTACTATGGAGTTATGAACTTTAGGTGGTGACAGATTATCTTCTTTTTTATATTTCTTTCATTTCTATGTTGAGACTTGAGCATGTTTGGGGGGACATCTCTTCAACATTTTTGTGCTGTCTTCCTTAGTATGGAGCTTTCTTTCAACAGTGTGATCTGGGTTATCAGGTTTTTTTTTGTATATTGTTGAGTTTATTTCTAACAACTCCACAGTGTAGTTTTCTTGTATGTGATTTATGGGTTTGTGACAGAACATTCTATATCAGTGTCAGACAAACCTACAGTCTCTGCAAGCTTGTAGGCACAGGACACTATGGTAATTCAGGTGTGGTGTAGGCAGCAGAGTACACACATGTACGATGGGAGTGGTACCCATATCAGATGCAGGAGGTTTCCACAGGCACATTTGATAGTAGCTCTGTTCCTGGTAAGCATTTCTGATGCTAGTTGCTCTTATCCTCTGATTAGAGACCGATGGAAACCTAGCTTTCCAGGAAGAAGAAGGGATTGAAGAACGGGTTGAGTCTCTCAGAGAAGCTGTGAGACTCACCTTCAATATTATAAGCCCTGTGCAAGGGACCAAATGTAGCTGTGGTTCACATAAAAAAATCCACATAGATGTGGTGTTGATCACCATTAGTTTTTCCTCTCTATAGCTACTATAGAGGTATCTGCTTAAAGTTGGACCTCAGCCTCCCCCTAGCTGTGCCTGCCTAGGGACCAGATGACAACTAGGAGCTTTTGTCTCCCCTTTTCTTTAAGTAGAGTGTCTGTTAGAGTTCAGTGTCAATTGGGTTATGACTGGAGTTGAGCTTCCTTCCTTTCAGCTGTGTCTGATTTCAATGTACATAAGGCCCTGGGCTTGACCCCCAGCACTGGGAGAAAAAAAAAAAAGTGAAAGGGAGAGAGCTTAGATAAATAAATAAAAATTAAAATAGACAAATAAAAACAGGAGAATGAAGAGGAAGAAAAATAAAACTAGAAATAAAAAGGGATAAAGTAAAAAATGGGAAAGAAAATCAAATTAAAAAAAATTTTAAAACGATTAAGAAAAAAATTAATGAATAACAATAAAAGAGTAAAAAGAGAAAATAAAGTCACAAGTCCCTCCTAGCAGAGATGCTCAGAATCACGAGTAAGCAATCTGATCACAGGATTTATTGATCTAATTTTCTCTCTGGGGCTCCTAAGAGAGTTGGTCACAGTTGCAGCTTGTTGAAATTCTTCTCAGTTCTTGCCAAACTAGTAAGAGTGGAATCCCAGATCTGATTTTTTTAAAGTTGAATAGTATGATTATTCTTAAGTTATAAAAGATGCTTTCTAGGCATGTTTTAAATAAGAAAATCAATGAAAAGTTCTTTTCCACAGACCCATGTTCAATGAAAGACCTTAATTATAATAAAAGTATCTATATATAGATCTCCAAAAAGTAGTGAATGTGTGTGTATATTTATAAATATGTCATATACATGTATTTATACAAATCTTGGGTATCATGATTAATGTTTACAATAAATGTAAGAACACAAGTATCTCTTTAAAACAGTGATTTCATTTCCTGTAGCTATTTACCCAAAAAGTGAGATTGGTGGATCTGGTAGTTCTATTTTCACTTTTTTAAGGAACATTAGTACTGTTTTCCTTCACATCATAATTCTGCATTTCAGGTACAAATAAGGGTATTTCTATTTAAAAAGCATAATTACTTCTAAATACCTCTTGATCCCAAGTGAATTAATGGTAGGGGAACACTGTGCACATGATAATACTAAATTAGCTCAGGTATATTCTACAATCACAAACATTCTAATTAGACTTACACAAACCATAAACATGAAAACATAAGATGCAGAGAAACTAATTGTATAAAAGCAATATGAAGTCTGCCCTTAGTAAAGACAAGTGAGGAATGGAAACTAAGATAATTAAGTTATGAATTTAAGCTCCTTAAATTCAAAGTAAGGGCCTCTGTCATTTTTGAGTTCTAAAAAATATCTCATTTTTTAAAAATCATACCTAATTCAATATATAACATTATTCTGAATCTATATATTTGGAATAATTTATATAACACTTTTATTTATTTTATGACTTTGACGTTAGGGCCAAAAACTTGAATATTTGGTTACATTATTTTCTGTTTGTTTTTTTTGGTACTGGGGATAGAACCCAGGGGCATTCCAACACTGAGTCACATCCCCAGCCCTATTTTGTATTTTATTTAGAGACAGAGTCTCACTGAGTTGCTTAGGGCCTCACTAAGTTGCTGAGACTGGCTTTGAACTGGCAATCCTGCCTCAGCCTCTCAAGTGCTGGTATTACAGGTGTGCACCACTGCGCCCAGTTTATTTTCTGTTCTTTGAAGTTAGGACTAATTAGCAAAAGCAAGCACTTATTTGCATCATTCTCATTTGCATTAAAATTGTAAATTCTCCAAATATTAGGAATTATGCCTACTTGTTTATTGATTCAAGACACAAATTACAAATTCTAAGTGAGAATCAATGAATGGCTTTGAATGAAATGGTGCAATGAAAGAATTTTAGACTGGGAATCAGGAAAATTATCTCAAGGATTGAAATTCTGATCTCAACTATAAAACCAAGTGTACTTCCATTATTAATTATTCCAATGAATACTATCACATATCTTTAATTTTACAAAAGAAAGCCTTCCATCTCCTTCTTTTTCAGCTAACATTAATTTCCATCTGTTTCCCATTAAAATATTTTCCATATCTTTTGTCCCTATATTTTGGATAGATATCCTCCAAAGGCCTATGTGTTAAAATCCCAATCCCCGGTCCATTATGCTAACGAAGTCATGTGAAGTTTGGAGCTGGGAACTAGTGGAAGGAAGCCAAGTCATTGCAGGCATGACTTTGAAAAGGGTATTGGGACCCTTGTCTCCTTCTCCTCACTCCTTTCTTCCTAGCTACCATGCGTGCATAGCCTTCTCCGTCACACAATCCCATCACAAAGTCCGACCTCACCACAGGCCTAAAGCCATAGGCCAATCAACCACCAACTAAATCCTCCAAAACCATAAGCTGAAATAAACCCTTCCTTCTTCTCACTTGATTACCTCAGGTATTTGTCACAGTGGAAAACTGACTAACACATTAAAGTTCAATCTATTTTCTGCTGTACTACAAGCATAGCATCAGCAGATAGAACTACTTTAGTCTTCTTTCTCTGTGCACATCTGTTAATTTCTCCTTACCAAAAATACAAATATAAATGTCTCAACACCTTGCATGTACATTTAAATAACACAATGAATATAGCATAATTTTTCTTTCCTCTCCAGGCACACCATGCCTGTCTCTTACTTTCTTCTTTCCAATCATATATATATTGTTATGTCCATCAAATTTCTTCCACCCACAGAGCTCTCAATGCCAACCCTGTACTGCACAATCTTTTGATTACTTCCTTAAAACCTTTACACCTAGTCTTGTAAACAGCTTCTTCAATTATCCAGTCTGAATGTTCCATCTGTCTCTTGCCAAGGGTCTAAATGACACATTCACCATCAAGTCACTAAGCACCGAGGACATTTCCTCGCCTATAGTTGGCATTAAATAGATGTGTATTGACATTTAATAATTATAAGTAATAACTAAGCGCCTCCTCAATTGTTTTGCAAGGTCCTCTGTGACAGGGACTTCAGACTTGCAACTTATAGGTCTTTTTTTAAATTTAATCTTTTAAGAATCTAACACCAAAACAGTGATTTGGTTGGTTGATTTATAAAGCTGTCAAATAATTTCTGAGAACAATAACATTATCAGATGAAAATAACAGTGTGTAAAACTCCTCAAAACTTTCAAATGTTTTGAAATGTTAATGCAAGCTAAATTCACTAGCACAATTCAATATTTTTTTCATTTTAATAACCACAAGAACTCAATGAAACAAGAAAAAACAGGAAATATTTTAATAGGTCTGATAGGTTTTTACCTTCAGATTTGATAAAAATTATAACACACTTTATTTTTAAACGTTTCGATGGTTTATATTTATCTTGTTTTAATCTATTTTTTTCTGCATCTTCTAATGAGCAAGATTTTGAGGTTACAGTTTATCTTTTTTTTTGTATTTTATCCATTGAATGATATAATTTTCTTCTTCTCTTTCAAAATAGCTATGATTTAAATATAAATATTCTTTTAGGAGCCACAAGAATATACCAGATCAACTACAAGCGCATTCTCTTTTGAGGGTTTATTTGACTTTCTATATAAAGTTTTGAAGAGCCCTATTACTTTTAGTGTAAAGTTTTCTGCTTTCATTAGTATACATCCTTGAGAAGAAATGAGCTGGTACTTTATGATTGCATGAATTGTATTAGGAATATAATAGGGGATGCTTGAACAGACTATTCTATTATAATTTCATTCTTCTAACAATGCCATGGCTCTGGGAGAAATCAAGGAAAATGGAATAAGTGGGCAAATGAGGACTGCCTGTATTCTTTTCCTTAATTTCCATGTTGCTAATAATCTAGCAGGTACATGTATTAAGGACATACTCTTAGAACAGGCCCTCCATCACTTTGTAGAGGGTGAGATAACAGCGAGAGTGATAACATTGGGGTGGGACAGGGAATGTGATCACTGTAGTACAGGCAGGACTGAGCTCTTTAGTCCTGAGGAGTTTCAGTTACAGTAGTTGCTTTGTGGAACATATTGCTAGTCTCTACTCAACTTAGAGATACAGCTGAGAATGTAGTTCATTCAACACAGTCTCTCTTGATGAGGACATTTTTGTTTTTGTTTTTGTTTTGTTTTTTTCAAATCCCAGTGGCAGGGAGGATTGACTTCCTAGATGAGTGGCTTGTTTTTGTCTTACAACTGTAAGCTTTGAAACTGATTTGCTTTCTCTCTTTGCTCCTTGCACACTTAAAGCTGTTTGTTGTGCACCTGAAGCAAATGGAAAGAAAGGAGCACATGCCACAGAGTTTGTGAATTAATCCTACACACATTTTCACCCAACTTGAACCCCTTTTCCCTATGAGCTGCATCACTAATTTTCCTAATGTATTAGACACATCTTTCTTCAGGTGTCTTTAGCCACCTCTTCACCCCAATCAGTCTATAACCACTAAGGACATAGTTGGTTTACTGATACTTAGCAATGGGGGAGACCACACACCAGCATAAATCTGGGGCATCTCATCAAACAAAACATAAACAGAGTTCTGTAAGAGTGAGAAGAAGAGTACAGTGCAAGAGCAATTTAAATAGGTTTTCATAGACATAAAGCAGAGCTGTGTGTAAATGCGTATGGGTGGCAGAGAAGATTATCCTGTTTTCTTGGAAACCCCAAAGTCATGACAAGGTAGAACACTGCTTCCAGAAACCCCATATTTGAAGCCTTAGGACTATGTTGGATATTGTTTTCTATGTCAGAGTGATTTAGATACTCCAGGCAAAAAAGAGATGTTTAATTGCTCACCTATTTGAAGGGGGTAGTTATGGCACTTCTGACCTGCAATACATCCTTGGGAAAGCATTGTTTTCTGTTAAATTAGCTGTTACTTATGTGTGTGTCTGTTTTCCCAGCCTGACCAATGTTTGGGTTGACTTTTACTTTCTTAATCCACATTAATTTTTTGTTTACCATGTGTTTAAACATAACCAATATGTGAATTATGAATAGATAATTAATGAAATGCTGTTTCATGAAATGTCAAAATATAAAACTAAAGAGGTTAAAATTTCAGAACAGAAATTTTGTTTTTGTTACATACATTTTTAAAATAAATGGTGATTATTTATCCAACAATTTTTCAATTGACTTAACCCATACTCCCTCATGTCATGTTTTTCATCTCTCTCCTTGTGCTATATCATGTACCACTGATTTAATACAACAGAATTCGGAGGATTTGTTTGTGGCATTCATTTCTTCATGAGGGAAATGACTTCCAGTTTGTTGAAGTTAAGTCAAATCACACCTCAGTACATGATTCATCATGCAATTCATTATGTTATGTCCCCCAAATTTAAAATATTGAGATAAACTATAAAATGTGTTTCTTCATACAATTACTTCAGGAACTTCAACTCTCTCTCTCTCTTTCTCTCTCTCTCACTCTCTCTCACACACACACACACATACACACACACAAACACACACACACACACCTGTCAGGGCGGGACACAGAAGGGGAGGAGGAGGTATTTTAGTTGTGCTATATACAGAAGAGCACTGAAAAATCTATATTTGGTAGTTGGACTGAATGTAATTAAAATCACTTTTCCTCACAGGCAATTTCAGTAAAAGAGTGTACGGTCCCAGAAACCTGCAGGCTTGTAATAAAGGCAATGTCACGTATTTCTGTCAACCACTGGGAGGCCTAAAATCTAGAAGTGCATTTGAATATTGAGCATTGGTGGTCACAACACCAACTGGTCATTCTTTTATGGTTTTTAGTAATGATAGGTATTAAGCACACCATTGGCTTCTCTGAAGAATTTTAGCATGAAATTAGAAATGTTCCCTTAAATGCCAAGGTTTAAAGGAGTCAAGCAATGCAGGGAACCCCTATCTCTCTTTCCTCCTGAAGTCCATGCATGTCTAATCAGTAGTTGTTTTAGGAGGATGAACTCAGCAAAGTCATGGGGCAGGCAGTCACAGAGGCCACCCCAGGATCTGGATGCAGACTTTTACTCGGTTTCAAAGTCTGGTTTCATCAATACCTCTGGCTTTGAGTAAGAATTTTTTTAATCTCCAATCTAAGACATTAAACATTGGAATCGCTCCACTTATACAATAGAAATGATAATATTTTTGTAAGTAATTTAAATGAGAGCAGATATGCCAGAATTTTAGTTATAGTGCTTATAACACAGTATGCACTCAGTAATTTTATCAGTGTGTGTGTTGTGTTCAAAACACACATGGATCAAAATTTCCCTCCACTAACAACATTTAAATTACGAAAAATGTTTATTTTTCAATTTAAATGAAAAATTCCATCCTAGCTGAATCAAATACAGTTTATCTCAACTTTTAAAAGTATATGTAAGATGTGATCATTCATATCATTCATTCCACAGCGACTTAGAACCTTTATAAAGTAGGCAAGGATAGTACTATATTGTATAGTTTAAAGATAAAATTTTCATAGTGTCTGCCTTCAAGGAGATCATGGCACTGTGCAAAGGTGAGTAAGTTGTAACATGTGCCCTAATGGAGGACAGAAAAGTGGCAGTGGGCTGCCATTTACAGCCACAGGGACTGTGTTCTGCACAATTCACAGTGGGTGTGGCAATTGTGTGGAATACAACATTCAGGACACACAAACGACATTTAATGAGGGGATGCTATTTGACCCAGTATTAAAGAATAAAGAATATCTTTAAACGAGAAGAATTTATATAATTCAATTCAATAGATATACATTTGGCATTTTCTATATGCTAGTAAGTGATGGTATTAACATTTGAAAAACTGTGGGTAATATAAATCCCAATAGACTGTGGTGAAAATACAGATGAGAATAACTTTTGATTAAAAAAATGAAAAAATAAAATCATAAAAATATTCAAAGGAAAAATGGGTGAGTTCTTATAAATCCTTGGAGTAGGGAAAGTCATTCCAACACTAATTCAAAATTCACATTAGAGAAAATTTAAAAATTCAACTACTTAAAAATATTTTGGTATGTCTGCATGGTGGAAAATCAGAATCAATAAATAATAGTTGAGCTGGGATAGTTGTTAATCATAATACAGATGAAGAGTTCACATCCTTAAATTTTTTATAATTCCTAAGAAATCAAGACCAATGTCCTAATGCAAAGAAGTCTCACCAGAAAAGAAAGCACAAATCTTCATTGAATAATGGCAAAATGCTATTCACTATAATAAGAAGAAAAATGCATATAAGAATACATGGAGGTAGCATTTTTCATGTATTCAGACTAGCCTGGCAAAATTCAGAAGTTATACAATACCTGATGTTTAGTGTAAATCTGTACAGTTCTCCTGGAGGACAACTTGACAGTCAAACTAAATATGTATGCCCCTCATCCAGCAATTTCATTTCTTGGAATTTATTCTACAGATGCCTTCCATGGTACAAAGTGATCTCGGTATATCTACTCACCATAGCATTGTTTCTAATAGCAAAAGTTTGGAAACAACTCAGAGGACCACTAATGGGCCACTACTCAATAATAAAATAATAGCATAGCTTTGCATTGGGCTAGTATGTAGCTGCAAATTTATAAAAGGAAAGAGATCCCTATATTACAATATGTCAAATGCTCCAAGATATATTAAGGAAAAAGCAACGATGCAGAACGGTTTTGGTAAGATGTCACACATGTGAGGGAAAAGGAAAAAAATAAAATAAAACTATGCATTTATATTTGCATAAAACAACTTTAGAAAGACGTATATACAACCATCAAATATGTTAACCATGGTAGTGAGCAAGGAAAACTGAATAAACAAAGTAGTTAGATACTGGGCTTCTTACTGTAGACCTTTGATTTTTTTATCCCTGATCCATGTAAATACATACCTTCAAATAAAAACAGATCAGTTATATATATTTTAAAGGAAAGAGTATATCCTCTTTAGTGAGAATATGCCAACATTTCTGATTACTAGCTTTTGTCAACCATTTTGCTAGGGTGTGTATGTGTTGTATTATATAATAATACATATTCTATATAATTTGTTATATATCATTTAAATATTAGTAAACACTTATAAGATAGTTAATGGCCTCTGTTTACCAAATGATGAAGTTTCACAGAGATTATATCTAGTCCTATCCAACTAATAATAGAAATAACTAACCCTTCTACAGATCTATCCCATGTCAGGTACAGTTCTGAGCATTCAACATGTAATAATTGAATCTTCAATCCTACAAAGTATCTACTAATACTTGTCCTATTTTATAGGTAGGAAACAAAGGCACAGTAAGGATAAGTAATGTGCCCAATCCCAAACTGTAATAATGGCAAATTAAGTGCTGAAACCTTGAGAATCTAGCTCTACCATCCATATTTGTTTTTTTGTTTTGTTTTGTTTTTGTTTTTGTTTTTGTTTTTGCGGTGCTGGGGATTGAACCCAGGGCCTTGTGCTTGCGGGGCAGGCACTCTACCAACTGAGCTATATCCTCAGCCCTACCATCCATATTTGTTTTGTTATTACCTTGGTACTTCTAGTATATCCCATTATTTTCCTTATGTGTTAAAATGTGAATACAAATTTTATCTTCATTTACATACATTTTTTTAACTGAACTCGGGTTGAGCTACATGGACACAGTAGTATTAAGTTGTTCACAATAAACAGGAACAAATTCTTTTTAAAGTAACAGTGATTATTTTTTTAACTCAGTGTTCTGTGAGTTGGTGAAGAACTGGACTGGACATTAAAGGACCTGGGTTATTAAAAACAAAGTAGTCACTGTGACAGGCTGGTTCTCTTCTCTGACCATGCTTCCTCATATGGAAATGATCTCTTGGGTCTTCACTGCTTGACAATCCACAGTTCCATAATTCTACAAGAGCAGCCATTATCCCCAAAAGCTGACACCACAAAAGAACCTTTTCTAACACATTTTTTTATAATATCCCCTAAAAGCCCTACTAAGTTTAGAGCACCTTTAGAAAAGCAATTCCCTAAAGGCATGAGGTCACAGAACTACCTGTTTCCTTAAAGTGCTAAACAGCAAATTTTTACTCCACGCTCCTGAGAGTGATTTCTAAGGGACTGCAACAGTGTGAAAGGTCAAAGCTGAGCCAGCCAGCAGGCAAGGACTGAGCTGTAATTTTGTGTCCAGGTGGGAGAGAGAGCTGTGAATTAGTTCCTCTGAGCTCTGCATTTTGTACTCTGCCAAATGACCTTACTGGAGAAAGACATAGGCCACTTAAGACCTCAGGCTTAGAGTATTAAATCTCTTGCAAACTTCATAATATAAAAACACACTCTAATTTTACATTTAGAACAGCAAAGGGAACTTACAATATTTTAGATGTTGCAATTATTTACCTTTAAAAATATATTTGCAAGCCATGCAATCCAGGGTTTAATGTCATTATAGTCTTTAATTAAATCCCCAGATCTAAAGATTTAAATGTTTGTTTCAGCCAGCTGCCAACTTACAACTGACACATATAGAGACAAGAGTTTAAAATGGGATTGCATGGTCACAGCCAAAGTTTAATGCCTGCTGCCGAGCAAGATGCAGGATCTTGAATACTGCCATCTCAGCAGACTATAGCTTAACTGCCAAAGCCTGACAGAAAGACTGATTTTCTTTAAAGCAGTAAAATGTTTTAGAGGATTGCATTGGATTGAATTTGTAAAATATCTACAGCATCTTTTCATGTGAATTGTACAACTTTATTGGAGAACTTCATTTTGAATACACTGCAGAAGAAGATCCACTATATATGTACAAAGCACCTCAGGATTCATTCCAAAGGATACTCGCAAGGAATTTTTGGAAGTTTGCGAATATGTAACCACTATTTAAAAATATAAAATCATCATTTACCTCGAATGGGATCCTTAAGTAAACAAAAGACCTTGCTTTATATATTCTGAAGTCTCAGATGACAGGAGTTGAAAGTGAAAAATGTTGTTTTGGCAGCATTTCAAACATAATTTTATGAGTTAAACTTGGCCTTTTTGTCATCAATAGTTAAACTCTGCATTAAAAACCCACACTTAGTCCTTGGAGAAAACAGGATATTAGCTGTGAGAACTTCTATGAACAGGAAAGGAAAAGGGAGGGGTAAATATGAGAAAACATACCCAATACATCTGTTCAAATCCTGATTTTAATATTTGTTTGACCTTAGGAAAATATTTAACTCTTATCTGAAATATTTGTTAAATCATACCTACATCTCCAAGCTCTGCTAGCTAAATTAGAGATGAAAGCAATGTGCATGGAGTCTGGAACTCATGTGACAATTGACAGACAGTGGTTGACATGTTTATCTTGTACTCATCATATTCCCTTTCCACAGCATTAGTGGACAGGAGGTGTCTTTTCACAGGTGATCATAACTAACTTTCCAAGTTTTAAATAAAAGAATGCTTGACACAAATTCATAGAAATGATGACATTTGTATTAAAATAAGATGTCTAGTAGGCACCACTTGGACATCTGGGGACCAACAGAATATCAGTATTTGTATTTCTGCAGAGCAATAAATTAGTCTCTTGCCTGGTCCTTTTGCACTTCTGACAGACAAGTTTATCCACATTTCTATAATGTGGACTAAACTTTTTTAAATTTATAAGTATTTAGAGATTTTCTGTCTTTGTTTTCCCATCTATCTGTCTGCCGGATTGATTATGTGTGTTCCTAGGCCTCAACTTTCATTATAAAGGAAGCAGATCAAAAGACCTAAACCAACTGTAAGACGATGTTAGTTACATATGCACCCAGCTCCTTAAGTTGCTTTATTAGCAATAAAGCTGACATACTGACGGCCATCTGTCTGATTCTCAGCTGGTTCTGAATTCAGTAGGGAAGATAGATGCTATTGATTGATTTCCTAAAAGCTCAATGATGAAGGGGAAATCTCAAACTACAGATGCAGCTGTAGCTCTAGTGAAAAATATCTGTCCTCCACATAGTGGGATGAAGGATGTCACGCACAGTATGTGAAAGGAGTGAGGAAAGGATCTCCAGGGGAAGAAATCCCTCTTCATATAAGACAAGAATGATCGCTATATATCCATCTGCCTTTTCCATTATGAGATAATATCCTAGAAGGCCAGGAAAGAATATCAACACAGTCCTTTGGTCACAACTTGACCAATAAATAAAAAAACGTATACAGAACAGTTTTAGCTCAAGATGGAAAAGCTTTCTAAACTCAAAACTCTCCAAAACTCAGAGATACCATTCTTGTCATGGAAGAGCAGAAACTAGGCCACCAATTGACAGGAATGAAATAAAAGAACCAAACATCAGACGGCTAGCTTTAAAGCTTCCTTCTAAACATGATTTCTATTGTTACAATGTTTTAAAAATCATTTTTTCCAGATGAATGGCTATCTTTTTAAAAAGATTTTTTAGTTGTCTATGGACTTTTATTTTTTTTTATTTATATGCAGTGCTGAGAATTGAACACAGTGCTTCACACATGCCAGGCAAGCAGCCTACCACTGAGCCACAACCCCAGCCCTAATGACTATCATAATTCCTTCTTCTCTTCCCTTTCTCTCTCTTTTTCTTTCTTTCTTTCTTTCTTTCTTTCTTTCTTTCTTTCTTTCTTTCTTCTCTTCTTTCCTTCCTTCCTTCCTTCCTTCCTTCCTTCCTTCCTTCCTTCCTTCTTCTTGGTACTCTGAATTAAATGCAGGGCATCCAGCATTTTAGAGAAGGATGGAAATTATTTATTAATTTTTATATAAAACTCAAGTGTCAGCACATACCATATTCAAAGCAGAAACTGCATTATGAATTTTTTGGAGGAAAGTGAGAACTACACTGATCAAAGTAACAAGGCTTGAGTAATACTCGAAATAATTGACTAAGTACATTTTTCTGAGGCTTAGTATACATGTGTACATGTACATGTGTGTGTGTATCCCAAAAAAGTCACAAATGAATACATCTGTAAATTCCTGTTTCCCTGAAGGTAACTATTCAAACCTGGAACAAATCTGGCCAGTTTTTCTGACAGTGGTAATTACCTGACAGAAAAATGGAGGTACCGGGATGCTGCCTTCAGAACACCATGCACATTATTCCTTTTTAAAAATTCACTGAGTAAAATCATTGTTGTGTTTGGTTGATAACTTATTAAAGTCTGTCCAAGCATTTCACTCATAGTTAAAAAGTGAAGGTGGTCCATGTTA
The DNA here is from genome assembly GCA_020662805.1 of Glaucomys volans. NCBI lineage: Eukaryota > Metazoa > Chordata > Mammalia > Rodentia > Sciuridae > Glaucomys > Glaucomys volans. The sequence goes on from JAJEJO010000816.1 coordinate 494,118, forward strand.
GGACTGAAATTTGAATTTAAAACTATATTCTTCCTGCTTTCTCTCTCTCTTTCTGTCTCTCTGACATGAGAAACTTCAAATTTTTCTCCATAAAGCATAAAGACATGTACACAGACAATAAAAAATTCTACTCCATGATTATACCAAAAACTTTAACAATATTTTGCATTAAATGAGTTTAGGATAATTAAAATATCTTATTTCCTTTTGTTCTTGCATATAGATTCCATTGATTACCATGAGTATTCAAACTTACTTTTATGGCTTGATAGGTACTAAGATTGGTAAAAATCTAAAATATTAAGAAAAATTTAGAAACTATTGTAATTAACCTCATAATTACTGAAAAAGTAGAGAATGAACTATTGGCATTGATTCAAACAGTTGAATAGTTAAGTATGGTGGTTCTCATAACACAACAAAATATGTGCCTGAAATATTAGAGTAACAGTTTTTTCAATTAATTCTAAAAATAAAATATGAAAAAATGTGTAACAAAAATTAATATAAAACATTAAGACATAAATAGAAAAATGTTAAATATATATGATAATATGTCCACTCCTATGTAATTCAGAATTTGAAAAGCCTACTAAATTCTTGTCACTTAACTCAGTAGGTAGGATAAACCTATTCACTTCCTTTTCTTCCTAAAAGCCCAGTTATTTGCCAAAACTCTGAAATCATAGTTACTCAGAACTATTAGATGCCTGGAGCTTCCATTTAACATCATTCTAAGATGAACAAGAAGGCAGATGATTTTTGTCTGTCTTGTCTAGTCATGATATTCCTAATAAAAAATGAATGATATCAATACACCCTCAATTTTTGCTTTCTGTTATTAAGTGTAAAACCATCAAAGAAAGTAAAGTTCACTCATCTTTTATTTCCTTTCTCTACTTTGGAAGTAATTGTTTCCACATGTTCATATTCAGTCTTTTGTCCTCTACTTTTCTAGTTCATTACACTGCCTCACAAACTCTTTTCTACCAAATTATTTTAATATTTTTACCTTCACATTCCTGCAATGCATAATCTCCCTAAAAATATCCTTTTTGCAAAAATTCGAATTACTAAAGCCAAAATAATTTTTTTAATGTCCTCAAGCAACCACCTTCTTTTCTTCCTTTCCTTTTCTCATTCACTCACATATTTAGCAAGCTATTCTGTCATCTTGGTAGGCATTGGGGAAACAAAAATGGAAAGGGCAGATGTTTTCCTCTCTTCCTGGGAAAGTGGTTGGAAAGAGTTTAATTATAATTAATTGGGATACAAAGAGAAAGATTCAATGCAGAACATAGCAGGCTCACCTAAATGAGTCCAGGGACTAAGGCAGCTTTTCAGTAGAGCCACTATTGTGGCTGAGACTGGGGAGGCTCACTAGATAAGCTCACTAGGCAGCAGCAAGAATGACAAGTAGTAGTTTGGGGCAATGGCAACACCATTGGTCAGGTTCCAAAGGCAGGAGAGGGTGTAGAAATACCTGAGAGATCCCAGAAATATGGAAGAATTAGATCAGAAGAATGATTAGATGTGGAAAGATTCCATAGCTTAGCAACAGAATTTAGACTTTATATAATTAATCAAAGAGATTAAACCAGGGAAAGATTATCATCATAATTGTGCTAATAAAATCATTCTGGCCACAAGGTTGAATTGTTTGGAAAGGGAAAATACTGAATGTCACAATTCTACTTTTGAAGCTACCATAGTAATTCATTAGTGAGGCAAACATTAATAGTGAGTCCAGGCACGGAATGGATTTTAGAGTTATTTATGGAGTGGTATTGGCAGTTGATGGGGTTAGTAGAACAATTACAGTGAAATATGAATAGTTAATAATACTATAATAATTATATTAAATACTAGTCTAGGTATCTTACCCATATTCTTTTATTTAACACTTAACCCAAAGAGATAAGCACTAATATTTTTTTTATTTTACGTATAAGGAAACTGACACATAAAAAGATTATAGAAGTAAACACATCTATTGAGTAAATGAAGCAGAATTGAACCTCAGGTGGTTAAAATCCAGGGCTAATATCTCTACTTGAACCACACTACCAAGATGATTAAGTTAGGGGAAGAGAGTTTCATCATATTTGATTTTAGAATATTTGGAGATAAAACAGCCAGAGAGGTATAGCCCTTTATTTAATCAAATTAACAATACAAGATCTTTTGACAACCAGGGAAATGTGAATATGGACTGGATATTCCATGAAAATGTATTCAAATGAAATAACGGTGGTCATTATCTTAAAGAGGAGAGTCTACAGAAGCCAGGTAGACTGTGATCTTTACAATAAAAACATACATACAAAAACGCACAGAAAAACACATCGATAGACAGACACAGATAAGATATACGTAATAAATAAGTTAGAAATAAGAAGCAAACTACTCAAACTGGGCATTGTTCAGCACATGCCTGTAATCCTAACTACTCAGAAAGCTGAGGAAGGAGGATCACAAGTTCAAGGCCAGCTGTCACCTTAGCAAGACCCTGTCTTAAAATAAAACAAAAAGAGCTAGGGATATAGTTCAGTGATAGGACACTTGCCTAGCATGCATGAAGCCCTGGGTTCAATACAGAATCTCACACACACACACCCACACACACCCACAAAAAAAAAAAAAGTTTAGGAGGCTGCTCAGTTGAACAAAAAGTATGAGAAGGGCTGCCACATGAAGCACAGAATTCCTAGTTAAATTTGAATTTCAGATTAAACAACAGATGTCTTTTTGATAAAAGTAGTTTGCAAGAAATATTTAAGATACATCTACAAAGAAGTATTTTAATATTTAGTATATTTAGTACATTTGGTGTATTTTCAATATTTTATACTATTTTATTTGCTAAATCTCAGTCATGTGATTCTTCAAAGAAGAAAAATGGAAAATAAGATTGAATGAAAGAAGGATACTATTTATAAAGCTTCACAGGGGACAGGGAGGAAGGATTCATATGAATTTGATATTTATACATGTTATATTTTACCCCAGAGATAGCAGATGCCAGGAACAGGAAAGTAATTCAGGAGTAACAGCCATGTGACTGTTCTGGCACCGCTGCACAATAGACAGGGGGTTGCCCTTTATCATGTCCCTTTCTCCTTGGCAAAGCAAAGGGACAAAACGAGTGAGTACCTAGAATTTTTTCAAACCAATGTGAGAACATACTGCATTTAAGAATGTGAACCTTAGAATCATGAAAACATTAATATTAATCACTGAAATTGAAAAGAAAAAGAAAAAGAGAAGCCCTTATTGGGACTTGGCTAAAGTGAGCAAAGAATTCTCCAAGAATGAAAACAGCACAAGGAGAGGGGTGCAAAAAGAGAGTTAGCAATGACAAAGGACATATCTAAAAGTTACCAAAGACATTTCAGAAAAGGTAGAAAGAAGAAGGAAGACAAAGCAATAGTAAAAAAAAAAGAAAAAAGAAAAAAAGAAAAGAGAAAAAAAAAAAGAAAAGAAACTTTCAAAAATTTTTTGAAGAAAGGTGTAAGAGCTCAGACTGACATTCATTCTGAGATCTAGCACGTGCAGTTCCTAAAGAAAGGTCCTGTTATATTTTTTATTTAGCCAAAATGGCATTCAGAGGATAAGGCAAATTAAGACATTTTACATATGTAAATATTTATAATTCATAGGTCCCTTTTGGAAAACTACTATAGGACATAAGCCATCAATTAAACAAATAATGAATCCAAGGGAAAGCATAAAATACACAGGTAAAAAAATAAATTAGAAAAATATAATCACAAATTTTGAGTGCTAATTCTTAATATGTTTGCAAATATAATTTCAATTGATAACTAACATGGAATTCAAACATGCAAAACTCTTTCCTCATATTTGCACAAAAGGGTGAATATAAATAGTAGATATTTCTAAATGTTACCTATAGGATGAGAGTTTATTACACATGTTAACCATTTAACTACAAGTGCTAGTTGGCAATTCCTGACATATCTCCACACACCAAGGGTCTGGGTATTTCTCCTCCTGTCTCCAAAGATTTTTCCAGCATCACTGGAGTTTGTTCAGACTATACCTAGGGAAGACTAGTTGAGAATATCATGTTTTCAGGGACAGCCTTAAACAGTGAGGGACTGGATTTGGTGCCTAAATACCAGCAATTTCCCATTCCAAAATGAAATGAATATGAAGCTTCCCACAAGATTTCCGTAACACTGAGCCCCATTGTACACCGTAGTATCCTACTCATTATCACATTCTTTAATTGACTTTTTCTCTTTCCCTGATTGATTTTCCTCCCAACCTCCTTATGCCTTCTGAGATCACCCACCATGTAGCATACCAGCCCAGAGCCCTTTTCTCAGTGTCTGCTATTAGTGGAACCAAACCAAGAGAGTCGTTATCAGAATTGGAGTGATAATGACCTCTGGTGTGCTGTAACATTATAATTACTGTGACTTTCACCCATGGTGGATTGGACTGAAGTTCAGGTGGATGGAAAAGTACTGGCTTAAAAATATGAGTGCAAAAGTCATTATGAGGATGTGGAGTTGTCTGATTTGTATTAATTTCCTCAGAAGCCTTGAAGAAGAGAATAGCAGGCTCAAGTTAAACAGTTATGAACCTGGGATATGCCATTGAAACCAGACAACCCTAATGGCAATAGCTAAAGCATGCTCATTTCTTGCAGTAATGAGGCAGATTTATTTTAAACAGGTGTAAAATTTGATTCCAAGGGTGATAAAGCCATAAAAGAGACAGAATACACAGCCCAGCCACTCTTCGATATTAAAGTTGGGGTCCTGATAGGAAAAGAGTTGGAATCTGAGATCTGAAAAGGTGGTATTTGAATGCTTGTGCCTGAAAAACTTAAATGTTCAGATTTCCCTAAAACCCTAGGCCAACAGAAGCAACCAACCACACTTAATATAGCACTGTGTTTGCTGTTGCAAGGAGATCACAAAATGTCACACTTCACCCAAATGCATCATGAAATGATGCTTATCCTCCTTCATACACTTACCTTCCTTTCTGTTGTAGTCTACATCAATAATTAGAGACATCACTCAGCACAAATCAACCAGTTAACAGGTCAGCACAGCACAGTCCTGATATGAAATAATGCATTATTTATACACGCACAAAAAAAGCAGTACAGTATCTTACTAATATATTTTTGTGATGCCTGAAGGAAGAAAGAGTTGTGTTGGATATGGAAGGTTATAACAATGGTGGAGATTATGTACGCAATAGGAAAGAGTTTGTTGATATAGGGACTCATCCCTGTGACTCAGGATTAAGCATCTTGATAAGGTTCCATGTAACCAGTTCTAGATGGTTTCAGGGTGGTTCTTTCAAAGCTCAGACACAAAAAGTCCTTCCTGGGCAATTGTGGCAATACCCCAAATGCTTTGACAAAGTACTGAAAAGCAGTCAAAAGGTTCAGGAAGCCTTTTGGGCATGCTAAAATGAATTCACTGCATGAGCTCAGCAAACCTACTGTGAAGAAAGGAAGCAGAACTAGAAGAAAGTAAATAAGCAAGGAAGGAAGAAGTAAAGCAAGACAGAATGGTATCCATAACGCAGCAGATGCTCAATAAATATTTGGTAACAACCTGATTACTTGGACACATTAAAACTCAAAATATCAGTAGAAAAATATACTGTGATACGTCTTAGATATCATAATTTACAAATCATCTTTACCATATGAAAGCATGTCCTTGGTTTTTATAACATTTTCCCTTGTATGTATGGTATACTACTAAGATTGATCCTGCATTAGACTACAAAAGAAATGTCAACAAATTCTAAGTAGCTCCTATTTTATTGGCCTCATTCCTCATTCACTGATTGCAAAGCAGTAAAATGAGAAAAGAAAAACTGAAAA
>JAJEJO010000816.1:504995-517833 GCA_020662805.1 Glaucomys volans
TACAGGTATCTCATACTTGACAAAGGAGGCAAAAACATGCAATGGAGAAAAGACAGCCTCTTCAACAAATGGTGCTGGGAGAAACTGGAAATCCATATGCAGCAAAATGAAACTAAACCCATATCTCTCACCCTGTACAAAACTCAACTCAAAGTGGATCAAGGACCTAGAAATCAGACCAGAGACTCTGCACCTAATAGAAGAGAAAATAGGTCCAAATCTTCATCATGTTGACCTAGAACCAGATTTCCTTAACATGACTCCCAAAGCGCAAGAAATAAAAGCTCAAATCAATGATTGGGATAGAGTCAAACTAAAAAGCTTCTTCTCAGCAAAGGAAACAATCAGCAATGTGAAGAGAGAGCCTTCAGAGTGGGAGAAAATCTTTGCCACACACACTTCAGACAGAGCACTAATCTCCAGAATCTACCAAGTACTCAAAAATCTTTACACCACGAACACCAATAACCCAATCAATAAATGGGCCAAGGAAATGAACAGACACTTTACAGAGGAAGATCTACAAGCAATCAACAGATTTATGAAAAAATGTTCAACATCCCTCATTATAAGAGAAATGCAAATCAAAACCACCTTAAGATTTCATCTTACCCCAATTAGAATGTCTTTTATTAAGAACACAGGCAACAACAGGTGTTGGCGAGGATGTGGGGAAAAGGGTACACTCATACATTGCTGGTGGGAGTGCAAGTTGGTGCAGCCACTCTGGAAAGCAGTGTGGAGATTCCTTAGAAAACTTGGAATGGGTCCACCATTTGACCCAGCTATCCCACTCCTTGGCTTATACCCAAAGGACTTAAAATCAGATTGCCTCAGTGATGCAGCCACATCAATGTTCATAGCTGCTCAATTCACAATAGCTAGATTATGGAATCAACCTAGATGCCCTTCAGTAGATGAATGGATAATGAAACCGTGGTATATATACACAATGGAATATTACTCAGCCATAACGAAGAATAAAATTATGGCATTTGTAGGTAAATGGATGATGTTGGAGACTGTTATGCTAAGTGAGATCAGTCAATCCCCAAAATCCAAAAGCCAAATGGTCTCTCTGATAAATGAATGTTGATGCATAATGCGGGGGGGAAGGGTGGCAAGAATGGAGGAAGGATAGATAGCATAGAGGGAAGGGAGATGTGGGGTCGGGGTGGGGGGGTAAAAATATTAACAGAATGTGTGACAGATACCATTGCCCTGTGTACATGCATGAACGCACAGATGGTGTGACTCTACTTTGTGTACAACCAGTGAAACAATAGCTGTACTCCATTTGTGTTCAATGAATCAATAAGTAAATTAAAAAAAAAATTCAAGAATACATTTAATAGTCTTGAATATATTTATTTTAGAAAAAATAAAAGAAATTATGATATATTTAAAAATCTAGAAGAACAGCCATCCCAAAGGAAACAAAATATTAATAAATAATAGAATAGAAAAGGGGAAATAAATTAAAAAACAAAAGCTGTATTTTTGGAAGGTATGTAGAGTACTCATATAAGAGCTAAAATTTTGGTAGGTATTAACAGAGAAGAAAAAATGAGAGAATACACAATTATAAATATTAGTGAGTCATGTAAAATTAGATATGGTCAAAAATATCTGGGGACATAAATAGTTTTCTAACTCTGGAAATCCCTGATCTAATTCCTATGCAATAATCTCTCTTATTTTCTATAGGTCTCCTTGGTCACTTAAGATAGGGTCAGTTAGCTCCTGTACTCCGTATAGGCTCCTCTTTTCAAGGACTACTTAGTAAAGCAGAGTAAACCAAATGCTCCTCTTTTCGCATCCCACATCCAGGGGTGGATACACAGTACTGAGAACAAACATCTCCATGGAATCTTGTCCTTGCCCTACATACAGTCTCTAAGATTTTTATTCACAGTGCAATAAAATTCACACTACTCTTCAGCATATGTCCCATGACAGGAAGTCTGGAACTGATGGCAAGAAACTTAGATGCATAACATATGAGCAATGGTTATGTTGTCATTTGCATTTTCTTATTTCCACACTGTTTGCTCACGATTAATAATAATAGCTACTTAGAAGTATTCTTTTGTCTAAGCAAGGTGAAGATTTTTTGGTGAATGTGGCCTGAAACTAATACATCTGGAAATTGATCAAGCAATTCTGCTAACTTTGCTTATTAACTATCTTAAAATTCTCCTGGAGTCAACTATTCTTTCAGTCTGAGTTTTTTTTTCAAGGGCTTCCTTTGTGACTGCATAACATAATGAGGTTGTAACTAAATGCCTTCTTTAAAATTGTGCAAGAAAATTTAAAAAAAAGGATCCCAGGGCATAACAAGCTCACTCAATTCTGAGAACACTTTAGGGGATGTTACCTTCTCTCCCCTATCACGTTCTACTTTTTTTAATGAATATAAACAGTTAATAAAATTCTTTATTGTTCTTCTCTGATGTAATTTGTTGTGCCTATTTGAGGTATCTGCCTACTGGGGTTTCTTTTTATACCCTTCATTGTATGGTTATACCCATAGTTTAACAATGTGTCACTAAGTTTGGATTTCTTTGGGGATAATTTAAACTTTGGTTTCATATGTTAATATATTGCCAAAGGTTTTTGTGTGGACATATATTGTTTATACTTTAGCATTATTTCAAAACAAAAATTTAATTCTTAAAATTCAAGTGTTATTCCTTTCCATACTTAAGGACTTAATACTGAAACCATAGAATTTCATGATTATTGTTCAAATCAAAAGACATGAACAGATAATAATCACAACTGAAACAGAATTTGCAGGGACAAAAGGAATCATCAAAGTCATATTTTTTTCTTTTACCTTTCAGAGGAAGAAGCTAAGAAACAAAAAGTTTATTGACTCATTTCATGTCACAGTTCTAGTTAATGAAACAGCTGAGAATCTAGTCTCCTAAGTCTCATTTAAGCTTTTGTCCATTATCCTTTTGAATAGTTTATGTTTCCTGCTTGTTTTTGCCCTACCATCCCCACTATATAATGAGATTTTAAAGGAAGAACCAAGTCTTCTAGGCTGATTACATTTCCCTATACAGCAGTAGCCTGAAACTAAGAATTCAATGCATGTCAACTTACTTAATATCTGTGGCCCTGAAGAAAACAAAATGCTATTTTTAAGAGGCAGAATGCATGAAGACAAGTTTTGTGGTAATAGGATGGTTCAGAGTCAGCCACAAGGAATTCAACATAAAACAATTTTATGCAGGTAATTATTATGTATTAAAGGTACTGAAAAGTAAGGCCTTTCCATAAATTGCTAAGCATGGGGATAGAAAAAAATTGTGTAATTTAATAAAAGTCAAAAATTGTCTCAATGATATGAATTCAGGTGGGCATTAGAGATTACTTATTTCCCAAATCTATTGTTTCTATGTAACCTAGATATATAGTAAAATTGGTTTGTCCCATAAGATCTACACATCATTTATTTGCATTCCTACCTAATACCTATGATGTTCAATGCCTGTCTAAGGCATATGTAAATTCCCCCCAAACTTGTATTATCAACAAATTAAACACAACCAGAAATAAGGTCAAGTAGGGTGTGAATTGAAGTGAGATTTTGAAAATACCTTTAACAGTATAAAGATCTTTCTCTTAGCTATAACATTCTACATAAAATGGAGATTTACAGAACATTTTTTTTCCATTCACAAGCATCAAATCTGAGTTGGGAATTTATCGACACCATTCAATGTGGCTAGTGGAAAGTAGTGATCTGTGGCTGCATGATTGTGTAATATTCCTTTTTTATGTCATGAAAATTTTAATTACAAACATGGAGAATTACCTAATATTTTCTTTTTATTCACTTTATTTTACATAAAATTCTCATATCCCTTGAAACTTAGCAACCTAGCATGTCTAATAAATGTGGCTAAGTGGTTAAACATGGTCTTGGGTCCAGAGGAATCCTGCCTGGTGAAAAGTTTTTTGATTCTTTTCACACACTGAACTATCCAAAGATCTCCTGTGCTGATTGCCAGATAACCCCAATTTCTAACTAAAATCACTGAAGGTTTTTGTGTTACATTTTGCTATATTGACCTTTCCCCTGAAAATAATAAGCACCAATTATATAGATTTAGTTAGATTATGAAATTTCTGAGAAAACATATTTGCAATATCATTTCTTGCTTTAAAAAAACATATTTGAAAGATTGTAATTATGTAGACTCAGAAAAATAAAAATATTAAAAACAAATTTTAACCTGCACATGAAGGGTTTTAACTCATATTTTCTTTACAGAAAATTAAAATGTAAGCTTCATATTTAATGGTCAAATGATCACCTTAAAGGGTTACATGGAACCACCATGATTTAGTTAATAAACCTACTCACAGATTTGATTTCATCCCTCTTATAATGTCACAATAGTAAGAGTTCAGGCAAGAACCATCTTGAAATCAGAATAGGAAATAATGGAGCCAGTAATATTTTCTCTGCCTACTTAGGTTGTTTTAGGGTTTTAGTCAGGGTTCTCCAGAGAGGCAAAACTGATAGAATATATAAAGAGATATATGAAAGGGGGGTTATTAGGAGGATTGGCTCATGTGATAATGAAGACTGAAAAGACCCACAATCATCTATCTGCCAGCTGGATCTGGAGTTTTGTTCAACAGAAGAGGGATGGGAGGGCTCAGTACCTATTGAAGCATTGAGCATAAATAATGATTTCCCAACATCTGAGTATCAGTGAGGTTGATACTCAGAATCAAAATGGAAAAAGTGACTTGACACTTGAGCACCAAGGTGAGATTGTCTTGGGAACAGTTTTCAATTGTACCCATTTTCCAGGATCTAATAAAAGTTCTGACTTCTCACGAATTTAACTTTATTTACCAAACACTTATGAATTCTTCCTCTTCCAACATAGTGTAAAAGAATCAAATTAGAATCAGATTAGTTAATTAATCAGAATAACAAATATTAGAACTAATACTGTTTTATCTCTCATTATAAAAGAAATGGAAATTTTCTTTTACTTATTTACTATAAAAATTAGAAGTTTTATCTGAGGTAAAATGTATTCTAGCTCTATAATATTCTAACTGAGAGGTCTGAAAGCAACCATAAAATTTTTAGTGACATCACTAAATCTGATTGTTATAAAGTTTTCAGGGGGATCAAATTAAAGAGCAATTGCCATTAGTTACCACCTAACTTACCACCTAAACAGGATTGGCTTATTTTGTGTTTGTGAAATTAATTATATATCAGACAATATCCAGCACACTTTGCAGCACTAATGATAATACATGCACTATAATTAAGGAAGTAGAATGCTATTTAGCTTATTTTCTATAACAAAATGTAGATCATTCTCCAATTGTGGAAGATGTACTTGTTCCACAATTTCCGAAGTAGGAAAATTAAAAATATATAAAGAAGATAAAGAAATAAACAAAAATATTGACAACCACCAAAAAAATTCTAAGTCCCAAAACCCTGAAAAAAAATTGCTAATGTAAATATTATCAACTTTTTAAAAATTATTAAACCCGTTCTAAGCACCTACATTTTCAATGAGTTGAACTGGATGCCCATCATTATATTTCATTACTTCTGAAATTTTTTGCTTTTTAACTATGTGAAGTTTGTAAGCAAAACTTTATTGCCTTCTTGGTATTCTTGGATTAATTTATATTTTTCAGAAAAAACACTTGATGTCTCCATTTTAATCTAAATCTTTCAATGAGATTGATGATTATTAGATTGGATATAAATGTGAGTGCAATTTAATTCACTGTCAATAAAACTTCTAATGCAGTTCTTAGGGGAGCACTAAAGAGTGCAATATCTTCTCGATTGTTTTATAGACCATCTCATTCATCTGCTTCTTAGGAGAGTTACTGATGGATAAGGGAACAAAGTGGTCTTTCTGTTTCTGAGAGCTTTCTCTATTAGAACTTGAGTTCCCAAGGCAAGCATCCAGGAAGTTTTCATCTTTATCACTTGTCACCTAACAGAGGATTGGCTTGTGTTGTATGAAATTAATTGTATACCACACAGCATCCAGCTCACTTTGCAGTAGAAATGATAATACATGCACTATAATTAAGGAAGTAGAATGGTATTTAGCTTATTTTCTATAACATAAAATGTAGGTCATTCTCCAAGAATGCCATCATAATAATAGTGTAAAGTACTATGTTTAATAGCTTGATGATGTATCGATACAAATGGGCTGCACTATTTTGGCATAACATAGAATCACTCTTAATTGGACTCCACTCAATTCACCAATCATATCCAAGAAACCTTAGTTTAAAAAGACATATCAAAAGAATTTTTACATTTATTATGGGACTTGGATGAAATACATTGTCCATCAGAGTCGGTGCTATGTCATGCATTGTCCATAAGATTTCACAGGAAAAATTTGTTTTGAGTTCTAGAAACACGTATCTTTTCATTAACATTATTTATCTTAATAAAATGATGAATATTCTACTGGATCATGATTTGTACTTTTATCTGGCTTTAAATAACTAGAATTAAATGTAGTTAATTCTGGTAACGAGTAAGACATCTGATGAATATTTCTAGCTGGGTTCTACAAATCTCTGAATTTGTTACTTTTCTATCTTTATTTTTCCTGTACTTAATTTCTCAGCTGTTTATTTTAATCATTGCATTGCATTTATAATTATAGTAGCTTCATCTCCTTTGTAAAACAAATAAATATAAATTAGTAAGGTTTGCTTTTACTTCCAGGCTAATATTCACTGTTACAATTAGTACAGTGGTATTTTTGTTGAATGATCCATAGTTTATGTTACAGACAACACACCAAGTAACATTCAACTTCTGTAGATATAGTGCACGTATTTTCTTTTGTACTTCATAGTGAGCTGGATGCTATCTTCTATGCAATACTGTAAAGGGAAATTTGTTCTTACTTTTAGCTATTTTTATCTAAATCTTTAACCATGTGTATGTGTGTATTTTAATACTCATTGAGTTTGTTCCAGAATAAAGACACACTTAATACTATTTTAATGGCATTTTCCTTATCTGAAAATTCTATTGAAGTAGGCAACAAAAAAATCCCTTTCAAAATCTCTTTTCATTTAGCTCAAAGACGCTTAAGGATTTCTCAAGCAAATGTAAGAAATAAGATAAATAAAAAGATTTCTAAAGGGGATACAAATTAATAAAACGTAAGAACCTTCACTAATCCAGTATAGAAAATTAGTTCTTAAAAAATCTCCTGGTAATCCACTTCTCAGTCCTCTCCAGTTTGTTCAATAGCAATGTGAGTTTGTATTAGTCTCAGAATAAGTCACCTCTCTATACCATGGCTTCAGTGTTTAGCTTGTAATTAAGCACTTGAATGCTTGAGAATATGCTTATTGGAGCATCAACATACTTACTGCATAATAATTTTTTTCTCTTACTCTCATATAAACAGTATGAATGTGTCAGCATGAGCCACAGAATGTGTTATGCATAGTGAATTGGTCAGCATTATCTTTACTTTGTTCTGCTTAGGAGACAAAGTTGATATTATGTAAATTAAACCACTTTGTCATTCCTTGATTTCCTTACTTGGTTCTATATGCTTCGGGATGTAGTTACTTCTCCAAAAGTAAAATCAAGGGCAGAGTTTTGCTCTGTGGACACTGCAGGCATTTATAAAAACACACAGGTAACATTCCATTAATTTAGGAAAGCATGTTATTTAAAGTGAAATTGATGTATGCAATATAACAGCACATGCAGGATTAAATAGGGAAAGGCATGTTTAGAAGTGATTTCATTCAGTCCCCTAAATTTTGTAGTTAATATTTTTGGCCAGAAAGTGGAATCATTTTCCCCAAAGTCACAAGGAATTAACAGTAGGTTAGAACCCAGGCCCTCTGCTGACCCCAATCTTCATGCAAATTACCATTCCTTCTTTAAGAAAAAAAAGGTTTGTTTTTTTTTATCACCATCCACAATACCTTTCAGTCACGTGAAATGTTTGTTGTATAATTACATTTACAAATTCTTTCAAAAATTACTGTAAATGCTCAGCACCCCTTAGCCATAAAGAAAATAATTTTGCACCTTCTTGAGACAGTGGTTTGTATTTGAATTATTTTCCACATCTAATTAGTGGTCATCATGGAAATTCTACTCAGGTAAGAACCTTTATAATTTAAATTGCATTGGGAGGTGGAAGCAAGAATAAATGAAAAAAAAAAAAAACACAAAGAAATACTTTGTAAGAAATGTAATTCCTTTTCAAATGTATGCACCTTCCTTTTTAAAAAAAACTTATATGATATGCATGTTTGGCAAGGTGTTAATATAAACTAGATAAAATGCAGATGCTAATATTAACTAACTGGAAAGTTGTCTATTATCAAATAAAAGAAAAACCAACCAAAAATAATTGGTCAATACTAAGAATTTATTGAAGAACTAATTTTTTTGACTTGGGGAAGTCTAGGGGTATTTTCAGACATTGGTGGACACAGAAAATGAACTCAAGTCCGAAGGAACAGTTTTTGCAGTTCTGTATTGTTACGCCCTGGTCAAAGTCTCAGGTCCCAGCACAAGGTAGAAAGATGGCTGCCTGTATTTTTCAACTTACATGTCATCCTGAGAGCAGTTCCCAAGGGACAGGTGAGGGAATGCTTTCTCTCAATATTCCTAACAAAAATCCTAGAATACAGCCTTCAGAGTTCAGATTGGAACACCTGCTCACCTTTAAAGTCATCACTGGGATCTGATTTGATCACTCAAGCCTTGGTCACAGGGTCCCTCACAGAGCAGGGTTTAAATTTGCCTCATACAAAGCACGTACTAGGGGAAAAGGTAAAGCAATAATGATTTTTCTAGAAGTAAAAATGAATGCTGCACAGGCCAAGAATGACACAACTTCTGCAGCTACTCCTTAAGCCAGGAAAGATATTTGGTGCCTCTTCTTTCCTCATCTACCTGAATTGCTAATCTTTTAATATTTTCTGGTACTGATTAGAGCACACTTAGATACCAGGCAGTCACAGGTGGTATTAGATTTTGCATAGACCAACTCCTCTCCCCAACTCTTCTAAATGCCTCTGCCTATGGGACAGAAATTTTACATGGCAGACCTGCTTTAAAAGTGGGAAAAGACTGTGATTTCTGTGTTTGCTATTCATTTCTTCTGTTACTTTCTTAAATTACAATGTTAAGACTCAAGTAAAGATGTATTATTGTAGTAGAGGAGGAGTTTAACAAAAATAGGCAGCAGTCTTTATTACAGTTAGGACTCAAATATTCTAGGCTTAAAAAAAGGGAGTGGCCCCTGTGATCCTGCCCCATCTTGGATTCCTGTTATCAGCCATCCAGTCTCTCCCTATAAAAAAAATGATGTGAGCCCAGTCTAGTAACACTGTAATCTCAGCAATTAGGGAGGCTGAGAGGGGAGGACTGCAAGTTCAAGGACAGCCTCAGCAATTTAGTGGCCCTAAGGAACTTAGACTCTGTCTCAAAACAAAAAATAAAAAGGGCTGGGAATGTATAGCTCAGTGACAATGTGCCCCTGGATTCAATTCCCAGTATGAAAAAAAAGATGGGGGTGGGGAGAAAGATGCCTTCACACCCTTTCCCTTGTAACTTCTTAGTGTCTCCCTCTTGGGGTGTCACATACCCCCTGTCTCTCCAAATTCAGACTTCGCTACATCATCTGCTCCCACCGGTGTTATGTGAGTACACTAGTGGGTCACATCTATCCAAGGGCTTTCAATTAGTCTGCAGGTTTGTGCAAAAGTGCTTTTGGTATTTGTTAGCAGAAAAGCTTGCCTGGACCCTAAAATGAGGGATACATATAGTGAATATGAATCTCACGGGCTGAAGAAAATCACCGCCGCCAACTCCCAGACCTGTGAGTATGGCAGTGGTTCTTGTTTTAAATCAATGGGATTGCTGACTTGTTTCTTAGGCAGATTTATCACCCAAATCTGACCAAGCGACCTACTATTAAGCGACTGTATTGTAACAACTTGTCAACTTTGGTCAAAGAGAAATCTAATGAAAATATTTTAGAACATTATAGCCACAAATTCACGTGCCCTCTATTCAGAGCACTGTTAGGGTATTTTTAAAATTTGTTTTTCAGTCTGAAAGTCAATGTAGGATCAATCATCACAAGATCTGTATTTGCATCTCGTCAGCGCTTTGAGGTTGATATAGTCGTCATGGAGGTAATTCTAATAGGCTCTCTCTCTTCTGTCTTCTTTCCTCACATTATACAGCTGGCCCCACACTTCTCACACCAAATATTCTTTTCTTTAAACCCAAACACCTCACTGTAATCCAATGCCCTTAATCCTTATCCTATACTTGATTTCCTTTCTAACTGAACTGACAAAACAGCAATTCACTGGCTAGGCAAATGAGGATTTCCCCTGGAGACCTGGGCAAAACAGATTAGGGCACGCCAGACTGCTCTTTTGTTGGCAGGGAGAGAAAACTGCTCCACTTTTTCATTGGCTTCCTGGGGACTGCATGGGAGGAAGAGATTAGTCACAGCCAGTACTGGGGCATTTCTGCTCCCCTCATCCTGTCCCTGTCGGATATCCTCTTAAGAAGAAAAATCTCAAGTCATTCTCCTTTTATTTTGTTGAATGTTCAATCATACAAAGAAATGTAGTTTTATTGTGAGAAATTCAGCAATGCAAAGTTTTGAAAGGAAATGGTTAGTAGCTAAGCCCTCTCCTCCAATCAAACTGCATCTGACATAATCAGTGCCCAGTGGTGAGTGAACATCCTTTGTAATATTCACCTATGCTTATACCAACACAGCATGATTTTCTATTTTTTCTATGAAGTGAATTGTTATACCCTTTAATCTAAGATGTACTCTTTTGTTTCATATAAGACAATGTATGAAGAACATCTCTTCCAGGAAATCTAATTTTAATTCTAAGTCATTTTTTAATAAAAATCTCTATATAATATTTTATGCTACGATTTTGTTCAAAATTAACCAATATTTTAATTTGTATTTAGATAATTTCTATTTTTTGTCTGATTACTATGGCAAAGAAAATTCAAGGAGTAAGGTTGTGTGATCTTACATGGAGAAGGAGCAAGTTCTGTGAGTCAATTATATTATTTGCCATTCATGGTGTTTTACACCATAAAAGGGTGGGTGTTCTGTTTTGATCTTTGACCTTCTAATTCTTTTCCTTTATTGTTTCTGAACTTTTGGACTCTCCCACCAAACTATTGGGGCAAAGTGCATGCATGCTGTCCACAGGCCAAAAATATTGAGCGGAATAGGCAATCACTTCATGGTATGAATTCAGGGAATTCAGAAAGACTCCATAATCTCTTCAAATCCCTCTTAAATTACTTTCTGATACCTGACATTTCTTTGTCTTAAAGTAATTGCAAATATCACTGCGAGAGCAGCACACTAAGTCTCATTAGACTTTTACATATTATTTTTAGTACTTTTGTAGAATCCTGTGTGAGAGTAAGTTTTTTATGTAGAAAAAGCAAATGAATTAAATCGCAATATTCAAAAAGTATTAAGTTAACTAGAATAGAAAATGCATAAAGGGAGATTGAGTAAGTCAAAGACAAACTTCGTCTAAATTATAACTTTATGGAAAAAGAGACACAAACAGATGACTCTGCGTTGAAGATATTTTAAAAATCAAATATAGTTTAACATTTTATGTCAGTCAAGGGCCTAAGGTAATTGAAATATTCAGATTGGGTTTTATCCTTTAGCCTGATGTTAGATGGCAGAATTTCTAAAGCAAAGTAAAGTGTACTTTGATCTTTGAGATACACTTGAATTTCATGGTTGAAAGAACAAAATCGTGTGGTCTTTCCTAGATGCAGTACTCTGGGGAATCACCACTTAACTTTCCAATAGTAAGAAAAGAAAGAAGTGTAGCATGAAGCAAAACACCCGAGTTCCTGTTAAACCATTTCAGAACAACTATTCTATATCTGGTGGTTCCGAAACAAATCCCAGTCATGACTCATAACTGTGAAGTTCTTCTTGGCATCAAAAAGTACTTGAAGTTATCATCAGCCTACTGACAACATTCCTATTTCTAAATGAAAACTGCTTAAATGTGAAGAGTCCCTGATTCTATGTAAAAGAACAGCTTGGAGGGCTAACCCCTTAGCTGCTTCTCTTGAACAAAAATATTAGTTTTCTGAATTTTTCTATCTTCTATGGTTCCCCTCAGGCCTAGAAAGGCCATTGAAGAAAATCTTCCTAAATAGCATTTTCCTTCCACATCCAGTTAGAAGCTTTTATAATTGCTTTTATAATTGCACATTCATCTCTTTAAATGTAAGTTTGTTTTCTTCAGAGGCATTTCCTTAATCTTCAAAAATGATCTCTTAAAGGCATAGGGCACCATGGTGGCAATTGATATTGCAAAATACATCTGTTTGAGGGAAAGTATAACATTTGATGTGCTCTGGAATGTTAAATGACTTGACTGAGAAATAACTCTCCAAAAGTAATATTTAAGTAAATAAAATTAAACATGATTAAAAAGTTAAGATACTTTTTAATGGCTCATGTAGTATTGTCAAACACCAAGTATGTTAAGAAAATATAGTGCTATAATTATACAAGGTATTCATTTGGTATTCAAATAGGAGCTATAAAAGCAAAGTTTATTGACTGTTGAACTTGCAAAGTCCAGTTCGGAAGTCATCTTTAAACAGAATTAAGTACATATAAAATACTTTTTAAAATAGCAACAGAATCATAGTACAGAATGATTTGGAATCAACAGGTTTCAAGTATAAAACTTTGGTCCTTTTCATCACTATTCTTTTTTTTTTTTTTTTTTT
>JAJEJO010000816.1:521406-539028 GCA_020662805.1 Glaucomys volans
GTTATATCTATCAATATTTACTGCACTCAAAATTAGAAGTAGAAAATTTTTAAACAGGTGTTTATTAATCCATTAAAACAGCAATGTCATTATAAACATGATTTTTATTATTTTTTTTAAAAAAATAATATCCTTTAAAACAGAAAGGAAAATAAAAAGTGGTACTGTTTTAAATTTTTGCAAGTTTCTTTAATGTCTGGCTTGAAGAAGACAGATGGATTCTTACGTCTGCTTCTGAATTCAGCAAATTGTAAAATACCCTTTTGGCTGAAATATATGATAAGAGCCTGTCCTTAGAAAAATGGCAAAGCCTTTTCAGATAATTGCAAATATTTTCCGATAATATCCCATAACTAAACAAGTGGTGGTATCTTTCTGGTTTTTGGTTTGTTTGTTCTGGAGATAGAAAACAAGGCCTTGTCCATGCTAAACAAGCATTCTACCACTAAGCAATAACCCCAGCCCCACCGTAGTACTTTTATAAACAGTTTTAATATGAAATTTAAAACCATATTATTGCAATTTTTTACACTTTAATATTAAAGTCTCTTGATCTGTGTTTAATTTAAATGGATTTTACCCTTACATGATTTTGTTACTTCACACACTAGTCATTTGTAAAATATTTGTTCCCTGCATTACACAGATGTTCCAAATTTTAACACATATATGATATGACAGCACCACACATTTGTTAATATCATAACTAATCTCATCAGAAAGCTAAATAATGTAAGCTTTCAAAGTTTACAGTGGCAATTTTTGAAAACTTCTGATTTTTCCCTGAAAGTTAAATTTTATGATTGACAAAAATACTTCCATTTGTTTGAAGAAAATTTACGACTAATGTTCAAATTGGAAAAACTCGAATGTCACTCATTTTTCAACTGAAAATTGTATTCCATGAAAAGCAGCAGCTCATTCAGCTTATAAATCCCATCACAGGTTCTACCTTGAGACAACTGTCACACTTCAGTATACAGGAGGAGTGCCTCAAGCATATTTCCTATTTCATCTTATAGACTGTTAAAATCTTTTTTCTTTTGGGTGGTTGTGTGTGTGTGTGTGTGTGTGTGTGCACACGTGTACCTTACAGGAGTAATTTACATGTTTTTATTTTTGGATACGAGACTTCATTGGATATATTTATTGAAAAAAAACTTATTTTACTCTCTGGCCTACCTTTTCACTCTCTAAATGGTATTTCTTGGTAAGCATAAGTTTGTAATTTTCATGTATTAATTTCTTCTATAAGAAGTGACTTTTCTGTTCGTTAAAGAAATCTTTTTATAAATCCAAATGTCATGGACCTGCTTTCCAACGTGTTTAATTACACTTATTCTTAGATATTCTCTGTTTTGAAGCTATGGCAAATGATACCTTATTTTCTCATTTACCACAGGTTACTATGGGTATTTAAGTATATAATTGATTTTAATATGTTTTGCACCCAACATCTAGATACATGAGCAATTCCAACAGTTTTGCTCTAGAGGCTTTTGAAACTTTTACATATGTAACCATTCACATGGATAATAATGGTTTCATTTAATTTCCCCCAATTTATAAATGTGTTCATCCTTTGTGATACCTCGGTTTCACTGACTATAACTTCTATGACAATATTGAATGGAATAAATTATTAGGCATCCATGTTTCAAGAAAATTTTTCTTACTTTCAAAAAGATGATTTATTCACAATTTTAAAGTTAGGTTCTGGTCTTACTTGAATAATGATCAGAGATTATGGCCAATGAAATATCTTCTATAAGACTAAAGATGGAAAGCAGATGATGGATAACAGAGTATAGAAAGGAATAAGACATCTAAGATTAAGTCTGCTATTTAGAAAGGGAGTCACTGAGATTGGTGACCCAGACTGGACAATAAGCCTTAAGGATCTCAGAACCCATCTCAACACTGAAAACAAAACAAAACCAACAGAACAGCTTCATATGTGGCTTAAAAAGGTGTCTTAGTAAACCGAAATGTCTAAATAATTCCCTGCCTGGATCCTCATCTCCATCCTTAGACTCAGATCTCTCATACCTCCACCAGATCTTCACTACCAACCTCTTTGCATACAATCGTAATTGCAATGAATTAGCACAAAGCAGAAAAATGGCAAATATAGTGATGCACATATATTTTATTTACTGATATATCTGTGGTGAAATTCCTCAAATTTGGTCAAATGTGGTTATATTTTCAAAAATATAACCAGATTGTCTCCCAAAAAGATTATAGCAATTAACATTCTGACCATGATTAAAGAGTCCCCTTTGATATATCTCCTTCACTATGAGCTTTCAACTATTTTAATAGCTTCTCAATCTTGAAGTAATATTATCTGATTGTTTTGAAGTAATATCATCTGATTTTTTGCATTTCCCTAAGTACTGCAAAAATGGACCATGTTTTCATATATGTATTGCTCACATGCATTTTATCTTCTGCAGCTTATCAGTTCAGATCTCTTTCCTATGATTATATGCCTTTTTAACAATAAGTTTATAGGATGTTTTTATTTATTAAAGATGTAAGCCTTTTGCCATGTGGTTTTCCTTTCTCTATTGACTTTTGTGGTGCATTACCATCATTTTAAGTGAATAGTTAAATCAATATATCTTTTGGACATCTTCTGACCATAAGCTAATCTTGGAAGTTCTTCCCAACTCTAAAGTGCCAAGATACTTTCCTTAATATCCTTTGATTATTTTCAATTCTTACATTAAAATTCTTAATACATTAGCATTTTATTTTTGTCCATGTTTTGGAAAGAGTGTGAGTGTCAATATGGTCACTTTATAACCAAGAAACCTAATACTTAAAGGCTTATAGGGCATATTAACAAAAGAAAAGGGACTTAAGGTAGGAAAAAAAAGATATTAAAGAATTATTGTGTTTTTTCTACTTTGCTGGGCAAGTTAATTTTTTTCTTAACTGCACTCAGCAGCCTTTCCAAGTACCGAAACTTGACTATCTGAGCATATATAGGGTTTATGTACAGCAAATATGTGCATATTTACTTAATGAATGGTTAATTTTTTGTGTCAGCTTGCCTGAGTCACAGGATGCCCAGATAGCTGATTAAACATTATTTCTAGGTATGCCCATTTCTAGAAGACATGTTTGAATTGGTGGACTCAGTAAAGCAGAAGGCCCCCCCACAGTGTGTGCATACACTTAATTTAATCTGCTTAGGGCAAGAATCAAACAAAAAGACAGAGTAGTATTGAACTTATTCTCTCCCTGACTGATTGAGCTGGGATATAGATCTTCTCAGAGATCCTGGTTTTCAGGACTGGAAAACCTGGAATCTACATGACTGGGTCTCTGGTTTTCAAGCTTTCTAACTGCTTTGCCAGCTTCCTTGGGGTCCCCAGTCCCAATAACTAAAAATAAATCTCAATATCTCTCTTTTTCTCCCTACACACATACAATATTCTACATTTTATTTGAATGTTGAATATTATATTTCACTGGGTAGATTTTGGAAAAAATGGTTGAGAACATGGGAAAGATTGGCAGAGGTCAGGAATTTCATTGGCAGTAGCCTCTTTCTCAGGCATTTGAAAAGTAAAATCATAAACCAGAGTGCAATAAAAACAAGAGCTCTCCTGAGCTCTAGTTTAATGAACTTGAGGGCATGTTTGCAAGTTTAAATAAAA
The DNA here is from genome assembly GCA_020662805.1 of Glaucomys volans. Classification (NCBI taxonomy): domain Eukaryota; kingdom Metazoa; phylum Chordata; class Mammalia; order Rodentia; family Sciuridae; genus Glaucomys; species Glaucomys volans. Next base: position 525,078 of record JAJEJO010000816.1, read on the forward strand.
GGGGAAAAAGTATTATGAATATGTTTACTAGATGTTGAAAAACTGTTTTTAAAAAACACTGCAGGGAACATAAAATGGCTAATACAGAATAGGCTCACCGAGGCATATAGTAATGCTTAGTCTATTCAATTAATGAAGGTTTTATAGGGGCTAAAAGGACCAAAAAGACAGAAAAATTAATTGTTTGCTATATCCAGTGGCAGCCAAATAAAACACAGGCATATTCATTCAGATAATGGTTTTAGGACTTAGGAAAAAAATTGCTGTTTCAGTTTATATATTCTTGAAACAGAAAAATTCAGTATCTGGTTGGATAATCAATCATTGGACCCAATGGATAAAAACAAACCAAAACTGTATTAGTTTTCTATTGCTGCATAACAAATTACTACAAACTTAATGCATCTAAATGACACACATTTGTTATCTCAGTTTCTGAGAGTCAGGAGACCAGGCATAGCTTCAATGGTCCTCTGTTTGAGGTTCACATGGCTGTAAATAAGGGGCTCACCAGGGTTGGGATCCCATCAGAAGGCTTAACTGGACAGCAATCTGTTTCCAAAGTCCATGAGTTTACTGGTAAATTCCACTCCTTGGAACTATAGGATTCATGAAAACTTTTTCTTCAAAGCCAGCGAAATGGAGAGAAACTCCAGCAATGTAGGCACCCCAATCCTTTATAATCATCTAAACATAATCTATGCCTACCATTGCTTAAACTCATAGGTCTCATCCCACTCAAGAAGTATGATTACCAGGAGGCAGGGATCAGGGGGGTATTATGATTCTCTTGGCTATGACATCTAATAGGCAAAGAAAAATGGGTTCAGTGACTTTTAAAATACTTAACTCCATCATAAAAAGGTGGCTAATGTAAACTCATAATTTATGTAACATTACAGTCAATCAATACAACCAAATCTGACACCATGGAGAAAAGCATGGAATTAGGAGCAAAATTTGAACTTCTGGTATAACCATTTACTAGATGTTTGTTCTTACATATGTTCTTGAACTTCGAGGGCTTCAAATCTTTTTTTTTTTTTTTTTTTTTTTTTTTGTTATATATGAACACAATACCTTTATTTTTACGTGGTGGTAGGACTGAACCCAGGGCCTACCACCTGCAAGGCAAATGTCTACCACTGAGTTACAACCTCATCCCCCAATTCTTAATCTATAAAACGAAAACCATTTACACTTATCTTACAAGGTCATATATCAATTAGAGAAGATATTAGTAAAACACGTGAATAGGTCTAGTGCATAAGAACTGTTGAGCAAAAAACAAATATCACTAATAAAATCAGTGTTTAAAGCCCATTTTGACATTATGAGATTTTTTTTAGAGCTTATGTAATGTCCCCTTGTTTTAGTCAGCTTTTCTGCTCCTGGGACTAAATGACCTGACCAGCACAACTGTACAGGAGGAAGAATTTATTTGAGGGCTCACTGTTTCAGAGGCCTCAATCCATAGACAGCTGGCCCCATTCCTCAGGGCTCCAGGTAAGATAGGAAAAACATGGCAGAAGAGTGTGGCAGAGGGAAGTGGCTTACGTGGTGATCAGGAAGCAGAAAGACAGAGTCCCCTCACCAGATACAAATATTCCCAAAGCCATGCCCCAATTTCTACCTCCTCCAACATATCCTTACTTCAGTTACCACTCAGTTAATCCCTATCAGGGATTAAGTCACTGATTGGATGAAGACTCTTACCACCCAATCATTTCTCATCTGAACCTTCTTGCATTGTCTCACATGTGAGCTTTTGGGGGACACCTTACATCCCAACCATAACACCCTATTTCTAAGGAAAATATAATGTATAAGGAGAAAACTATCTCAGCATGTACCAAAACAAGCAATTAAAAAGTGTATTTGCAAACATATACATAATAAAAACATCCATGTTCTTTAGAATGCTTTATGTAAATTAAATGGGAAGTTGTTCCTTTTGTTTTTTCAGTCTCATCTTCTCCAATAGATATGAAGTGTCTTTAAGTGTGTCTAAGAGTGATCTCAGCCTATAGTACCGGCAGTAGCCTTAAATGTGAAGATTTGCAGACAGTAATCTCAGATGTAGGTCAGAGATTCTGTATTTTAAAAAGGCCTCCTTATTTGGAAGAGTGAATTTTAATGTAGAATATGTTTGAGAAGCACTGGCTAACTATTATACAATAGGAACTAAAACAGATACTTGTCTTCAAGACCTGGGAAATTAGGACATAAATATTTAAGTTCCTTTTCATTGCTTACTTTTCTCTTTTTGATTTCAAGGAATTAAATATCAATTAACTTGCAGATATGTATGTAGGAAATACGGCTTAAGTCACATCAAAAGAATTGGAATTAGAAAAGAACTTAAAAACTTTCAGAGCAAAAGGTTGCTTCCCTATGCTTCGAAGGGGAAAGGAGTTTGGATACTTTTTAGGTAGTGTCTGAAAGGGGAAGAAGTTTGGACCACTATCTAAAAAGTGAAGAACTATTTCAACAGATTCAGAGGAAAGAAAAGGTGGGGATATAGACTAAGGTCAGGTGAAGTGAAATGTATTTGTATTTAGAAAAATAATGAATAGTGATGGTAGAATATGTTTAGTTGATAAAATGGTTGTGATCAGGAAAGAGGTCTATTTTACAAATAGCTTTGTGTAAAGTCTTGAAACTTAGGTCTAGTCAAGTATTCACAGGCAATCCGATCCTAACAAAATTAACTATTTAGTGGGTATGTATAAGCTCCAGTGTTATTAAATTGGAAACCTTAAAAGAATGGCAGTTTTTATAGGAATCAACTCACTCTGTTCTTATGTTGCAAAGAAATTTGTTATAGGAATTTTGGACAACATTATATATTAAAGAGAATAGGATGACCAACAGCAAAGATCTGCAATGTCATTGTTATATTTGTAGTAAAAGATAGCAAGGAATTGGATAAAACTTGGGGCTGCTAAGACAGAAGAAAATGGCTAGATCAAGGTTATATAGTGAAGAAAACAGTGATGTTTGACTATTTCAAAGAGTTAGCATATCCCACCTTTTAAGATTGTGAGGTTGAAAATAGGTAAATGAAAACACTGCTATCATGATACAACATTTGAAAATGATAAGGTTCACAGAAGAATTAGCACAAAATTAACATGTTGGGGGACTGGATGATTGATTCAACTTTTAAATATCTTTTATGCTTTATAATAGTTTTGAAACAGATACAAGTCAGGAAGTTAAACTGTAAGTGCATTGAAGCTAGCACAGGATTTATTTCCCTAGCTGAAATGAGATGCAGTCTTTTTATTACATTGAATCAACCACTTGTAGTCTTGAGTAAATGAAATGACAGTAGTACAGTATTTTTCACCGCTAAGATTACTATGACCTAGAATTAGCTGACCCACCAGAACTACATAGATATTCTTAAGGTGGTAATTACTGAAAGCAGTTTGATTCTTGATTAGTTATACTTGGAAATACTTCATTATAAAACTAAGAAAAATCAGGGTTAAGTAAAATCCAAATCACTTTTTGGTAACTGCTAATGAATTTCTTGTTCTTTCTATATGTCTTTTGGATCCTAATTTTGACTACTCTTCATAAACTTCAGGGGTAATATGTTCCAATGTCTTGTTCAACCTACCTATGACAAGAAATGACTTTGTGTGGCCATTATTTCTTCTTATACTTGATTTTAAGGGTAGATAATTACAGATTACATGCTGATTCCAAGAAAATTGCATGGGGTAAAATGTCAGAATGTACAATTTTGCAAAGTTTTGTTCTTTAAAAATTTCTATAGTTTTTGTGCTCTTTATAATTTTATGATGATGATGAACTACACACTGTAAAAACTTGTAAATATCTAGTCTTAAGAAATCCACAATTTCAATCAAATGCTGAGTAATGCTCAAATTATCTTTCAGCAAATAGATGACTATCCAAGCTGTTTAGTTCCAGTCATTTTTTTCTTTAATTGTTAAATATTTTAGAATCATATAAAATATACTGAATTACTATATGAGCCCCCAAAGTGTTCAAACCTTCCAAAATAATTCTCCATTAATGAGAAAATTATCACAAATATGTCACTTATATAGAAATTATTAACATGCAATAGCAATTTTGTTGATGTTGTTTGCCATATCCCTAAGTTTCCATGAGACATTGAAAGAAGAAAATATAGCTACCATTTTCTAGAGCTAGGGCTGCTGATGAATAGAGGCTGAGGAATTGCAAATAATAATAATAATGATAATAATAATAGTAATAAAAAATTTATGCTAAACAAGTAAAGTTAATGTAAAACAAATTTACCAGAGAAGATCATAATAGTGTCTCCCTGTAGACACTCCTGACAACACCCCATGGAGAGCAGAATCAGCTCCCAAAGAGTGTCAACCTAAATAAGATCACTCAGAAAAAATGACTGGGCTTTCTAGAAATGGAGAAGAATCAGATAAACACCACAGGAGGGATCTGTGTATGCATAAAGGCAGACATTGCTGAGAAACATGCTCTAATACTGTCTACTTGATTAAACTGTTCGCTTCCATTGTGCCTTGAGGCTTAAATATAATTGTGTGCCATCACTGAAGCATCACGGTGGTATTTGATATTTGGAATGTTGTTCAAAATGAATGCAACTGATAAGATTCATTTTAAGACTTTTGCATTCTCTTACGAAGTGATTTCTAATCAAGGAGTCATTTTATAGCCAGATTTCATAGATGAAAATGAAACAATTCTCCTAATGGGGTACAGTAATTGTAAATGTATATGTACACACCTATATGTAACAGCTGTTCACTTTAGCTTCGCTTTTGTTAGTCTCCATTTTATTCTGCAGTACTGCCATCGAATCTGTGTCCTTTCTGAGTTCCCACTGTTCCTTTCAACTTCTCTGACAGTTATTTTTTCGCCTGAGAGCCGTCAATGTTTACCATACCTGGCTACACCTTGTGTCTTCCACTCATAAACAATGACTTAAACGCCAATGTCAAGCAATGTCATTCAACACATCTGTTTTGTTAATGCAAATTATGATGCCAAAGTGAACCCTCCCCTCTGATTTCTTTTTGTATGACTATAGCAGAAGCAAAGCAAGAGGAAAGTATCATGAGCATATAAATGATGTGCCCCTACCATTATATCAAAGAATAAAGAACATCTTTTACAGTGTTTCCATGTAAAATCAGTATACAGTTTTGATTTAAAAATAATAAAATGTTTTATAACCTATTAATACTAACATTAACACAAGAATATTGTCACATATAAAATCACTTTTAATCTCAAGTATCTACTTGATTTTGGTAGAGTTAGATATTGTCACCTGATGTTGGTGATAGGAATATGGGAAAAAAGCCCTAAAATCCTCCTGGACAGCAGTAAATGGGAATCTGAGATACTGTTTTTATATGTGGATAAATCACCTTTAAGACCAAGAGTGGAGAACAAGTTGAAATTGAAAACATAGAACAATTTTTCATAGCTTTCTCCAGCTTTCACCATTACTCTTCACCTCTTTCAAATTTAATTTCCTCTACGAGGAAATAGAGTCAATAGAATTTTGTGCCACGGTGTACCTGAAATCATTCATTCCTCTGGGCCTGAGTTATTTTCAGTGTTATGGGTGCTTTCTTTGGTGTTTACATTCAATACTTAGGTGGGAATGTTTGTGGTTTGAATATATCAAGAAGAGTTATTTTGAAATTTGGGTATGAAGTTCAAATTGGAGAAAAGGATAATTTGGAAATTGAAAAACATAGGCTCTGTTTTTTGATTGTCATTATTTTTATAACAGATCTTTTACCATATAATTGATCATTTCCTTCTGATTTCCTTAAACATTTTAAAATATTTTATTTGATACTAGACAATGATGTCTTTTACTAAGTAATAAACTCTAGCCATAACATAGGCCTTAAACCTAAAGAGAATATAATATTAATGTTTACTGATAGATCTTTTTGGCATAGAATCCTATTTAATCACAGGAAAAGCAATTTTGGATAGTTCAATTTTTTCCAATTATTTTTCAGTACAGGGATGTTGTTTTCTTTAAGCAGAATGATAATGTTACAAAGGGCATGCCCCATAGTACCGTTCTGGAGAAAGAAAGGCAACTTTAGCATTTTTGTGTGCAGAGGAATATAACATGTCTGTAAGTTCATCTCAGTAAAGCTCATGGCAGTGAGATCATAGAGAGAACAACCATTCTCCAGCCCTTTACCTTATATCTCTTCTGAAGGAGGAGCTTGCCTGGAAAGTCACCCATGCAGGATCTTTTGATGTAAGTGAAAAAGGAAAGGAAATATCTCACTAAGCAATTAACAAAATTATGACCTTGAGTCTGTTTTCAAGTTTCAAGTTTTCACTTCCAGCTCAAACTGACAGGACTATTGTCTTGAAGTTGGTGGTTGCCCTTAAATGCCATATATTTGACAGATGAACACACACATGTACATATTACAAAAAAATTGCCCACAGGGCTCTCTAGTTCAAATGCACTGGCTTTTACACAGTGTACATAATCTTTATGGAGAATTATTACTGTTCATACTCACTTTTTTTTTTCTTTTTTGGTATTAGGGATTGAACCCAGAGGTCCTCAACCACTAAGCCACATCCCCAGCCCTTTTCTTTCTTTATTTTTAATTTTTATTTTGAGGTATGGTCTTGCTGAGTTGCTTAGGGACTCACTAAGTTGTGAGGCTGACTTTGAATTTGTAATCCTCCTGCCTCAGCTTCCTAAACCCTAGTATTACAGATCTGCCCCAACATGCACTCACTTTTCAAATAATAAAAATGAGTTGAATGAAATCAAAGTGTTATATCTTTTTTGTGAATGGAAAAGAGTCATCACCCAACATTTTAAAGTTCCTCTGTGCTTAACTGGAGAGGAAAGAAATGCAGCTACTTTATGAAAATCAGATAAAAATTGATACAAGTTGCAATTTCCTCCACAAGCTTGAAATGTTTTTTCTTGTATGCTACTTTATTGATTTATAAAGTGAACATAATGAACACCAAAAGTAGGTTTTGAGCTGGTGTCAGTTTTAAAGTATATGAGACAACCATATTTTTAAAATGGTTTAGGAACAGTTTTATCCAAAAGTGGAGGCAAGGGTCTTTGGAGCTCCCTATTGCTTTATCTCTGCCTGACTCTCCTTTTGCCTTCTCTATATGCGTACTCTGTGTCTCTCAAGCTTCCTGAAGGCACTTTTTCAGAGAATAACAAACATATTTCTACTCTCTTCCTTCTATCTTAACCCATAAGGTCAATGGGACTCTAATAAGCTCTAGAAAAAGAATATGATATCTATGTCACATAGAAAAGAATATCTATGTCACACATTACTGGGACAATGAAAAGCAATTACTACTTTCTGTGAAGTCAAAAATAATCACCCCAAGAATTGTTCATAGTGATGAGAAGAGTTAACTTTAGTGGGGTCTGACATCCCAGTCCCAAGTACTTCAATAAAATAAGTGTCCAAAGACCATTATTTTATGTCATTACAATACTGTAATAATAGGTTAATAAGTCCATATGTGAATCTTCTTTGAGAATTTGACTTGCCATACTCCCTATGTTTGGACACAAAAGGACATTAGTTTCATCAACTAAAGGCAAAGTCAGTGAAATCACAAAGGTCAATTTAAAGAAAAACAGCATGTGTATAATTGTGGTGATCTGAAATGGGACCAGAATATTTCTAATTAAAACTCAGTGATTAATTATAATAAATTTTGCTGTGCAAACACTGGTAAAACAATCAATCTAATAAAATCTCCAATACTGCTGGTGCAGATGTCTTGGAATTATGAGAGTGCTTCATAGTTATGTCTACAGTGATAATCTGTCCTTAGGAACCAGACTGATATTCTCCTGGGCTGCATTCTGAATAATGATTTTCATTGCATTTCTTTTAGTTTATGCAAAATGTGTAAATGACCAACGTATGCCTCTTTTCTTAATTAGTTTGCAAAATAATTAAAGGGCATCTTTGTCTATTATTCTTCTTGCAAACCTGAGAGTATACAAATTTGGTAGACTGACTTACAGAATTATTAACACCTAAGTGGTCATGTTTTGGTGATTTTTTTAACCAATTGGAATTTTAAATTTCAAGGGAGGAGATTAGCAATAAACCAAATAACTGCATCAGCTTTATAAAATTAATAAATCACATTATCTTTAAAGTGTATATAATAGTATTGTATGGTACAGAAAAGACTAATGACATGATTCTTTGGACTGTGGTTATTTTTCCTTTGCTGAGCTGCTGGAATTATCAATCTGATAAAGCCAACAGTGTTGCTATCACAAACACTGTAGGAACAGGAGGACATATAATACTGGAAAACATGTCATTTTGCCTTTTATCTGCCATTTGCACTTCTTTTAGGACTAGAAGAAGAGTATTTTGGAAAAACAAGTATAGAGTATGATAATGGATCAGCTTAGCTGTGAGGTCTATTTAGAATCTATCCAAATTGGATCTTGAGTTGAGGTAGAAGAAAATGACCCTACACATACTTCCCACTGAACTCTATCCTCCAAGCAACGCAATAAGAAAACAATCAAAGTTTTCTCTCACTGAACATAATAACAAGATTAAAATAGAAATTCTATTTTTCACATTTTTGAAGATATGTCTTAATAATGACCCTCATACATAATTGTTCATTTTATGGCTCTTAGTGATTCAGACTTCCACCGCTTCTGCAAAACAGAACACTTTAAGAAACTGAGATACTCATTTTTTTAGACTGCTAATGTCTTCTTTAATGACTTAATGCCTGAGCAACCTGTTGTAATTTAGCTTTCCAACATTTATACAATTATGAGTTAAAGTCCAAACTTGCATAATTCAGGAGACATTAGTTGAATAACTTGGCCATATCCTGTAAACTTTCTAGAAACTTGGTCTTCTAATTTTTTTCATGAATCCTTGCAGGGGTCTTTCCATTTGAAGAATAAGAATTTAAAAGACATGCACCCACCAGCTTCAATTGACATCAATTCCCCATGTGTTTACAATTAACTAATGGGTACATGGTCATTTTGAAAAACTCACTTATCAACAAAAAAGACAGTTTTTTGTTATCCAATCTTAAGTTTTTGAAGCTGTTGAAAGACAGACTGTAATTCTTATACAAATACACTTGCCAGTTATGTGTAACTGCCTTAAATATGAGGTAGATGGTTCTTCCTTGGAACACAGGTTCTCAGAGAATAAAAGGATTTTACACAGTACTCAAGCTGTGAAGCTACTGAATAAATGTAAATTGCTGGTGATTATAAAGATGGTAAAGTGAGTGTGCTGACATTTTGAAAAGGTTAGCTTCCAATTTGAAATGGTACATAAGCAGCTGCCTGGACACAGAAGTGGGAATGTAGTTCCTGCCTGGAAATCAAGGCTATGTGAATTTATGCAGACATTCCCTGAAGCTGGATAGAGCCAGCTATTAGGGCAACATCTCTTTGGAATGGCCTACCACTGTAAAATATGCCACTGACAAAAGATCTTTATCCGTCCACACACACAGCACCATTTACTCTGCTATGCTTATATTCAGGAAAATAAATATTTTAGGAATATTTCTCTTTAATATGCTGCCTTTAAAAAATTGGATAGTCCTTTAAATGGTTGGTTCTGTTTATATAGTCTTTATTCAAAAATATTTATTTAACAGCTAACAGGGTTCAGGCATTATTATAGATGCTCAATATGTTAACAGTTTGATTCTAAAGATTATAAGCATATTGGCCCAGAATCTACCATGTTTACTGGAAGAGTGAATGTTCAAATTATTTATTGAATATATAATATGCATTTAAATTAAAATTTAAGAAAATTTGATAAAAACAGACTCTTTACCAAAAGAGGACACATTATTTTCTAAGCTGCATTTTAATTTCTTTTTCTAAATATTTGCATTACTCTTATTTTTCTCAAAATGTTTTGAAATTCATAAATATATCCTAGCTTTTACTATACTGTCTTTTATATAAAAGTATATTAAGGAAGCAGTCTTAAAAAGTCATGTTTTTCACTTCCTGCAATCCTCCCACTTACTGAATGCATTTTAATCCAGTGAACTTTTAAAGACCCCTAAGACATCATTATCCACATTTTCACCTCTGACTCATTTCCCCTCACACCCAAAACCTGAATTTTCTTTTCTTTTTAATAAACTTCCATTAAAAGTCAGGCATAAAACACTGCATGATCTCATATGTAGAATCTAAAAAAGTTGGTCTCATATAATTTAGGAGTAGGATAGTGGTTACCAGAGATTGGGGAGAGTAGGAGGGAGGGAAGGATGGGGTCATGTTCTTCATAGGGTAAGATCTTATAGCTTGATAGGAGGAATAGTTATGGTGTCCTTTGGCACAGCAGGGTGAATTAACAGTAATGCATTATACATCTCAAAATAAAGGATTTCTAATTTATCCACCATGAAGAAATGATAAAACCTTAAGGTCACAGATATGCTAATTACCCTAAGTTGATCACTACACAATGTATACATGGATCAAAACATCACATTTTATCTCATTAATATATACAAATATTAACTATCCAACAGGAACACATATTTGGGGAAATCGGCATTTTGCCTTTGCTAATACTAGGTAGAAATGAGATGCTAGATAGATACAAACCTTGAACTTCAGGAACTTGATAATAGGGAAGTTCAGGTCCCATTTTATGTCTTATTATAGAAGTTCTGCATTAGAGGTACTTAATGCTCAATCCCAGAAACACAAGAATCAGCATCACATGGGAACTTTTTAGAAATCAACTTGGGGATTGGGACCCAGAAATATGTTTTAACAGGTCCTATTAGTGATTCTAATTCATAAAACTTTTGCTAACCACTCCTTCTATGTTTCTGCCTATTATCTCCCTTTTTAAGCCTGCTGCATCACTGGCTCTTCTAGTTTAAGGAATGATCAAATACAAACATCAAAAAGAAACCATTACTCTCCATTAACCAACTATTTTAAATTCATCTTCAATCACTTGGTAAAAGTCTGGACACCAGGTCACTGGTGGAGTTGCACTGGGTCTGGGTAGTACGTGTGGAGGAGGTCACTGTGAAGTGTGGAGGGTGCTGTGCGATTTCTCAAAGAGAACCAGCAGTGGATGTCAACTTCCAGCATACTGAATCAGTGTGTGGGACACAGCTGCAGATTTGAGTGTCTAAAATAGCATTCTAATGTGAATGCAGAATAATCCAACAGACAACAGGACAAAAAATACATGTTTTAAAAAGTCAGAATTTTACATTGATCAAATTGTTAAACTGGTGAATATGTCCATCCTGCTAGTTAATTAAGGCATATAGAAATCATAAATTCAGTCTCTGTTTGACAATAGTCTTATGGGAATTAAATTCTGCCTTTCCCACCAGTTCAGAGTTTTTGATAATTTCAACAAAGAAGCACCTAATGCCCAATCAACAGAACATCTTTCTGTTTCTTACAAATTTATTGCTGCCTAGCATAATTTATATATTATATGTAATATATACACATTACTTATATATAATCTAATATATTAGATTATATATAAGATATATATATATAGTCTATAATGAGATTGACAGGATCTTATTCCTACATGTACTACTTACCAGATGCATGATCTTAGGTAGTTATTTCACCTCTGTGTGTCTCCATTTCTTCACCTGTAAAATGAAAATTCCTGTCTATTAAGATTACTATTTCAATGAGTTAATATTTGTATTTTAAAAAATATTCTTGAATACATACTTAAAAAGACTACTACAGTCAACCTTCTGTATCTGTGGGATCTGCATCTGAGATTCACCCAACTATGAAAGAAAAATAGTTTTGAAATTATATCTGTACTAAACATACACAGACTCTTTTTTCTTGGTATTATCCTCTAAACACTATATAGTATTTATATTGTAGTAGATGTTAAAATAATTTAGAGAAAATTTAAAGGGTATGTGAGGATACACATAGTTTATGTGCAAATTCCTTATCATTTTACTTAAGGTACTTGAGCATCCACAGTTGATATCCAAGGGGGTCCTGAAACCAAACTCCCAGGGATGCTGAGGATTGACTTCATATGGAACATGGCAAGAATCATGAAAATGTTTATCAACAAACATGTTCTATGATATTCTAATTAAAGTTTCAAGGCAATATGTGTAAGTGTATTCTTAGGGTTACAAACAAAACTAGATGTAACTTAAAACTTGTATTACATGTATTTTACACAGAACATTGTTTTTATGGATTAAATCTTTCCAGCGATTTTTTTTTCCAGGCAACTTCTGTTGAGACAATGCAATTTACTCAAGCACATTATCTCTTTGCAAACTGTTACCCAATGATTATGAAAAGGATAAAGACTGCAGGTGCACTTATATTAATTAACATTTAATAAAAGATCAAGTGATTGCTGTTTTATAGTTAGGGAAATAAATTTATTAAGAGCACACCTTGGATTGCTAGTATAAACAAGATAATATCAATGGATTTAAAAATTCAAATTGAATAAACAATCAGATGATGTGTTATTTGTGAAAATCATTGAGGTTAATTTTTTTCTGATTGCAATAATCCATTTTCTTGAGAACTAAGAATCACTGAAAGAAAAACCTTTCACACAAAGAACAGTACATTTTAAGGTCTATACAAAATTTATTTTGATAAAATTTTATTTTAGTGCCCATATTAAGTGGTGTCCAAGGAAAATAAACATAATAAATATCATAATGCTATTACTACAGTGACACAATACAGACTACATGAAATGCAATCTATATCCACATAAGGAAATGCAATCAGTTTATCAGTACTGAATATGAACCATTCATATTCATATTTAGTATTATATTGAAGATTTAATCTCTATTTCCCAATAGAAAAACCAAGTTTCATTTTACAAACTTTCTATTGTCCCTTTTACTTACTTATGAGGAAACAGGCAAAATTCTTGATTTTTTTTCTGCATGAAAATAAACAACTTAAACAGTGCACCCTGTCAAGTAATCTGCTGATACAGCTACAGCTGCTAGAAGAAAGTCACACCCTTTTGTCTTTGTCACTTATAATTTGGTTACTCCATAAAAGACTATCATCAATCATGTCTAGAGCAAGACTCTAGTTATTCCTTTGCTTCAGTTTAAGCATCATCTTATAAAATAGTTCCCTGTCCCTAGGGAGACTGTAAGCAGTATCATTGCCAGAAAAATTCAGAATTAAAATCCCTGTCCCAGTAAAACAATATTGCCACTTAGTGATGACAAAGAGAGACAAAGATCTCATTGTGATTTCTCTCACTTCGTGTCTCTGATTTTCCATTGTTTCTAAAAAACTGAAAAGCATTAAGAAAAATAAATAAACGGGGCACAGGGACATACTCCTGAAATGCCAGTGACTTGGGAGGCTGATGCAGGAGGATTGCAAGTTTGTCGCCAGCTTTATCAACTTATAGAAACACTGTTTCTAGATAAATAAATAAATAAATAAATAAATAAATAAATAACTCACTCACTCAGTGGTAGAGTGCTCCTGGGTTTAATACCTAATATTGAAACAAAACCTTAAAATTATGAAAGTATATAGTTTCAAAATACATGATCTGTATGTGCAGACATGTGCAGAGTATTTTATTATAACTATGAAATGATTCAAGATTGAAACTGTGTGTTGTTAAAACTTAAAAAATGCACTCATGGTTCTCTAAAGTGAAAGAACAGATGCAAGCTAAATGTTACTCTTTATATCCTTGAAGTACATTCTTTGTAACTTCTATCCAGCAAGTTCAGATTTATCTGTGAACTAAAGGATATTTCTCAAAGTCTGGATCTTAATATGGAAAGAATTTATTTGTAAAAATTGGTATTAAGCATTTTATTTTATTCTTTTTAATTAATTTATTTATTTTTTAATTTTAGGTCATTGTAC
>JAJEJO010000816.1:539128-647454 GCA_020662805.1 Glaucomys volans
CACTTAAAAGAGAGATCATTCAGCCTTTGGTTTTTTGGGATTGGCTTATTTCACTTAACATGATCCTCTCCAATTCCATCCATTTACCTGCAAATGTCATAATTTTATTATTCTTTATTATTCCATTGTGTATATATACCACAGTTTCTTTATCCATTCCTCTATTAAAGGGTGTCTAGGTTGGTTCCATAATCTAGCTATAGTGAATTCGGCTGCTATAAACATTGCTGTGGCTGCATCACTGTAGTATGCTGATTTTAAGTCCTTTGGGTACAGGCCAAGGAGTGGGATAGCTGGGTCAATTGATGGTTCCATTCCGAGTTTTTGTAGGAAACTCCATACTGCTTTCCAGAGTGGCTGCACCAATTTGCAACCCCACCAGCAATGTATGAGTGTACTTTTTTCCCCACATCCTTGCCAACACCTACTGTTGCTTGTATTCTTTATAATAGCCATTCAATTGAGTTGAGATGATATCTTAGGGTAGATTCGATTTGCATTTCTCTTATTAGTAGATATGTTGAACATTTTCTCATGTATCTGTTGATTGCTTGTAGATCCTCTTCTGTGAAGTGTCTGCTCATTTCCTTAGCCCATTTATTGCTTGGGTTATTTGTATTCTTGGGGTAAAATTTTTTGAGTTCTTTGTAGATTCTGGAGATTAGTGCTCTATCTGAAGTGTGTGTGGCAAAGATTTTCTCCCACTCTGTAGGTTCTCTCTTCACATTGCTGATTATTTCCTTTGCTGAGAAAAAGCTTTTTAGTTTGAATCTATCCCAATTATTGATTCCTGCTTTTATTTCTTGTGCTTTGGGAGTCATGTTAAGGAAGTCTGGTCCTAGGCCCACATGATGAAGATTGGGACCTACTTTTTCTTCTATTAGGTGCAGGGTCTCTGGCCTAATTCCTAGGTCTTTGATCCATTTTGAGTTGAGTTTTGTGCAGGGAGAGAGATAGGGGTTTAGTTTCATTTTGCTGCATATGCATTTCCAGTTTTCCCAGCACCATTTGTTGAAAAGTCTATCTTTTCTCCATAGTATGTTTTTGGAGCCTTCATCTATTATAAGAAAACTGTATTTATGTGGGTTTGCCTCTGTGTCCTCTATTCTGTACCATTGATCTATCTGCCTATTTTGGTGGCAATACTGTGCCATTTTTGTTACTATTGCTCTGTAGTATAGTTGAGGGTCTGGTATTGTGATACTCGCTGCTTCACTCTTCTTGCTAAGGATTGCTTTAGCTATTCTGGGTCTGTTATTCCTCCAAATGAATTTCATGATTGCTTGCTCTATTTCTATGAGGTCCATTATTTGGATTTTAATTGGAATTGCATTGAATTTACATAGTGCTTTTGATAGCATGGCCATTTTGACAATATTAATCCTGCCTATCCAAGAACATGGGAGATCTTTCCATCTTCTAAGATTTTCTTTAATTTCTTTCTTTAATGTTCTGTAATTCTCATTGTAGCGGTCTTTCACCTCTTTTGTTAGATTGATTCTCTCTCCTTTTGCAAAAACCAAGGCTTGTGTTGAGGGATGCCTTGACCACGTTACCAAACCAGTGAGCAGCATACCAGCAATAGGAACACATTTCCCTTGATGGGAGAGATAAAACCGCTTTTAGTAATAATCATCTTCATATGACATAAGTAACAAAGCCAGCCAGTGCTCTAGTACCATGAAACCACAAGGTGGTATTTCACTGCAGGATGCCATGGGCTACAAAGAGCACACCACCATAACACAGACAGCCAGAGGAATGAATATTGACAAGATGAGAACAATGATCACATTTCTATCCATGTCTGCATGGGTATTTTCAGCACCTACATAGTAAGAAGAAGCTGAAAATTAACATAAGAGTGCTAGATATGCTCCTTACAATTCGTCATGCAAATAAGTGTTTATGTAAATGGCATACTATTATTTCTATGTAGTTAATTTATTTACCCTAAATTTGTCTCGTTAATTTAAAAAGTCTTGAATTAAAGGTATGGTTCTATATAGCCACCTAGACTTGCAAAACCCCAATTTACACTTGCCCTCAAATTCAGGTACGGAGACTTCCCAATAAATACTAATAATTTATGAATGCTGTCTTACCAGGTTTGCAAAAGATGCTTATAATTCATGCTCATCAAGGGACACACACTTTGTACTTTCTGAATTTTATAAAACTTATACTTCCTTCAAGGTAATCCATATGTACAAAAGGCAAATGTCATCAAATGTAGCAAATGTTGTCTGGAGATGATGAATTCACTTGTCAATTTCCCAAGTGGGATGGTGCTCACAACGAAGCAGGCTGTCCTTTGCCCTCAACCTTGATGGGAGAAATAAACCCTGCATACCACTTCTAATAATAGTCATCTTCATACGACAGTTAAGTAACAACACAAGCTTTGCTTAGTCTTTTTCGAAGAAGTCATGTCTTCTTCAGTTTAAAGTAGGACGACAGTGGTAAAGAGAAGTGATAGGAAAATATATGATTATCAGAGAAGCAGTTTGCATGGGTTTATATTCCCTTTGCAGCATTATGCAATGCAGTCAGTTATTTTTGATATGGTTATCAAAACCATATCAATGTGTTATGGTGGTTCTGAGAAGATTAGGAGAATTTCTCATCTTGAAAACTTTCTCCAATCTGATACTAATATATCTCCCTTAGTAAGTACATCTTCAGGGAAGCAAATAATTAGCTCTTCAACTAGTTACAGTAAGCTGGATTAGCTTTCTCTCTTCCAATAATAAAACAGATAGATTCTATTTTACAATCTAAATTTTATTTTCTACCATGGGTATCACCAGTGAGAGGAAAGCATGATAAAATGAACATCTATGTCCATTTGCAAGACAAATTGGATGGAAACCTCTCTCACTTGCCTGCTCCAAATTTCGGAATGTTTGACCAGCTTTATCAAATAGCCAATTGAGAACCAGCTGTTGGCTACCCATTAGGTCTCAAGCATTTTTTTTTCCTACCATCATTCCCATCCCCACTGCCTCACACATACCCTCACTCACCTCTGCATGATCCAAAGTTCTTTCATTCTTCCCTACTCACCCCCCACTATGGATCAGCATCTGCTTATCAGAGAGAACATTCAGCCTTTGGTTTGGGGGGAACTGGTTTATTTCACTCAGAGTGATGTTCTCTAGTTCTCTCCATTTACCTGCAAATGCCATAATTTCATTCTTCTTTATGGCTAAGTAATATTCCATTGTGTATAGGTACCACCTTTTCTTTATCCGTTCATCTATTGAAGGGCATCTAGGTTGATTCCATAGTTTAGCTATTGTGAATTGAGCTGCTATAAACATTGATGTGGCTGTGTCACTTGTAGTAAGACTTTGCTTTCTATTAAGCCTTAAAACAACTAATAAAAGATAGGAACCATTATTCCCATTTTATAGCTGAGGAAGCTCACTTTCTGAGATGTCTTGCTCAAGATCACACTGCAGTGAACTGTAACTGGAGGCAAGGCAGGCTGTTACTAGGGCACCTCTTCTCATCTACTTTGCTCTTCTGCCTTTCAGTTGAAACTCTTTCCCATTGCCTTCTAGGTCACTTTATGCTCATGGATCTTGTCATACCTCTATGAAGAAAATTCTCAAATACTGGTGCTACTTCCCAAATATATTAAAAGCTATGACTGCATTTTTATTACCACTTTCCTACCACCTATCTTAATTGATCACATACACAGTACTTCCAGTAATAATCAACAACATTTCAAGGACTGCATATATATAGATGACCACTCTCACATCCATCTTCGATTCTAACATTCCTGTGCATTTATTAGCTACCACACATAGATCCTCCAAGTTAGGCAAGTCCAAAGCTGACCTCCTTCCACTCTTCCAGGCCCCGCTGGGATTTTCTGTGGTATGTGACAATTTAGTGTGGCATAACTGTGCCTAGTCGGGAAACCCAGGGTCATATTAGATTTTACACTCTAACTCACAGTCATGTATTTCATATTTCCCATCTGGCTTATGCCCAAGCTCTTTATTGCAAAATCTTCTGATTGTCTCTTTTTAAAAATTGAATTTAAAATGACTTTAATGGGTAATTTCCCCATAGTTTGTAATAATTATACAATTAAATAATCACAGGCATGTCAGTGCAACCTTTTTTTATATTGTTTCTTTTTAGTTATATAGTAGAGTCCATTTTGATAAAATTATATGTGCATAGAATATATCTTATTTGAGTTAGGGCTCCAGTCTTGTAGATGTCCACGAGGATGGGATTCACTGTGGTGTATTCATATATATATACATAGGAAAGGTATGTCAGATTCTTTCCATGTCTTCCTATTTCTATCCCCCTTCCCCTTCCCTCATTTCCCTTTGTAATCCTCTCAATTTCTATTTCACCCTCCCCTCACCCTTATTGTAGGTTAATTTCCACATATCAGAGAAAATATTCAACCTGTTGTTTTAGGGATTGGCTTATTTCACTTACATGATAGTCTCCAGATCCATCCATTTAACAGCAAATGTCATAGAATCATTCTTCTTTAAGGATGAGTACTACTCTTTGTCTATATAGACCACAATTTCTTTATCTATTCATCTGTTAATGGGAACCTAGGTGGGCTCCATAGCTTAGCTATTGTGAATTGTGCAGCTATAAACATTGATGTGGATGCAATACTGTAGTATGCTAATTTTAAAGTCCTTTGGATATATATCAAGAAGTGGGATAACTGGGTCAAATGGTGGTTCCATTTCCTACCTTATGAGGAATCTCCACACTGCTTTCTAGAGTGGTTTTACTAATTTGTGGTCCCACCAACAATGTATGAGTGTACACTCTCCCCCACATCCTTGCAAACATTTATTGTTATGTATTATTTGATAATTGCCATCCTCACTGAAGTGAGGTGGCAATCTCAGTGTAGTTTTCATTTGCATTTTTTTACTGCTAGAGATATTGAACATTTTTTCATATATTTGTTGATCATTCATATTTCTCTTCTTTTTAGAAGTATCTGTATAGTTCCTTTGACCATTTATTGATTGGATTACTTGGGTGTTTGTTTGTTTTGGTGTTAAGCTTTTTGAGTTCTTTGTATGTCCTGGGAATTAAAACCCTATCTGAGGTGTGGCTGGCAAAGATTTTTCTCCCATTCTCTAGGATCTCTACTCATGTTCTTGATTGTTTCCTTTGCTGTGAAGAAACTTTGTAGTATGATGCCATTCCATTTGTTGATTTTTTAACTTTACATCTTGTACTTTAGGAGCGTTGCTGCGGAAGTGGGTTCCTAAGGCGACATGTGGGAGTGTTAGATCTATGCTCTCTTCTAGTACATGCAGGGTTTCTGATCTAATTCCGAACTCTTTGATCCACTTTGAGTTGTGTGTGGGATGAGAAATAGGGGTTAAACTTCATTCTACTACTTAGGGATTTCCAGTTTTTTCAGCACCATTTTTTTTAGAGAAGAGGCTATCTTCTCTGCAGTGTATGTTTTTGGGCACCTTCATCTAGAATGAGATGACCATATTTATGTGAGTTTGTCTCTGCGTCTTCTCTTCTATTCTGTTGGTGTTCATGCCTGTTTTGGTGAATATACCAGCCAGTTTTGTTACTGTAGCTCTATAGTGTAATTTAAGGTCTGGTATTGTGATGCCTCCAGCTTTGCTTTGCTCAGAAGAATTGTTTTGGCTATTCGGAGTCTCTTATTTTTCCAAATGAATTTCATGACTGCTTTTTCAATTTCTATGAAGAACATTATTGGATTTTAATAGGAATCGGATTAAATCTCTATAGTGCTTTGGGTAGTATAGCCATTTTGACAATATTTTCTCTGTCCAGCCAAGAACATGGGAGGTTTTTCCATCTTCTAAGATCTACTTCGATTCCTTTCTTTAGTGTTCTATAGTTTTTATTGTAGAGGTCTTTCACCTCTTTTGTTGGATTGATTCCCAAGTATTTCTTTTTGAAGTTACTGTGAATGAAATAATTTTTCTAATTTTTTTTCAGCAGATTTATCATAGATATATAGGAACACAATTGATTTATGGGTGTTAATTTTGTATCCTGTGACTTTAGTGAATTCTTTTATGAGTTCTAGGCATTTTCTGGTGGAATGTTTTGGGTCTCCTAAATATAGGATTTTGTCTTTGGCAAACAGATAGTTTGAGCTCTTCTTTTCCTATTCATATGCCTCTAATTTAATTCTTTTGTCTAACAGCTCTTGCTAGAGTTTCAAGGACTATGTTGAGTAGAAGTGGTGAAAGTAGGCATGCCTATCTTTTTCCAGTTTTTAGTGGAAATGCCGATATTTTTTCACCAGTTAGAATTATGTTGGCCTTAGGTTTGTTGTATATAGATTTTAATATGTTGAGGTATGTTCCTATTTTCCCTAGTTTTTCTAGTGCTTTAAACATGATTGGATGCTATATTTTGTCAAATGCTTTTTCTGCATCTATTAAGATAATCATGTGATTCTTGTCTGTAAGTCAATTTATGTGGTGAATTACATTTGTTGATTTCCACATATTGAAATGACCTTGTACCCCTGGGATGAAAACCACTAGATCATGGTATACTATCTTTTAAATATGTGTTTGTATGGGATTTCCAATATTTTATTCAGAGTTTTTGCATCAAAGTTCATCAAGGATATTGATCTGATGTTTTCTTTTCTTGATGTGTCTTTGTATGGTTTTGGTATCAGGGTGATACTAGATTCACAGAAAGAGTTTGGAAGGGTTCCCTCCTTTTCTATTTCATGGAATAATTTGAGGAGGATTGATGTTACTTTAAGGTCTGGTAGATCTCTGCTGAGAATACATCAAGACCTGGGCTTTTCTTTGTTGGTAGGTTTTTGATGGCATCTTCAATTTCATTACTTGAAATTGATCTGCTTAAATTTTCTATATCCTCCTAGTGCAACTCGGGTAGGTCATATCTAGTAATTTGTCAATGTCTTCAAGATTTCTAGTTTATTGGAGTATAAATTTTCAAATTAGTTTCTGATTATTGCCTATATTTCATAGTATCTGTGTTGATATTTCCTTTTTTATCACACATTTCAGTAATTCTCGTTTTTCCCCTTTTTCTTTTCTTATGTTAAAAAATTTTGTGGTATACAACATATTGTTTTGAAATATGTATATACTGTGAAATGTCTAAATCAAGCTAATTAACAAATGCATTATCTCACATCTTTATCATTTTGTGGTACACAAAATTTTCTCAGCAATTTTCAAGAATACAGTACATTAACTATAGTCACCATGTTGTACCATAGATCTCTTGTTTATTTTTTATTCTTTATTTTTACAGACTACATTTTGATTCATTGTATACAAATGGGTTACAACTTTTTTTCCTATGGTTGTACATGATGTAGACTCACACCATTAGTATAAGCATATGAGTACATAGGGTAATGATGTCTGTCTCATTCCACCATCCTTCATACCCCTGCTCCCTCCCCCCTCTCATTTCCCTCTATGTAATCTAAAGTTCCTCCTTTCTTCTCTTACTCCCTACCCCCTCACACCCATTATGCATCATCATCTGCTTACCAGGGAAAACATTCAACTTCAGTTTTTTGGGACTGGCTTATTTCACTTAACAAGATATTCTCCAATTCCATCCATTTACCTGCAAATGCCATAATTTTGTTCTTCTTTATGACTAATATTCCATTGTGTATATATACCACAGTTTCTCTATCCATTCATCTGTTGAAGGGCATCTAGGTTGGTTCCACAATCCAGCTATTGTGAATTGAGCTGCTATAAACATTGATGTGACTGTGTTACTGTAATATGCTAATTTTAAGTCCTAGGGGTATAAACCGAGGAGTGGGATAACTGGGTCAAAAGATGAGTCCATTCCAAGTTTTCTGAGGAATCTCCACACTGCTTTCCAGAGTGTTTGTACCAATTTGCAACTCCACCAGTAATGTACAAGTGTGTCTTTTTCCCCACATCCATACCAACACCTATTATGGCTTGTGTTCTTGATAATAGCTATTCTAATGGAAGTAAGATGAAATCTTAGTATTGTTTTAATTTGCATTTCTCTAATTACTAGAGATGTTGAGCACTTTTTCGTGTATTTGTTAATTGCCTATATGTCTTCTGTAAAGTGTCTGTCTAGTTCCTTGGCCCATTTATTGATTGGGTTCTTTGTATTTTTGGAGTAAAGTTTTGTAATAGACAGGTAGACCAAAGGTATAGCAAAGAAGACACAGAGACAAACCCTCAAAAATCCAGTTACTTCATACTAGAAAAAGGAACCAAAAACATATAATGGGGAAAAGATAGCCTGTTCAACAAATGGTGCTGGAAAACTGGAAATCCATATATAGTAAAATGAAATTAAACTCCTCTCTCTCACCCTGCACAAAACTCAACTTGAAATGGATCAAGGACCTAAGAATTAGACCAGAGATCCTGCACCAAATAGAAGAAAAAGTAGGCCTGAATATTCATCATGTTGGCTTAGGACCAGACTTCCTTAACGAGACCCCCAAAGCATAAGAAATAAAAACAAGAATCAATAAATGGGATGGATTCAAATTAAAAAGCTTTTTCTCAGCAAAGGATACAATCAATAATGTGAAAAGAGAGCCTACAGAGTGGGAGAAAAATCTTTTCCACATGCACTTTAGATAGAACTAATCTCCCCTTTTCTTTTGCTAAGGGTTTTTCAATTTTATTTTTTGTTTCAAAGAACCAACTTTTTGCTTTGTTGATTTTTTGAAGCATTATTTTAAAATCTCATTTTCATTTATTTCAGCATTGATTTTAATTATTTCTGGTCTTCTGCTTTGGGTGTTGATTTGTCCTTTTTCTAGGGCTTTGATATATACTGTCAAGTTATTTGTTTGCTGACTCTATTCTTTTATCGAATGAGCTCAATGCAATAAATTTTCCTCCTTAGAACCACCTTCATGATACTTCAGAGATTTTGATATGTTGTGTCACTATTCTCATTTACCTCTATTGTTTTTATTTCTTCCCTGATTCTTCTACCATACACTATTTACTTAGTAGCATATTAGTCATCAGATGTTATAGTAGCTTCTATTTTTTATCTTATCAAAGATTTCTGATGTCATTCCATTATGATCAGATAGAATGCAAAGTATTATCTCTATTTTTTCTTTTTTGCAATTGCTATGGGTTTCTTTGTGGCCTATTTTAGAGAAGGATCATGTGCTGTTGAGAAGAAAGCATATTCAGTCAATGATGGATTAAATATTCTATAAATGTCTGATAAGTCTAATTTATTAATTGTATTTTTTAGTTCAAAACTTCTTTTTTAGTTTTTGTTTGGAGCATCTATCCAGTGATGAAAGAGATGTGTTAAAGTCACAAGTACTGTGTTGTGGTCTATTTATTTCTCAATATTGGGAGGGTTTATTTGATGTATAATTGTTGTTTCTTATTGTTGTATAATTCTCTTAAGCAGTATGAAATAATCTTCTTTGTCTCTTCTGAATGACTTTGACTTGAAGTCGCATTTTCTGAAGATAGAAACTTCATGCTTAATTATGAGAGCCAGGGAAATGATATATTTTTCCCATTCTTTTACCTTCAGTCTGTGGATGGCTTCCTAACAGTTGAATCTTTTGGAGACAGTATATTGTTGGGTCTTATCTTTTAATCCAATCTGCCAGCCTGTGTCTTTTGATTGATGCATTTATGAAATTTACATTCAATGTTATTATTGAAAGATGATTTTTATTCCTTGTCATTTTGTTTTATTTATAGTTTTTAATTTGTATTAGGTTCTCCTTTGATTGATTTCTTCTAGTGTAGCTCCTCTTTCTGCTGGTTTTCAATTTTATTTTTTGTTTCTTCTTCATGAAATACTTTATTGAATATGTTTTGTAGTGCAGGCTTTCTAGTTGCGAATTCTTTTAACTTTTGTTTATCATGGAAGGTTTTTATTTCATCTTCTATTCTGAAGCTTAATTTTGCTACATTTGGTATTATTCTTTGGGATCTATTTTCTTTCACAGCTTGATATATATTACTCCATGACCTCCTGGCTTTTAGAGTCTAGGTTGCAAAATCAGCTGAAATCTGGGTTGGTTTACCTCTAAATGTGACCTATTATTTTCCCTTAGCATCCTTTATAATTCTATCCTTATTCTGTATGTTAGGCATTTTCATAATAATGTGCCTTGGTGTGGGTCTGTTTTAATTCTATATATTTGGAGTCTGATAAGTCTCCTGTATTTTCCATTTCATTCTTAAGGTTTGGAATTTTTCTGGTATTATTTCATTGAAAAGATTGTACATTCCTTTAGCTTATATTTCAGAGCCTTTATCTATCCCAGTGAATCTTAAATTTGGCCTTTTCATGTTATACCATATTTCCTGAAAGTTCTGTTTGTGGTCTCTTAATATCTTTTCTCCATGGTCAAGTTTATTTTCAAGATTATATAGGTTTTTTTTCATTGCCTGAAATTCTCTTGTCTAAGTGGTATATTCTGTTGGTGATGCTTTCCATTGACATTTTAATTTTGTTTTTTGATTTCTTCATTTCAAGGATTTCTGATTGGTTTTTTTCAGAATCTCTATCTCCTTTCTAATTAATCTTTCACTTCTTGTTATTACCTCTCTGATTTCACTTCTTACTTTGTCTTACTCAGTTTAACTATGAAACTTTTAAATTCTTTCTCTGACATTTCTTCCACTGTGGGGTCAATGGAGTTTGTTATTTAAGCATGTTGGTTTGTTTGGGATGGTTTGTTCCCTTGCTTTTTCATATTGTTTGTGTGTCTACCTACCTATCATAGAATCTGAAGCAGCAGAGTTTCTACCCAATGAACTTATAGTATCTGAAGATTTCCACTATCTCACAGTTTAGGGGGAGACAAATAATAACAACAACAACTAATGCAAACACAATATAGTGTTAAACTAAATGCTTACTTCCTACTATGACATCTACAATGTTAATTGACACAATAAAAAGAAATGGTATGATCAGCAATTGTCATCAGTAAAAACAATAAATTTGCATCAAAAGCTGAAGAAAGAGAATGCAGCAGAGTTGTAAGGAGTGATATTTATGAGGGAAGAGGACAGAAAATTGAAGTAAAAAACTATAAGGAAGAATGAAAGAGAAAACAATAGAATTTGTTAGCAAAAGAAGAGAGAAAAAGAATTGAGGGAATTAGACAAGTGAAAAACAATGCAAATTAAAACCCCAAATCACTGATCAAAAACCCTAGCTGTCATCAGACAGAGTCACGGGCTGGGGATATAGCTCAGTTGATAGAGAGCTTGCCTCACAAGCACAAGGCCATGGGTTCAATCCCCAGCACCGCAAAAAAAAAAGACAGAGTCACCAAGAAAAAAAAAAAAAAAAAAACAAGCAAGCAAAAAACAACATAAAATAAAAACTGCCTTCAAAAAATGCTAGAAAAACAAAAACAGAAACAAGTATGTATATGTATAAATGTCCATGAACCATTTGGTACACAAGCAAAATGGGGAAAGAAAAAAGCAACAAGAAAAATGGGGGGGGGTCTTGATGAAAAAATTAAGAAATCTTTTGCATTGTAGTAGTCAAAAATTGTCAATGAGAATATATGTTTATTGTCTGTGCCCAACTGTCTTGCTTTCCACATCTTCTTGAGGAATGTACTGTGCCCAAGAGTGGTAGCTGCAGGCTGTCAAATCCTTCCTCTTCTTGTGTTGCTTACCAGGTTGCCAATTGGATTTCAGAAATACCTGGCTTCCCTTCCTGGAAGTATGAGGTAGAGTGGGCTGGAAATCATTGTCTGTTCCACTTTCAGGGTGGGGTCACTGCAGAGTTCTGTGGGACATTTTCCATAGATGCAGCTCCTGAAGGCTGGTCTTAGGTCTAGTCAGGCCCCAGATATTTTGTTGAGTGGTGTTTTTTGCTGATCCATGCTGGGAAACTGCACCCAAGTGCACAGTCACTCTTGCCTGCCCATTCAAATTCCTATTCCTAATCTGCCCCACGAGTTGCATGAGCTGCTAAACTCCAAGGGGTCGGGGTACAGGGCCCTCTCAGCCATCCTTAAAGTGTTTGACTAAAACACTTTCTACACCTGATTTTCTCCTGGTCTCTTAGGCACCACCTAGTTCAAAGAACAGGCATCTTCCAGGTCCATTTTTTGGACCCAGCTCAGATTTCCTGGGTCTCAGCTCCCGGTCCCCACTAATGCTGGCCAACCGAGCACAGTGACAAGATGGCTCCTACCTTGGCTCTCTGTGGACAACCAGGAAACACAAGGTGTCTTTCACACAAGAGGATATTGTGAGGCACAGACTCTGGGTCAGTCTGGTAGTGCCCTTGATCTCAGATTTCTCCATCCCAAGACATGTCATGGAGACACCTGAAATGTGGTTCCCTTAGTCCTTCTCCCTGCTTTGCCTGTGATGAATCGGCTCTGGCAACCACCACTGGTGGTGGACGTTCTTCTTTATTTTAATGTATCCAAAATTCTGAGTCCCCAAGCTGCTTTGAGCGTCCAGTATTAAATCTCAGTGAAACCTCTCTTTATCCACCTCACTAAGAAGCTATTTATCCACTATCTTGGTCTCTTACCACATAGCAACCTGAAAAGCAAACTTCTCTATCTGCCACCTTCCTCAATTCCCCCAATATCTCTTTATCCCATTGTTTTCTTTATGTGAGTCAAAATTGTCTTAGTAGCAATCCTCATTAATCTCACATGTGACTAAGACTTTGATCTGTTTTTTTCCCTTGTTTCTATTGTTCTCCTTAATATATTTTTAACATTCCAGAGTTACTTCCCTTGAATTCAATGCTAGTCAGTTAAGTATTAAAATATATGAAATCTCCTTAAAAACTAAAAGATAAACTTATTTTCAACAATTTATCAAATAAAGCATATCAGGATCCCACCCTTCGGACTGATGTAATATAATTCCTTGCCTGCCATTCTGCTCCTTTTTTGTGGGGATTGAACTCAGGGGCACTTGGCCCTTAGCTACATCCCCAGCCCTATTTCGTATTTTATTTAGAGATAGGGTCTTACTGAGTTGATTAGTGCCTCACTTTTGCTGAGGCTGGTTTTGAATTCACAATCCTCCTGCCTCATCCTGAGCTGCTGGGATTACCGCACCTGGCTGCCATTCTGCTTTAAATCTGATACTTCACTCACACTGGATTGCTAGAAATCCTCTACATCTCATCTTCAATTCACATTTTTCATTTGTGGATTCACATCCTGGTACATATGTCTGCATTTCTGTTTATTCTTTTCTTTAAAAATTTGTTCATTAGAAGTGACTACAATGACACATGCTCATTAGGTACTGCTACCTCTTCATAATCATTACATATACTACTGTTGCATTATGTCTCAAAATGAATTTGTAATGTTTTTGTTTACTTTTTCTGGATATAAAGTTCCTTCAGGTCATAAACTGTGATTCATGTTCATTTAAGCAGTGCCTGCAAAATGTCATAATTGGCACACAGTAAATTCATATGGAATAAATAAAGTGCTGATAAATAGATAAAGAAAAGTCATATATTTTAGACTTCAATATAGGCAAGAAGAAAATGAATCTGAATCAGTTTCTTCGTTACAAATAACCATAAGTGGTTATTGTTACCACTGTTTAAAATAATATAATCTGACTTTAATAACATAATTTTGTTCCAATTTTAATGTATATCACTTTAATTCACTAAAGGAAAGTGTCTGGAAATTTCAACTTACATTTTTATAATTAACATATTCAAATTGTGATTAAATAATTCACAAAAGCTTAACACAAATTCTAGCACATGATAATCTCTCAGAAATATTGTTTAGTGTATTAATGACTTAAAGTATAGATTGAATTCAGGCCCACTTTGTATTAGGTAAAGTGTAATCATGCAGCTTAAACATTCTATATAAAACTTAGGAGATACACAAAAGAAAGCATTTGTCTTCAAAGAGGCTCCCATTAAGTTACTCAAATAAAATATGTCAATGCATCACATGAAGTAACTAATGTCTAGTCCTCTAACTAGAGTCAAATTGAGAGTGGAGAAAACAGGTCATTAAGTAGATATACATTACACCATAAAATGGCATTTTCAAATATAATTTGATAAATTATACAAAAAGGAAGAAAGACCATACACATGAGATACTTCAAAAAGGCAGTGTCTTTTAATTCCTGTTGAAACAACAGAATGGTAGACACAAGTGTTTGGTACTTAATGAATATTATTGAATAAAATACCATCAAACTCTTCTAAGATGAAGCAAGCTTCGTATTGATAGAATACAAAAGTGTAGTAAATGAATATTCAGTAGCTTTACAAAAAATGATTAGATTTTCAATTGCATTTAAAATGGCAATTGAAATCAATAGCCTGTTATTTTAGAGGACATACTCTATTTCATAAATACAGGACATAATAATTAAAAGTGTTGTTGTCAATAGGCTAGGGGTTAATTGCACAAGCAGCCAGGAAGCCAGTGATGTCTGGGTAGTATTCAGAATTAACCGAGTCAAGTGAATGGAACATCTGAGCATATGTAAGAAGGGTTTCAAAATCAATTCAATATTGAATTAAAGGTGATTGTAAATATCTCCTATAAATGCTATGGATAAATATTCAAATCATATTGTGAAACCATCAGTGCTAGTCATTCAAAAATTCAAAATTCAATACACAATCCTTTTTACTTTAAATATAGCAATGTTAATTTCCACTATTTCCAAGTGCATTCTATTTCTAGGTAATATGGCCTTGTGCAGATTCCTTGAAAGTCTTAAGGACTCTTAAGTACTTATGTAAACTGGTTCATTTGGGGTTTACCTAGGATTAATTTAGAAATACATACTTATAAATACTAGAAAAAGGAAACTATGAAAATAAAGGAATGCAATCTAATTACAGGATTGCTTTTACTTTTTGAATTTTTATAACAAGGTTCTTAGCATGCTGACCTTAGCAACATTTGGATGCCAAAAATAATGCATTTGGATAAAACAGTGGACACAACTAAATAACTTCTCCTTCCTCTCCTCAAGTCCATTTTCTTTCAAATGGAACCAACTTCACAAGTTGCTATATATTCTTCCATAGCCTACTCTCAACATCTGCAAACATTTGAAATATATTCATATATTTTCTCTTCCTCCCAACACTGAGAAAATAAACATATAACTCCAAATACAAGCTGGATTTTTGTTTTTTGATTTGTTTCTTTAACAATTTCTTTTCCTTTTTTTCTTTTTTTTTAATTTATTTTGATTCATTGTACACAAATGGTGTACAG
This sequence comes from Glaucomys volans, assembly GCA_020662805.1. Taxonomy (NCBI): domain Eukaryota; kingdom Metazoa; phylum Chordata; class Mammalia; order Rodentia; family Sciuridae; genus Glaucomys; species Glaucomys volans. The sequence continues at coordinate 554,397 of JAJEJO010000816.1, forward strand.
CTGTTGTTTCTCTGCTTGTACACAAGTAGAGAAGTAGAGTCACACCATTTGTGTAATCATACATGTACATAGGGTAATGATGTTTGTCTCATTCTGTTATTATTCTTAGCCCCCTCCCCGATCCACCCCCCTTTTTTCCCTATGCAATCCACCCTTCGTCCATTCTTGCCTCCCTCCCACCCCATATTATGTATTATCATCCACTTATCACAGAAATCATTCAGCCTTTTTTTATGGGATTGGCTAATCTCACTCAGCATGACCATCTAAATTCCATCCATTTACCTGCAAATGCCATAATTTTATTCTTCTTTATGGCTGACTAATATTCTATTGTGTATATATAGTATAGTTTCTTTATCCATTATCTATTGAAGGGCATCTAGGTTGGTTCCACAATCTAGCTATTGTGAATTGAGCAGCTATGAACATTTATGTGGCTGCATCACTGTAGTAATCTGATTTTAAGTCCTTTGGGTATAGGCCAAGGAGTGGGATAGCTGGGTCAAATGGTGGATTCCAAGTTTTCTAAGGAATCTCCATACCACTTTCCAGAGTGGTTGCACTAATTTGCAATCCCACCAGCAATATATGAGTGTACCTATTTCCTCACATCCTTGGCAACACCTATTGTTGCTTCCATTCTTGATAATAGACATTCTAATTGGGGTGAGATGGAATCTCAAGGTGGTTTTGATTTGCATTTCTCTTATTACTAGGGATGTTGAATATTTTTTCATAAATCTGTTGTTTGTTGTAGGCCTTTTTCTCTAAAGTGTCTGCCCATTTCCTTAGCCCATTTATTAATTGAGTTATTTGTATTCTTGGGGTAAAGTTTTTTGAGTTCTTTATAAATTCTGGAAATGAGTACTCTATCTGAAGTGTGTGCGGCAAAGATTTTCTCCCACTCTGAAGGCTCTCTCTTCACATTGTTGATTTTTTCCTTTGCTGAGAAAAAGCTTTTTAGTTTGAATCTATCCCAATTATTGATTCTTTCTTTTATTTCTTGTGCTTTGGGAGTCATGTTAAGGAAGTCTGGTCCTAAGCCGACATGATGAAGATTTGGCCCCTCTTTTTCTTCTATTAGGTGCAGGGTCTCTGGTCTAATTCCTAGGTCCTTGATCCACTTTGAGTTGAGTTTTGTGCAGGGAGAGAGATACGGGTTTAGTTTCATTTTGCTGCATATGAATTTCCAGTTTCCCAACATCATTTGTTAAAGAGGCTATCTTTTCTCCATTGTATGTTTTTGGCACCTTTGTCAAGTATGAGATTCCTGTATTTATGTGGGTTTGTCTCTGTGTCCTCTATTCTGTACCATTGATTGAACTGTCTATTTTGGTGCCAATACCATGCTGTTTTTGTTACTATTGCTCTGTAGTATAGTTGAAGGTCTGGTATTGTGATACCCCCTGCTTTGCTCTTCTTGCTAAGAATTGCTTTAGCTATCTGGGTCCCTTATTTCTCTAAATGAATTTCATGATTGCTTTCTCTATTTCTATGAGGTCCATCATTGGGATTTTAATTGGAATTGCATTGAATTTGTATAGCACTTTTGGTAATATGGCCATTTTGACAATATTAATTCTACCTATCCAAGAACATGGGAGACCTTTCCATCTTCTCAGATTTTCTATAATTTCTCTCTTTAGTGTTTTGCAGTTCTCATTGTAGAGATCTTTCACCTCTTTTGTGAGATTGATTCCCAAGTATTTTATTTTTTTAGAGGCTATTGTGAAAGGGGTAGTTTCCTAATTTCTCTTTCAGAGTATTCATCACTTACGAATAAAAATGCATTAGATTTATAAGCATTAATTTTATATCCTACTACTTTACTGAATTCATTTATGAGTTCCAGAAGTTTTCTGGTGGAATTTTTCAGCTCCTCTAAATATAGAATACAGCAAAAAAGGATAGTTTGAGCTCTTCTTTTCCTATTTGTATCCCTTTAATTTTTTTTAGTCTAATTGCTCTGGCTAGAGTTTCACAGTGTTGAATAGAAGTGGTTCCTTTTTTTCTTTTTTAAACTAAGTAAAATTAATATACCAAAAGCTGTGTGTACTTAGTGTGTACATCTTGACAACCTGGAAGGAAAGGATACTCTATGAAACCATCACCCTAACCCTATTATCTATAAAAGTTTCCTCTTCCCTCCTTTTTTCTTTCTGTTGTTGTAAGAACATTGAACATGATATCTACTTTCATAACAAACATGGTACGTCTTTAACTAGACTAACATATTGTGTTGTAGATCCCAAGGATTTATCCATTTTGCATAATTGAAACTTTGTGAACTTTGACTAATATATCCTCAATTCCCTCTCCCCCAACCTCTGTTAGGCACCATTCTACTCTGTTTTTATGAGTTTGACTACTATAGATTTCTAGTATAACTGAGATTATGAATTATCTGGTGTCCTATGCATAGTTTATTTCAATTTGCCCATTATTCTCCAAGTTCATTTGGGCTGCAGCAAAACCAAAATTTCCTTCTTTGGTAAAGGACAGTAGTCCATTGAATGTATATAGCACATTTTCTTTCTTTGGCCATTCTGTCAATGGACATGCATGTTGCTTCCCTGTCTTTGCTACTATAAATAAGGTTATAATGTTCATGAGAATGCAATTGTCTTTATGAGAGCCTAATTTCAATAATTGGTAACACACTTAGAAATGGGATTTCAGGATCATATGGTAGTTCTTAATTTTTGAGAAAACACATTATTTTTCATCATGGCTACACCAATTTATATTCCCACCTGTAGTGCATATGATCTCTCTCTTCTCCACATCCGAATCTGCCAAAATAGCCAAAGCATGGTTCAACAAGAACAAAATGAGATATTACAATTGCTGTTTTCAAAATATATTACAAAGCTATAGCTATCAAAACATTATGGTCCTAGCACAAAAGACATATTTTGAATGGAACAAAAAATAAAATGTAGAAATAAACCCACCAGTAAATTGATCTTCCACAAAGTGGTGGTGGATGAGAATACACAATAGAGGGAAAAAAAACTTCAGTAAATGATGTTAGGAAAACTGGATATCCACATGCAAGAGAGTGAAATTGGATGTATATCTTACAGCAAATGTACAAACCAATTCAAATTGGGTTAAAAACTGACATGTAAAATCTCAAACCACAAAACAAAATAAAGAGAAAACTTCTTCTTGACATTGGCAATGATTTCTTGGATATGCTACCAAGGGCAAAAAAATGGAAGCAAAAATAAGCAAGTGGAATTACATAAACCAAGAGGTTTTCTGCATATAAAAGAAAGCAATCAGTAAACTGAAAGATAATATACAGAATAAGAGAAAATATTTGTAAATCATCTATCAGATAAACAGCTAATACCCAAAATATATAAGGAATTCCTACAACTGAATAGCAAATACATCAAATAATCCCATTAAAAATTTAATAAGAGGCATGAATAGACATCTCTAAAGATGACATACAGATACCCAATGGGCTTTTGAAATGATGCTCAACATCACTAATCATCAAGGAAATGCAAATGAAAACACAATGAGGTAGTCCTCACAGCTGTTAGGATTGCTCTTAACACTTGTTGTTTTATCATGTAAAGCACACACCACTTCACATGAATAAACACAGACTATTTATGGGCATTGAGGCTGTTCTCCAATGGGTCTTTTTGAAATTTAAAATAATAAAGAAATTAATGCAACTTAACCTATATCCCTAAGTGCTAGTGGCTTTATTTACATTGAAGAAAGAGTTTCAAAGAAGAAACCACTTAATCAATAGACATGGACATTTAAAAATATTATTGGTAATTATTAAATATTGTCAAACCAAATATTTTTCAAAAGCTGTAAAAAATTTACCATTTTATCAATAATATATAAGCACATTTTATTATTATTAATTTACTATTCAACATATTAGAGACTTTAGTAAATGCAATAAAAGAACAAAAGAGAAATATTAGATTAAAAAAACAAAATTTTTAATGCTCTGTTATTTCTATACCATATTACATTACTAGTGATCATAAGAGGGTCTTACTAAAAACATTTGAATTATTAATTATTGGTAATATGCTTGTATATTGAATCTAGTTATATAAATTACCTGTTTCTCATCATACCAGCAAAAGCCAGTTGAAAATGGCATTCAAACATTTCAAAAAAAGAAAATGCTTGTGTACCTAAAAAGTAAAAAAGCCTAAGATTAATTTAATGATTAATATGACCTATAAAGAAAAAATAAATTAACATAATTATATTGACTACATGAAATGAAATCAAAATAGATATTGAATGTTCTCATAAACTCTTCCTTTATGTGATTTTTTTCTCATTTAAAGCAATTTTTTTATCAGACTCTAATATGTTGTGTTTAAACTGGACAAATAAGTGAAAATTTTATACCAAATAACAAATGAAGAAAAATTGTCAAGAAACCAGAAAAGAATGTCATACCTACTAGCTATCAAAAATTATTAAAATTATTATAAGCTACTAGGCAAGTGAACTTTTCATAGCTTTTTACCTAAGATTAACTCCTATTGCATGCCAAGCAATACCATATAAACTCAGAACATCCAGAGGACAGAGGTCAGGCAATTTCAGCAGTAGGGAAACAAGGGTGAGTAGAAATCCCAGGAAATGAATTTCAACTGGGAAAGTACAAAATTCCAAGTGTATGCTTGCCCTCATTTCTGGTTAACCCCTGATCTCACATATATGGTGCTGATTTCAGGCAGTCAATTAAAGTTAAACAAACCAGAGATTTCTTCTAATGTAAGTGCAATGAAAGACACAAATACAGCCAAATTAACTGCTGGACAAAGGAAAATATCAAAACCCTTCTGAAATAGATTCTGAATCTCTATGGTATACCACTAATAAATTCAGTATGCAATTCAAAATTACTAGGCTTATTCAGAAAGAGTAAAGCATGAGAAAAAAGACTGCCCCTGAGAAGACCAAGAAGTTGAAATAATCTCAAAAGAATTTTGAATCAGGAACTTTTTACTATATTCAAAGCCAGAATGAAACATATGTTCATAATAAATACATAGAAATTCTCAGCTAAAAATAGAAATTATAAAACAGAATCAAATGGAAATTATAAAATGAATAAAAAATATTTAATTAAAAAATCACAGGATAGTCATAACTGACTAGATATTAAGTTTTTTTTAAAAAAGCAAGCAAACTTCAACACAGATCAATATAAATTACATAACAGAAAATATATTGTTTGAAAAAATGCACCAAAGAACCATAATGATAGGTCTAACATAATTGTAATTAAAGTCCCAGAAAGAGAAGAGGAAAAGGAATAGAAAATGTTTTTGAAAAATGTGTCTGATAAAAATAGGGATGTTGACAAAAGATGTAAATTATATAGTCAAGAAGTTTAATAAACTCCAATTATGATAAATATGGGTAAAAAGGAAATGACACATAGTCATGTTTTAGCCAAACCTCTGAAAACCAAGTATAAAGAGACGAATCACGATAGCAGCTAGAACATGCTATACACTGAACATTACAATCTGTGGAATAACAGCCTTAAAGTATTGAAAGAATCTTTCAAGAATAATAGTGAAATTAAAATAAAATACAAAATAAAGCTAACAGAACATAAAGAAGATTAATCACCAGCAAATGCATTCTACAAGAGATGCTGAAGGAATTAATTCTTCAGAGTGAATTGAAACTATATCATGCAATTTGAGGAAGAAATAAACACAACGAAAAATTTTCCATATGGAACAGAAGTTTGCATATAATTGTTTAAAGTCAAAACTCTAACAGCATTGTGTAGGGTTTATTGTATCTGTAGATGCAATTTATTTGACAAAAATATACACAAAATGGTGGCGAAGAAAAATGACACCATATGGTGGCAAGTTTTTTTTTTTTTGGTGGAGGGAGGGTACCACGGATCAAACTCAGGGGCACTTGAACACTGAGCCATATCTGCAGCCCTTATTTTGTATTTTATTTAGAGAGAGGGTCTCACTGAGTTGCTTAGCACCTCGCTTTTGCTGAGGTTGGCTTTGAACTCTCGATCCTCCTGCCTCAACTTCCCAAGCAGCTGGAATTACAGGTGTGCACCACCATGCTTGGCAATGGCAAGCTTCTTATAATTTTATGAACAGTAGCACAATATTAACTCCAAGCAGGACTGGGAAAATTTAAAGATGTGCAGAGCAAATACTAGGAAAGTAACTCTGAGAAAGACAGTTAAAAAGCAAGTAGGTTAAAAGTCTTTTAAAAAAAAACCCAAAAGGCAGGAAGAAAAATGGAAGAGAAACTAAAATATTAGAGGAAAACAGTAACAAAAAATAAATGGAGACTGAAGTTCTACTGTTGCATTAAGTTTTAAATGGTCCAAACATTCCAGTTAAAAAGCAATGATTGACACTATGAAAAATCCAGCCAGATACAACTCTAGAGAGACCTTAAATATAATGACACCTGTAACTTGGAAGTAAAGGAAGGAAAATGGTAAACATGCAAATGGAATATATAAGAATGTTAGTGTGATTAAATTAATATTAGATCAAAATGCCTTCAAAAAAGACTATACCAGAGATAAGAAAGAGTCCCTTCATGATAAAAACTGAACTCATCAGGAAAATATAGCAATCATAAATATCTATGTACCAAATGACATATCTTTAAAATTGCAAAAACAAAAACTGACAGAATTAACAAGAGAAATAGATTTTTCCACAAACATAGCAAGAGATTTTTCACCCCTCTCTTAGGAACTGACAGGATTACGAGACAAAATAAAATGAAAAGTATATCTACATCAGTAAAGGCAGAGATAAAATAATTACCTCTAACAATTACCTTGAACTAATTGATGAACTGATTTTTCTATAATATCATACTGAGCAACTGCAAGATACAAAATTTTTATAAGTGTATATAGCACATTCATCTAGATAGATCACATATTAAACTATAAAACGTGCTTTGATATAATTAGAAAGATTAAAATCATAGAAATTTTTCTAACTAAATAAAACACTTAGAAATTAAAACACACACTTCTAAATAACTCTAGGATCAAATTAGAAATGACAGTGGAAATTATTAAATGTTCAGAACCAAATTATAATAAAAACACAAAATATCAAAATTTGTGTGGTCGGAAGTAGTGTTTTGAATGACTTACAGCTGCAAATGTCCCTACTAAAAAGGAAAAAGGCTCTCATTAAATCATGTTTCTCTCACACAAGCACACATACACACACATTCTTAGTATTAGAGCAAACAATTAAAGTAGCAACCAAAAAGAGAGTGAAACGTGGAAATATCCTTGCAAACAGGGACATTAAGGATATAATTTTTAAATAAACTTTAATTTTTATTGAGGATAAAAGATAGAGATAGATGGCTGTAATCAGCTAGATGGAGAAATAAATGTATTATCATCTAAGATTAAATATTAAAATGTAATAATAAATTTAAGAGAATATTTGTATTACCATATTATTTGTTCTTAAACAAAATTGTATAACCAGAACTCACAAAGGAAAATATTATAAACTTGACTGCTTACAAATTAAACATTTCTGAATAAAAAATGTATCATAAACAAAATTAAAAGACAAATTATAGATTATAAGAATAATTTGCCAGGTTCAGTGGTGCATGCCTCTAATTGCAGCAATTTTCGAGGCTGAGGCAGGAGGATCACAAGTTCAAAGACAGTCTCAGCAAATTAGCAAGGCCCTAACCAACTTAGCGAGAATCTGTCTCAAAAGAATATATAAAAAGGACTGGCGATGTGGCTCAGAAGTTACATGCTTCTGGGTTCAATCCCCAGTAACAAAAAAAAAAAGGAAAGAAAAGAAAAATGTGCCACACTATGTCATCCTTAATATAAGTATTAATATACATAGAAAGTTTACAAATTAGTTTTAGAATATTAACAAAATAATACAATTCCAAAAAGAAGAAAACTTAGAAAATAAACAGGAGAGTTGTTTAGATATAATCAAGTAAATGGCATTCCAAACAATGATATACTATTTTTTCATCCATCACATAGGAAAGAAAAATTTTAAATTGATAACATCATGTTAGCAAGGACATGATGTGCTTCTTCTTGTACACCTTTTTCATCAACCATACCATCTGGAAATGCTAAGGGTTCTAAAATGGCATTTGAACCAAATAAACAGGGAGCAAGAGCTAGATTGTGAGTACTTAGAAAATAAAAACCAGTGATTTGTAAGAATGAACAGCCAAGAATACAGGCAGCCTCAGAAAACATGGAGAAGTAGAAAAGCAATCATATCAGGAGTAGGTCAAACTTGACCTCAATAGGAGCTGTTTAAAAATAATAATAAAATCTAGGGCCCTATCATGCAGGAGAAAATTGCTTCAACTTCCCCAGCAGGGCACTAAAACGACTAGTCGCAGTACAAAAGAATCTCATGGTATCCCAGGGCCTGCAATTCACTTCACCCACAGGGAAATCGCCACTAAGTATTTTCTTCTTATTGGAAAAAGAAAAGTGTACTTGAATCTGTCTGCTCCGTGGCCAGACAGACTGCATTAGAATCCCTGCCTACTACCTGAGTTCCAAGCCTTAGTTTCTTCATCTAAAGAATGCCACTATTTCTTGAAGTGAGGATTAACTAAAAGAGCAGTATTATGGTTTAGATACCAGGTATCTCCCTAAAGCTCAGGTCTGAGACAAGTCAAGAGGGCTTAGAGGTGAAATGATTGGGTTATGACAGCCTTAACCCCATCAGTGAATTAATCTCCTGATAGGGATTAGCAGAGTGGTAACTGACCACAGGTAGGACGTGGCTGGAGGAGGGGGTTCCTGGGGGCATGCCTTTGAGGTATATATTCTGTCCTTAATGAGCAGAGCTCTTTCTCTGCTTGTCTGTCTTGAGTCACCTTCCTTCCCCTCACTCTTTCATCATGATGTACAGCTTGGTCTCCAGCCCTAAAGAAAGAGGCTGGCCTTCTATGGACTGAGATCTCTGAAACTGTGAGCCCCAAAATAGACTTTTCCTCCCAAAATTGTTCTTGACGGGTCTTTTGGTCACAGCAGCAAAAAGGCTAACTAAAATGAGCTGCGAATGTGAACAGGAAGGTGCCTGAAATAGCAAAACTGCTTAGGAAAGTTACTGCCCCTTCTGTCCTACTGCCCAGGAAGTCTAATTAGAGATCTGGAAAGCCCTGGCACTCATGACAGGTAGTTGAGTAAGCCAATTAGCACGCCCTTTGACTTCATGTCGACTGATAGGACCATTTGATAAATTATCAGAAAAGGAAGTGTCTTAAATCCAGTTGGAACTCTCAACTGAGTTAAAAGAGAGAAAAAGAAAGAAACAGTACTGTCCCTACTGTCCTTTTGACATTTACAAATCAATCTTGCTTTAACCAAATGACTCCTTTCAAGGTTATTCTCCGTATTTCATCTGTAGGTAGAGACAAAAACACTGTAGCTAAAGCTTGAAAAGCTTCGGTTATCCTGCTTACTAGACAAAGCCACTCATGTCGTTCACTCATGACCTATTTAATAAGAAATAGGTAGCAACGTCTACGTCTCCAGGATGTTATAAGAATCAAAACAATGATTATATATAAAAGTCCCCCACTTTGGGGAGTCAAACATAAAATTCCCTTAGTCTGGTTTTCCCCGCAAACAGAAAATAGTATTTTAGAGACGGTAGTTTTGGGGTGATACAAATTTAAAATATACAAAAACACTAGAAGGGGAAAGAGGAGAAAGATGTGTGACAATTTAAAGATGGTCAGGATTGTTAAGACCCCCTAAGATCAAGAGAAGATCTCCATCTCCTCCAACCTGGTGAAAGGAGTCAGGTTTTGATTTCTTTTTACCAACAGAATATTGCAGAGGGTATTATGACAACTTCTAGAATGAAGTCTTAAAACACTGGCAGCTCCCACTTCTTGTCTGTTGAAATTCCTAGCCAGAGAGACCAGGTTGGGGGATAATTCATGGACAGGGAGGGAGAACACACTAGGCTCAGTTTTCCAGCTGCCCTCAATGAGGAAGGTGAGCAAGATTTATTTCTGATCCTCCACACCAACATAGTCACCAAATACTGACTGAGTGTCCCCACTTGGTGTCATGTAAATCAAATGAAACATAGATCTGGGTTCTGCCAGAGAGCTGGAGGAGGTACACATCAGCTTGTTGGCTGGGGCCTGCTGGGAGGGTCTCAGTTCTCTAGCTCACACTTTCCTAATGAATCCCAAGAAATGTGGGCAGAGCGGAAGCAGCTGCCACCTCCTTATATAGATGTGCAGACCTCTCCCTTTGCTTTTCTGTGGTAACAAAGTTCTACTTTGCCTGATCCTGAGTCGAGTAGAGACCCCGTCCACCCATGAAATCATTCTTGGTACTCACTTTTTTAATGTGCTTTAAAGAAACCAAAGGAAAAATATTTTGAATTTTTATTCACCTAAGTATTTTTATTTTTATCTTTCAAATCATGTTGTTTTTTAAATCATCTTTTATAAATCCTTAAAAGACTATCTTTCTTACCAAAATAACAAAAAGCTATAGAGTTTTACATTTGACAATTTGGTTCCCGTTTTTATTACCTTGAATTTTGAAACAATTAGAAACCAGTGGTCATATTTATAAACAACTAATGACTGAAAATGTCTTTAGCTTTTGCTTATTTCTCTTTTATTGCTTATTTGTGTTGCATAGGCTAATGGTTAGGACATTCAAAGACAGATTCCCCAAATTTGAATCCCTGCTCAGCCATTAACTAGTTCTGTGTTCTGGGAGACACGCACTTTTAACATTTCTGTGCTTCAGAAATCTTCTATTATCTGTACAAAGTTGGAAAACAATAATGTTGTTCTTATGGAACTGGTGTGAGGATTGAATAAACTACTAACTGTGAAGCACTTGGAATAATGCTGACACATATACATAGGTTCTTATTAAATGGTAAAATATTACTATTTTTAAAATCATAATATAAAATACAGAGATGACATAAAGATCTAAGCCTAAGGACTATCAAGAGGCATAAGTAAGTTATAATTCCTGCTTGTGTCTTTATACCAACATAAAATTGTTTATGGAATCGTAACTCCCTCATTGCAGAACATTCTCTAAGCTCTATTATGATACAACTTGAGCAGAACTGTCATAGAAGTACTGAAAAGAGCGAATCGCAAAGAGGAAGAAGTATAGATGATTAAAAAAACTTCGCGGAGCATTTATTATTCATTTTGATGCCATCTAAAGACTCTTTCTGGGTCTAAGAAGCATGTGCCCAAATTTCAATCAGGAATCTTACTCATTTTTCATAACCGAAGACCTGTCTTTTAGACCTTCAGATTAAAAATTGGCAAAGGTATAAGCATACAAGCAGTTTCACAGTTTAATGAGTTTAAGCAAAATCTTTTTATAGCCCAGATTCTCTAATACAATTCAAAATTGCAATTCAAGCTTGAAAAGAGAAAGGAAAGGAAAAACCCGGGAGAAATCCGGAGGGGGAGAAAAAGGTATGGAAATGACATTCTAACTTTCACTGTTCTGATTTCTTTCATATGATATTCTGTAATTAATGACTGGTGTTCACTGAGTTCCCACTGGAATTTCCCCTTTACTCTATTCCCTACTGGTAACTTTCATAATGATTTGCATCTGATTTTAGAAACAAAATGGTAATATGCATTATGTCACTTTGTCCTAAATGATTAATTCGTGTTTTTTCCACAATATGGAACACAGTGCCTAAAACTCTGGCCAGTCTCTAGGCCTATCTTGATCTTAATTCTTTACCTGTGCTCAAGAATATTCTTCAATTTGAGTCTCATTAGGCCTAATACAACTGATCCATGAGGTCGAAGTTTTGGCTAAAAAGAACAATAGCCTCTGACATGTGAGTGCCCCACTTAGCTGGCTCTCCCCACTCCTGGCTTTTCATTGTTTAAGTGGTACATCTTCATGAGGGGTCATTGTACCATTTTCTCTAGTAAACATTTCAAATTTTATGAAACATGTTTTTTAAAAGTACTAAGTAGTTTATTACTCATCTTTACAATTTACTAGAAGCTGTATTCAAACTTGTTTTTGTAAAAAAAAAATTTCAATTTTTGGATAAATTATCAATCTGGGAAGTTTTGAACAATTCAACTTGTGTCTAATTTATTTATTCATCCCCATCTCTGGAAAACAAACACTTTTGGGGGCAAGAGACCATAAGAAAAAAAAAACATAATCTCTTCTTCAATGTGAATACTTATTGGGGAACCTCCACATCCCTCTGCCATATTAAATACTCCTCAATTGTAAGACATCTTCCTGCCACTCTGAAGCATGTAAAAGACAGCACACACCAAGCAGTGAGTTAGTAATCCTTTATATAAAAATGTGTCAAACCTCTCTTAGTACTCCCTTGTAGTTTCCTTTTCCATTCTCCAGTAACTACTATTCTACTGTCTTCTTCTGATTAGAGCAATTTTTTAAATTTCCACTAGTGATGGAAACATGCAGTTTTTGCCTGCTGTAGTTTGGATCTCAAATGTCCCTCAAGACCCATGTGTTAAAGGCTTGGCTACCAGCCTGTGGCACTATTAGGAGGCAGTAGAACCTTTAGGAGATAGAGCCAGTAAAAGGAAATTAGGTCATTGGGAGCAAGGGATATTGGGATATTGGGACTAAGGACTCTTTCTGTTTCTCTCTTTTTACTTCCTGGCCACCATGGGTTAAACAGGATTCCTTCACCACACAGTCCCAAAGCAACAGGGCCAAGTAATCATAGACTGAAACCACAAATCAAAACAAATCTTTTACTTTATTAAGTTGGTTATCTCTGGTATTTTGTTATAGTAAGGGAGACCTAACAGTCTTTCTGTCCTGGTTTATTTCGCTTAACATGATGGCCTGTAGTCCTGTCCACTTTGATGCAATTAACAGGAGAGAGGTTAAATAAGGGGCTTTAGAAAACAGCAGAGGCAAAGAACAAGCTGTGATATTCCACAGCATGGTAGATTAATTATAGTCTACAACTATCTAATATGTTTAAAAAAAAAAAAACTAGAAAAAAACAGTACAATGTTTCCAAACATATAGAAATGATTAGTATTTGAGGAGATGAAAATGAGCAATACCTGATTTGATCATTATGTATTACATACATAAATCATGGTATCATACTGTAACCATAAATATGTATGAATATTGTGTCAATTAAAAAACTTGTTTAAATTCAATGAAAACCTAAGATTTTTTTTCAATCATAGTTTTTACCTTCTTTCTCCATGCTTCTTTTGATCTAAACTTGGTAAACAGAAATAACTTTAGAAATAGTGGAGTCATGTTTTACAGAAGTCTTATGTTTTATAATTCATCCAGAAGATGGAGTCAAAATTACCCTTGATAATTTCTTGACTTTAAATCTTCAGTTTAATGAAGAATGCATTCTTGCCTAATAGTGTCTTTAAATATACAAAGTAAACATTAGAATATATTTTATCAAACAAGAGAAAAGGAAAGGAAGGGAAAGATAAAAGAATGGTAGGATAGGGCGGGGGTTGTGGCTCAGTGGTGGAGCACTTGCCTAGTAGGGGTGTATCACTGGATTGGATCCTCAGCACCACATAAGGATACATAGAAAAGATAAAGGTATTTGTCCATCTACACCTAAAAAAGCAAACAAACAAAAAAAGAGTGGTAGGATAAAAAACTACTGAGAATCTGCAGTATTACATGGGTTAGCCTTATCCTTGCTTCACTCAGGGTTAATTTTTGGTCTTCACACACATACACAAGGAACAAAGCTCCAATCAATCCGTTTCCTTACCTCTCTTTCTCCTTCCCTCTTTTCTTAATTATTGTTGTATAGAAGAAAGAATGAGTATAATCAGTGAAAATTAATCTATGACACAAATTTACTGTTATTTTTCCTATCGCTACTTGAAAAATATAGTATTTTTGAAAGAATTTTGGGGACTGTGCATGAATGGAATTCCTTCCTCTTCATTTTCAATGTACAACACAGCAGGGTCACATGCCATCAACTTATCAGGTCTTGACCCGAAGCAGGTCTATGGTAAAATTACTCTCAATTTACCAAAGACAGAAAAGACTCTTATATTTTGGAAATTTATTATTTATTTTAATTTATCAAAATAAGCACCATATTTATGTGAGAAATGAATATGATGATTATCAGAGCTTCAATTTATTTACAGGAGAAAGAAAAATATATGCTCTTGTTTGGGAAAGATCTCGTGGTGGCACACAAGATCTAGAGAAGTGTTACAGGCTTCAGCACATCAAAACTAGAACCAGAATCTAGTCAGCCTCCAAAAGATCCAGATACAAATCTCTCAGCATGGCAATCCTAAAAGAAATAGAGCTTCTTTTTCTAATGTGTGCATTAGAAAATGTTCCTGCTTGGGTCTGAAATCTACCTCTGGAGTAATGATTGAAGAATGAGTTCCTATAACTGATCAGATCTAGAACACGTGCCTGTACCTATATTCAGATATTGGATCACTTATCAGAAGACAGAAAGTAGGAGAAAAATTATATTCAACAGTCAAATATAATAGCTACCTTGTGGCTCCTGGGATATCGGGTAGGATTTTTTTATGCCAAATGCTTTTTTGTAAATTCTCTATAATATGTATTATAAGCACAAGTCAGTATCTAAATAGTCCAGATATTTGCATTTTCAGAAAATAAATCATTTACAGTTAAAATTCCACATTTCATTTCAGTACAAATATGATTAGCTAGATATTTGGAACTGGAATTTTAGGTCACCCTAGCTTAGAGAGGTAAGGTCAAGTTTTTCAGTGTCTCATGAATTGCAAAATAAGAGGAAAAATAGAAGTTTATATCAGGGTGTGAAAAATTAAAGATGATGAAAATAGTTCTGACCAACGATTTAATTCAATCTCATTACACTTTCTTAAAACTTCCTTTCTCAATTAAAGAAACTATCTCCAAAAATTGGGTGAAGGCAAAATGGGCTAATCAATAAAGAAAGAAACTTAAAAGCACAAAAATCAATAGTCTAGTTCCTTTCCGAAACCAGAAGCCACAAAACTGAATCTCATCTCATTTTTGTCAATAGTTGTTTAAGAGTAATTTGGAAAACTTTACAGAACTGTTACCATAGAAGTGAATAAATGGGCCAAAATCCTGAATAATCAATAGTATCTTTTTTCTTAGATTTATAAATATGTTTTGGATATCTTCTGCAAGATTAGAGGATGACTAGATATGCTAACATATATTTAACTGATTATTCACAATCTGAAAAAAGCAATCAATCTTTGAATTATTGAAATAAATTCATTTCATTAAAATTCATAAGCTCTGTATACTTCTGTAAGGCCAAATATGAGTGCATAAAATATTCTGATTTTTAACATGACTTGTTTACATTATTTATTTTATTTAACTTTCAATTCCCATACAAATGCCAACCCTTCACCTTCTCCTATCTAAACAACGTGTGCTATTAAAATCCAGATCAAGTAGAATATCTATGTGTTTATCTATCACAATCTTATCAGCAAGCTGGTTGATCCTCACACTGAAAAATAGGACTAATCATTTTCATATGGCCTGAGAAATAATAACAAATTGTTGGGCAGTTACTATGTGCCAGTCTTTTTCAAAGCAGTTTAAGACATAAATACTTATAATACAGCATTTATCATAGAAATTAACACATCTTGCCAATAAGAAAAATCTAACATTTAGAAATGACCTATAATCACCAGAGCCAGAATTGAATCAAGTTCAACTTCAAATCTCACTGTATTATTTACTTTACTAAATTATTTCCTAATTATAGACTTATACTGATGGGGAAATTTATTTTTCCCAATCATTTCTTTCATTCCCTAAGATAATGAGACATCTTTATACATTGTCATGTGACTTGCAACAACTCCCTGCAGAAAAAAATAGACTTCCTTCC
This sequence comes from Glaucomys volans, assembly GCA_020662805.1. Taxonomy (NCBI): domain Eukaryota; kingdom Metazoa; phylum Chordata; class Mammalia; order Rodentia; family Sciuridae; genus Glaucomys; species Glaucomys volans. Next base: position 570,350 of record JAJEJO010000816.1, read on the forward strand.
TCATTGTCAGGCTTATCCTTGTGACTTACCTTGATCCAGAAACCGTGAATATGTGTAATGTACATTATGTCCGAGCAGAAGCATCAAAAAATGCTGTAATTTTCCACCACTTGCTCTTTTCTCTCTGACTTGAGAAGAGGATTTTGTTAGAAACAAAATATGATTTGCTCCTCTTACCTGAATCCCAGAATAGAAAGAAATGTGCAGCAAATAAACAACTATAAACATTTAATATCAGGGAGAATTAAATGTTTGCTGGTGTTAATCATTTAGATTTGGAGCTCTATGCTGTTGAAAATAGGTAATAAGTGAAAGCAGTACTGTAAATATTGAAAAGTACCATATTATTCTAATAGCTATGAAATAAAAGTGGTCATCTTAGAAGATTGTGTTTCCTATTATAGGCAAAAGTGAAATTGGAGAAAGCTTTTTAAATTAACTATTCACTATTAGAACATAATCATGTTGCCTTCAGTGCATCTGGAGAGCATGAAGACAAAAGCCACACACTAAGGATAGAAAACCCCCTGCCTCAGAAAAAAAAAAAAAAAGAAGAAGAAGAAGAAAGGATGTGGATACCTGTGGTGCTACTAAGTCACCATTCCAGGTCAGGTTACAGACCTCCAGACTCCTTCTAATGTAAGAAAAATTATCATATACTTGTTGAAGCCATTATGGTTAGGTTTCTATTACTCTCTGCCAAAGATAACTTTTACTGTACCAAGATGTCTTTGCAACTGTCTAAACCTTCAAGTCTTCAATATATTAAGAGTGAGATGAGGAGGAAGAGAATGAGGACAGAAAGCAAGAACAGCATGTTCATTTACCCAGAGTCTTGCCAGGCACAGTGGTGCCAGTTTTAAGGAAGGTTGAGGCAGGATGGCAAGTTGGAGGCCAGCCTGGGCAATGTAGCAAGATGCTCTTTCAAAATGAAAAATAGAAAGGGCTGGGAACATAGCTCAGTGGTAAAGCACTCCTGGGTTCAATTCCCAGTGCTAAAAACAAAATAAAAATTTTTAATGAAAATAAAAATTTAAAAAGGTTAGGGATAAGCTGGGCATGGTGGCGTCCACCTGTAATCCCAGTGGCTTGGGAACCTGAGATAGTAGTATCAAAAGTTCAAAGTCAGCTTCAGCAAATGTGAGGTGCTAAGCAACACAGTGAGACCCTGTCTCCAAATAAAATACAAAATAGGGTTGGAGATGGGGCTAAGTGGCCAAGTGCCTGAGTCTCCCATAGTTCAATCCCCAGTCCCCACGCCCCCAAAAAAGGCTAAGGATATAGCTTATTGGGAAAATGCCCCTGGGTTCAATTCCTAGTACCATCAATCGATTAATCAATAAATGAGAAGTCATATCTTTTACCATTGTTAATATTGTTTCCTTTCTCTCTTTCCTACTTTTTCAAACATATTTTTTAAAAAGCTTTTGTACTCATTTGACAATTGATGATCAAAAATAAAATGTCAAATTTTGCCTTTATAAAAAAAATTTTGTCTTTATTATATCTGTTTTGTGGTTTCATTTATTTTCCTTCCTTTTCTTCCAATGAGTACTAAGTTCCTTTATTTTAAATATTCTTAAAGATTTAACTATTGTTACTACTATTGAGATACAAGAGAAGAAATAAGGAATAAGTAGAAAGGAGACATGGAAGGGCAAGGAAATAAGATTTTAATTCAGAAGTTTCACTTTTTCCAGACCTCACACTCCCAAATTCCTGGGAAACTACCTGTGAATTGTTAATTAATCCCCAATAAATATAGATTGCCTACAAGAGAAAGATTTAACAATGAAAGCATGTAAAGTAGTAGGATGATTGGACTCACAATGGCTCCAATGCACATTCCTCCTCATGTCTGTGTCCTGTGCAGTTCCCTCACACGTTGAATCAGCACTGTCCTATGCAAGCAAAAGGATGACAGAAGGTCACAAAAGACACAAGAGATTAGATTCAGCCTTGGTGTCTTGGATCGCTCACATTGGGGAACCTAGCTGCTACGTCATGAGGACTCAAGCAGCTCCAGGTGAAGAGGCTACTGAGAGGAGCTTAGTTCTCTTGACAAAAGTCAGAAGCAACTACTTTGTTGCTAGTTGACCTGTGTTGGAATGAGTGCTCCAACTTCAGTCAAGCCAAAAGAGGACATCATCCCTGACTGACATATAACAGCAATTCCACAAGAGACACTAAGACAAACTGTGCAGCTATTACATTTCTTTCATACACAAATTATGAGATACAATATTTATTTAAGAAAGTTGTTTTGGAATAATTGGTACATGGCACTGAAGCCAGAATTGAGGACAGGCAGTTAGTGTAGAACAGAAAATCTGGTCAAATCGAGGAATGGAGACCATCAGAGTCTGGGAAGTTAGAGACCATCCCTGGGAGACTAGAATGTCAGTGTCTCCAGAGCCCTTTTCATCACCAAGGTACCTGCTTAACTGCCCCTCCCAAAAAGCTGCAGGCAGAGAGTTGCTAATTAATGCTCCCTGGACCTGGTCAAGTAGGCAGGAAGGAGAGATAAAGGGTGGGGGAGAGCAAAGGAGAACCTAATCTATAAAAGATGTAGGGCGTGCTCACTTCTTGGGATTCTAGAACATCAGCCATGGCCCCCTTCTCCATCCTGGGAGAAGTCTGTATTACTACTTTTTTCTATCCAATTTGTTTTTACTTATTTTTTTCTTTTCTATTTAGTTATACATGACAGTATTTTCCACATTTTTTTTTTGTACACAAATGGGGTACAACTTTTCGTTTCTATGGTTGTACCCAATGTAGATTCATCTTTACATATACATAGAGTAAGACTGTCTGGGAAGAATTTTTGCTATGTACCACATACTTTGGTAGGAACTAAAGGCATTTTGGTGCTTTCTAAATTTTTATTTCCTCTTTTCATTTCTTTCTTTGCTATATACATTATCTGAAGCTTTTTTTCATTCTTTTTTATGTCTACAATGCTTGATGGTATATTTGATTCCTTGAATAACTCTATTTCCCTTGAATGAGGGAATAGATTTTTCCCTTGTTCACTAATTTCAAAGTTACAGTCATTTTCATTTATTCATCCACAAACATAGGTCTTTGAGCTTCTATTCTATTGTTGTGAGTGCTAAGTTTGATAGTAGTCTGATTTCCTCCCTTAGCAAGATTGGCTTTTTCTAACCTCAATTCTCTAGAAACTTGTAAGATTCTTATCTTGCTCATGATTTTTACTAGAATATGCCTACGAATGTTTTTCCCCCTTCAATGCAGCCTATACCTTAAGTGAACCTTTTAAATCTGCAAATTTAGGTCTTCTGCAGCTCAAGAAATTTTTCTGGTTTTGTTTATTTATTCTCTTCCTCCTGGTTCTTTTCTTCCTTCAGGAGGCTTTATTCACATTTCATCTTTTGGATCTATTTTATAAGTCTTTCGGCTTTTATTAATTTTATTTGTCACTGCATCTGATCACCCAGAAAATTAATATTACTTTTGACCTTGATCATGGTCTCCTTTAATTCATAGTCTGAATTTTCTAAGTTTGACTAGTATGACTCTATGCCCCAAGAGAACTATAATATTGCAGTTAGAACTTTGAAATGCTAGGTTTTTTCTTTTTGGTTTAACTCAAGATTTAATCAATTTTCTCTAGTGAATCTGTATTACTGGGGGTGTGTTTTAATTATTAAACTTATATTGAGGGCTGAGGCTATAGCTCAGTGGCAGAGCACTTGCCTAGTATGTGTGAGGCATTGGGTTCGATCCTCAGCACCACATAAAAATAAACAAAATAAAGACATTCTGTCCATATTACAACTACAAAATAAATTTTAAAAAAATATTGAATACAAAAAGTTTTATGCATTTATTTATGCACTCATCTGTTGGCTTCATTTAGGGTTCAGGTTTAAATTATGGACAACATTAAGATGGGAACAGCAAAGGGATAAACCTATTCTGAGTTCATGAATAAAGGATAAAGTGGCCACCAATTGCTTGAGGCCCTTGCAGTAAATCCTTCCCCTGACAAGTATTTCCATATGTTCCTCTTTCCTATATGGAGAAGACCCAACCTGTTTCTTTTCCCCCCTGGCATTTTTTGAAAGACCCAGCTAGCTCTATGAGTTTCCTTCTGGCGTCAAAACGCTCTCCCTGGAGTATTCCTCCCGGATATCACTAATCCCCCCCAGAAGCTCCTTCCAGGAACTTCTGCCTTCCACTAAAGCCCTTAGACTTATTCCAGGCAATACTCCAGGCAATTTCCTGTTCCTCATATCATCACTCATGGAGTTTCCATCAATCTTGAGACTGCAGTCCTGTTCATAGCCTGCAAGTGGCATTCACAAGTGGTGAACATAAATTTGTCTGAGGAGGGGAGGAAAGCCATGTTTGGCCACATGTTTGAAGAATTTCCTTTATATTTGTTAAAAGGGGAAGGGATTTTGCATGTGATACTTTTCTATTCCTGCCATGACAATGCCCAAGGTTGAGTGGCTTAACATAGCATATTATCTCATAATATTTTCAAATGGCATAAGTCTATTATCTCATATTGTCAAAAGCTTGCATGGTAGAAATTACGGTTTTGGCAAGGCTGCATTCCCCAATGAAGTTTCTAGGGAAATATCTGCTTCTTGGCATGTTCAGGATGTTCACCAAATTTTGTTCCCACAGTTGCAAGACTGAGCTTCTCCTTTCCTTTTTGAGTGTCATCTGGACTGAGTCTGCTCCAAAAGTCTGCCCACATTTCTTCTCATGCTTTCCTGTTAGAAAGCTGTGGATAAATTATGGGTTGGTTTGAGCCATTAAGGCAGGGAAGCTGCTTTTCTGGGAACTCCTGGGAGAAATTCCCCAGTTCTAGAAAGCCCAGATCAGGCTGGCGCCTGCCTTAGCTCACAGCCCTAAGATGATGGGTGTCACCTGCCAAGTTCCAAACAAACCATTTACCTCAAGAAGCCTGCCACACTGAAGCCTTTGAGGTACTTCCCCTTAAATAAAAGATTGGGGCCTTTTTCAGTTGTTTGGTTGCAGTTCCTATGAGGGCTGAATGACCCATTAGGTGCCCTTTAAATCTAACTTCTGTCTTCTTCTTTTATTCTTTAGTGATTATTTTCATACTTTTTATTTTCCCAGGTGGCTCACACCTCCAGCAGGAATTGCTCTACTGGGGTGCTGGAACCCAGGTGCTTTCCATTTCATCCCTTTCAGTTCTGGAAGGTCAAATCTCTCTCTCACTTCTCCATCTTTCCCCCCTACTATAGGTCTTTAAAAGTTCTCTGCCTTTATGGTTTCTAGTGATTCAACTGGGACCAAAAGAGATAATCCACTAGTCATTTATTATTTTACTTACATTCAAAAATCCATTCTTTCATGTCATGGCAAATAGACTCAATCCAGAAATTATGTCAGGGACATCTTTGAAGAGACATTTGTCTAACACAGCATATTTAAATAATGTTGTGATTAACACATTTTATACAGAGTAATTAAATATAAAGAAGAAGAATGATTATTTACAATTTCTAAAGTGCAAGAATGTATCCTATAAGTGTCCTAAATCCAGGTGATTTGATTGACTTTAGAAAGAGAAATGAGTAATTTCTATGGTTACAAGAGGGAAGAAGAATGGATGGTAAAGATTAAATCAAAGAAGTTAAGGGATAAGAAAAGTTCAAGAGGATGAGGTAGGCAATAGAGCTCAAAACTTTAATAAAATTAAATACAAGATCTGAAAATTTTTATTTCATTTAATAAGTTCTCATTGAATACTTTTATAGTGGCATTTCTATGAAGTGTTTGAGATGGAGAAAACAGTAGAAGTCTTATTGCAATGGATCACGAAACTAATAAGAAAGTGATCATGGATATATTTTTTTTATTGTTTTGAATTCAAAATATAATGGGGAAAATTATAGCCAGAGTAGAGTTTCATGCAGTTAAAAGGCCATTGATTGAAGGGAGTTAAGGACCCAGAGAATGTTTGCATGTTTGGATACAAAGTAAGAGACGAAAATGTATGTCAAGAATGATGTCCAAGATTCTGTAGTTCCTTGGGTGGATGGTGCTACCAATCATTCACCACCAATCAGTGAAAGAGAGCACCATTGCTGGGGCAGAAAGAAGACACATTTAGTGTTACACTTTCTCGCACGATCACTAGTTACCTTTCTGATACCCATGTTTCTCTTAACTCTTACAGCATGCTTTTGTGCTGATAAGCAATGTGCTTAGCTAAAAGACAATATTTTCTGCCCTCCTTGGCAGCTAGGGATAGCCAAGATGTAAGAAGGGCAGCAAGATAGATCTCCCATAGGTAGACAAGATAAGGGCCTTAGAGAAGGAAAGGAAGGGAGGGGGACATCATGCCAACCTGAAAGGAGCCATCAGACCTGGGGGACATCCTGTGACTTCCTACTTTCTGTCAGCTGTAATCACAATGATTTCTTCTAATTTAGATTACTGATTTCTGTTTCTGTCAGTTTCAACCAGAGCAGCCCTTCCTTAATTACCAACCCCCTGACCCCTAACAAAACCAACCACAAACAAACCTGAAACAAGGATGAACCCATTCTCTTATTATATAAATAAGGAATTGAAATTATGCACTTCTAATTGGAAGCATGGAACTTGAAGACCTTGATTGGTCCATGCTAGCATCCTTCACCCCACTGATCATCTGTGCTGGAACTTTAAATAATGCCTTTCAAAACCCCTAGACAGCAGACACCATTGGCATCACTTTCTTGGGGCCCCTCCCCTTCAGGACCTCTGCTTTCTTTCTTGCCAGTACTCTAATAAATCCTATTACTTTGCTCTCACCCTGCGTCTGTGGATTCTATTCCACAAATTCACAAAGAACCATCTTTGCTCCAGGTAATTCAGCAGATGTCATTCTAGATAGCTAGATAGCTCCAAGATAACTCCTTAAACAGAACTAATGCAACTAAGAAGGAACTCTCCTGCCTTTCCCAACCTTCCAACTTTTTCTGATGTAAAAGGTAAACAAAAGAGTTGTAGTGCCAGTAGCTCCCTTGGATCTTGAGGTGATCTGCATACTGATAACCTCAGTTTGCATGGGGGAAAAATAAACAAGAAACAAACCCAAAAAATCAAATTACCTGAAGTTCAAAACCAAATGTGGTGAGAGAAATGAGAAAACTAGTCCTTTTGTAAATCAAATAAAGATTTGATAGACAAGCGCATTAAGAAACCTATTCAATTTATACAGCAGATGATTTTCATTTTTCCTGGTATGGGGTTATGTTAATTATAACGCATTAGTAAATCCATTGTTTTCACTTTCCTTTTCCAAATGGTGTTTTTATGTAGACAAATCTGTTATAGCTTCTCTGGCTGTGTCAGAGAAGAAATGTCTTTTAGTTTAAACTTCCAAAGTTTCAAATCCAATCCCAGAGAATGGAATGAGAAAATCAAAAATTTTGGCTTTTGAGTTTGAGCTAGTACTTTGATGGAATCTGTAGTTAAAAAGGAGGGATTAGTTTATCCAGTATATAGAATGGAAGGTATGTGTTTAGTCAACTTTTTTGCTGCTTTGACTGAAGGACCTGACCCAAGCAATTGTAGAGGAGAAAAGGTTTATTTTAGGGCCCACAGTTTCATAGATCTTAGTCCATAGAAGCCCTGCTCCATTCTTTGGGACTCCAAATGAGGCAGGATATCATGACAGAAGAGTGTGACATAGGGAAATAGCTCACAAGGTGGTCAGGAAGCAGGGAGAGATTCCACTCGCCAGATACAAATGTATATATACCCTAAAGCCATGCCCCAATTCCCACCTCCTTCATCCATACCCTACTTGCCTCCAGTTACCACTTAGTTAATGCCATTAGAGATTAGTTTGCTGATTAGGTTGACTCTCAAAACCTAATCATTTCTCTTCTGAATCTTCTTTCATCATCTCACTTGTGAGATTTTGGGGGATACCTCACATGCAAACCATAACCGTGTGCTTGAGCAGAGAAGTGACCAAAGAGTCAAAACACAGCAGAATTGTCTTTCAACATTCATCAATTCTTTCTTAGTAGAATCTTTGTACATAACTTAATCCAAACTGACAGAAGAAAAATAAAAGATACATCAAAACAACAAAAGCATCTATGTTTTATGGCAGAACTTATAGAATTGAAGTAAATTAAATATTATGAAGAATATTAGAGTGACCTAATAATGCTAATATTATGCTTGATGTCCTTTCATTCCTTGCTTTCACATGAAATTGCTTTCTCTGAGAAGCATAAAAACATTCTGTCAATTTTCATAGTTCCTAACAGGTTTTATTTTCACACCAATTTATTTAACAACTTCAAATAACACCTTTAATTTCTAATTACTTTAACTGATAAAAATATTCAGAGGTACAAAAACCCAAAAAGTTTATTCACTCTTATGTACAATATTTTCTTATAGTTTTCATCAGGATTTTTCACAGCTGTGCAATATTAATACTACTGCTTTCAAACCCTTAAAAAAACTAAGAAAAATGATATCATAATGTTCCTATTATTCTGTAATGGTTAAAGTAATAAAAGTAATTTATTCAAAAGTTTTTCTCCTCAAAATTAAGAATTAGAATTTTGTTATAAATATTAAATTACTAATACTATTTTGAGCCATCCAATTTTTAATGTTTTTTTCTGATTTCCTGTTTATATTTTATAGACAATTCATCAAGTGCTGTGCTCTAATTTTCATGAAAAAATGAAAACTCTTAAAAATCAGGCATATTATTTCTAATTTGGGCATACCAACTAAAAGATTTGGGGTATTAAATACAAAAGAAAAAATTATAAATGCTATATCTACTTAAATAGACATTAATGCATAAATTTAGCTCTATTGATACTATCTTCAGTATAATTTGAAAAACAATTTTTGGCAATAGACCACTAATAAATTTCAAGTGTTAACATTCTTGAAGTTGTTTATTTTTAGAATCACAAGAGCAGGTAAATTTTTTTTATTTCTTTACTTACTAATAGAAACATTTTCTTTGTATCTTTTCCCAAAATGTTCCATATTTTTTCCAAATCCTTAAAAAATTTTAGACATAACATTTTAACTTCTATATGGCCAAAAACATTTTTTGGTCTATTCACTGAAGTTCATGAAAAAAACTGAAAAGAAGAGGTGATATAAAATAGAGGAAGTAAGGATTTAACAACTTTATCAAATGAGGAGATAACCTTCATCTCGTTGGTAATTTTCTGCAAGTTGCATTTTTTCATGTCTTGCAAGTGAAGCACTAACTGCCCTTCTATACAGTTTCTACATTGGAAGATGGAAATATTGTCTTTCTTTGGAACAAAGGGAAGGCATTCCCACTGTCTGCTATAAAAGATTCAGGATCCCAATGTTAAGGTTTTCCGTAACATAGCCTTCTTTGTGTGCAGATATCCAACCTGGACCACCTACATACCTCCATGAGATTGGGTTAGATGAATGGATGTGAGAATACCAATGCTCACTTGCTGGACTGTGAATAACAAAAACCATTTATCTCTGATCCAGGAGTGTAATCCTTTCTTCCAATATCCATGAACAATTTGACCATCTAACATATTAGCTCACAAGTAAAGTAAAATTTCAGATCCATAAGTGTTGGGGTTGGCACACCCTTATAAACATGATGGAATCACTTAGCATGGTATTTTCTCTTTTATCTTTTCTCAATTGGATATCAAGTGAGGACATATGTATTTGATGAAATCAAATCTAAACCTAGACTATAATACCAGACTAATTGTACAGATAATTACCCATTCAGGATACTGACTATGTCCAGGGACAGAGTTTACATCTCACATCTTAGATGTTTGGCAGAAAATTACATGATAAAAACCAGAATGAAGAGAGGTGGGGGTGAGTCTAAGGTGCTAGTTTCCAGTGTACAAAATAATATCAAACGTCATTATAAAGGTCACAATGAAAAATAGCCCAGTGATTAGCACCAGCTAAAATGGGAACTATTATTATCTATTTTGGAACTGAGCTCTTTGTCAAATATTTGGAACATGAGTTGGACAATTTCAATTCCAAATTCCAATTACTAGCTGAGATTATACATATATATATATATATCCACATATATACATAATTTATTTATAATAAATACCTATAGAGTCCTGATTCTGATTACTAGACTCGGTAGCCAGGACCCACCTTCTCTTTCAGAGTCCTGTGATTATGGTAATGCAGCAGACTTGTGTAGTTGAAGAAGAATGCAAATACTAAACAACATATATTGGTTATTTTATGTTCCATTAACAAAAGTCTTCTAACATAAAGTGGTTTGATTTGTTGCAATTTGTATTTTTTAAAGTCTATTATTTACTATTATTGTTGAAAAGTAATAGTAAATTCGCAAATTGGTAAGCCATTCCTAAGAAGTAAAGATTCCATTAAAGGTCTCAGATCCAGACATCTGTATTTTTATGACAATGACATCTTCAAGACATCCTTATTATTATATTCATATACAGCTTGTAGATGGTCATTAAATTAGCAAGAATTGCCTACATTATGGCTGCTCTTTGGAAAGAATCCCCTTGAGGAATGTCAGCTTACTTCTTAGGGAAGACATCAGAACAGCTTCATGGCTCTTAGATGATGATGCATATTAGCTGCTATATCTGATAGACCTGACCTCCAAAATTTAACTGCCTTCCAGCTTCTGAAATAAATATAAAGAGAATGTCCTGAGTTGCAGATTGAAAATATCTATCTTGTGATATATAATGCCAATGTTACAGAGTTACAAAGCTTCTAAAATCTCAGCAATCTTAGTTTTCTTTTTATTACTTTATTAGTAAAACTTTCTAATTAAGATACACAATTTTTCTACTTGTTCTCTTTTCTATTGATAAACATATATATGTTTCCCTTTGTGGTCAACAAAATGACTAGGTCTCATTATTTATTCCATGGACCATAAGCCTTGATACTATAGTTCAGATATGTTTGAAGCATTACCATCCTTTACTTTTTTGATTTATTTATTTCACAGATCATAGTTAACCTCAATCTTTTCAAGTAGTTAAAATATTAAAGGAATTTTAGGTATTTTTCCCTCATATTTACTTAGTCATTTAATTTTATTGATTTTTAAAATTATGATATTTATAGAATAAGAATTAACTCTTCTACAAGATTTACTCTACTTTAGACCTATTAATAAAAGTGGATGATTAAAGAGTAAAGATAAAAATAGATGATAAGAAACCAAAAACAGGTATTTTTAATGGTAAATGAAACAAGTTGCTAAGGGAGATGAGGCAATCACATAAGAGCCAAATAGAATTCATTCTTTATAAGAATAAAAAATTTTATTAAATATTACTACAGATGGTACTATTTACTAAAAGACTATATCACAATAATGTTATAAATAAGAGTTTTATTGAATAAATGAGTGTTTATTCATTTTCAATTTTTTATTTTCCAGTAAATTTTAAATCATGTGACAAATTTTTGCCACCAAATGAAAATTCAAATTACATGTGAGAATTTTCTTATAAATTTAGAACTCAGAAATTATAAATGTAAAGAATTTTATTCTTATGAAAGTATATGTACTTTATGACTTCTCCTTATTGCATTTTCCACTCTTGTAAGAAACATTCTGAGTAAATTAATACAAGGGAGTTTATCAGGGCACATGAAAAAGGTGTTGGTAACAATGAATGTATTCTTATCAGTAACTTAACCTGCATAGTTACACAATAGCAAGCATACTTACCTAAGTGTGCTGTGCCTACATGATAATAACTGTTGTGTTCTCAAGTCCCAATTCTCTCCTAGTTTTCATATATATAAGGTATATAGCAGAAATATATTTTTAGAACTCAAGGAAACTGTCTCAATTCACTAAGAATTCTGTCTCTGGTGTACTATTTAAAACAGAAGAAAAAACTATTTCCAGCTGAAGAAAATTAGCCTATGCTAACATCAGCAAGAATAATAGCAGAAGAAAAAAAATCAAGGAGAGAATCCTGTAGACTAGAAACATGCTGAGGATGTATGAGCTACACTATATCAAAGGAAGCAGAAATCACTGGCTAGAGAAGGTAGCTAGAACTAACTTGATAAATTCTCTATGATTCCTTTTAGTTTACTATCAAAATTTGTATTCCTTATCCCAAGAAAAGAACCTAATAGTCATTATTGCAAGGCTAATAGAAAACACTACTGTATGGACATAGATATGACTTTTAACATCATTCAAAGGATACCAGTGTAGGGTAGACCCTACACTACTTGTCAGTAGCTTCAAATAAAAGAGACAATCTATGTTATTGTTTGTAATACGAAAATCATTGTACAAATTTAATTGTCATCTCTGCATAAACAGAAGTATACACAACAAAACAATCTTGAAGTCCTTTCAGGGGCATACAGTGGGTAAGGAAATGAACTATTGCTTGGATAAAATTCAGTTTATTTTGTAACTAAGTTTAGAGATGTTGGAGAACTTTTATTCCCTTCAATAATTTTGAATTTTGTTCAGGAAAAAAATGTACACGGTTAACATTAAAAATGAACAAAATCTTTTTCATAATCCTTAAAAGATTAAGTTGCACTTGAAGTATTGATCAGCAGAAGAATCCATTGACTAGCTTAAGGGAAGGTAATCAGAACTAATTAGAAATAAAAGGCATTGGAGTAATTGTAAAGTTTGTCCAGACTTTGGTCAGGGAGAAAGGGATGGCCAAAGAGGACAAATATGAAAAACTGTAGTAGAAACTGATGAAGGAACAAATAGTTGTCTGAGCAAATAGATTTATGTTTCTGTATCGCCTTTGCAGAAACTCCTACACCTTACAACATTCGAGTTAAAATAGAAAACACTTCCAGTGAGTCTGGTTAGCGCCATCTTGTGGTTATGGGTGACTGTTCCTCAGGCACAAGAAAGAGCCTGCCATGCTCCAGAGCAGGCTACTCCAAGCACAGACTGTTCATCACCACCATGGGCATCACAAGAGGCTGTTAGAACTGCAGAATTTCAGGCCTACCCTGACCTATTGAATCAGGATCCAGAATTTAACAAGATTTCAAGGGGATTTCATGCACAGTAAAGTCTGAGAAGCACTGCTCTAAAGAACATCTGGAATTGCTGACTAATTGTTTCTTCCACTAGCTCTGTTCAGCTCAGCATGGGCAATAAATTCTGTTGTTAATTATCTCTATTGTCTCACCTGCTCTGCCCTCTAGTCATTGATGTCTGTAAGTTCACCAAGACCAGAAAGTGAGAGAAGCTCCCTACACTGATCCTGAGGACTGACTGGTTCCCAGCAATCTAAGCACCTACTGTATACAGATGATTCTCCCTGTTCCTCTAAATACCCTGAGGAGGTGATCAATGGACTCTGAACAAAATATACTTTTTAAATTTAAGGAAGAAATATGTTAAAGTGGCAACATTAGTTTTATAGCACATTTCCTAAGAGAGTACCACAAGCTTTCATAAATATAAATGTTGCCTTTTTTAGAGAAAATAATGGTTAACAGAGCATTTTCTTTAGAGATCAAGAAAAATGTTATTAATACTTTTTATGAATCACATGAATAAATATGTTACTATATTAATTAGATACTGTTTCTTGGTTCTAAATAGAAATATTATACTATTAATGTTTAATGCTCTATGGAAGAAAATAATTCACAACTAAGCTGTTTAATTTCTCATTTTCTGCTTGCAAGTCTTAAGTAGGTTTTACCTATTATCATAAAAGATTGTGTAAGAATTTCTTATTTCCTGGGGAGTTAGCAAAATATAAAAAATAAACTGGCAAAAAAGTTTCAAACTCTAGTAAATGTCTTTAATAAATTGTGTTTCTGTTCCCTCTTCGTCCATCCAACACACTCATTAAAGAAAAGCTTCCATATGGGGGACCCAGAACTCAATCCAAGTACATTCTGCTAAATCAATTGCACCCAATGAACTGTTCTTCACATAGCAAATACACGTTTTGTTATACGATGATGACATTGGTCTTATTATTAAACAACCTTTTCTCCTTTAGAGAGATATTGGTCTGGAACTCTTCCAGTACAGAGTGATTTCCAGCATAATGCATTTTCATTGAAATTCTGTGTTTTATGTAAAGCTAGAAATGAAAAAGCATAAATCATTTCCTACTTACTTGTAAAAATGTAGTAAGAACAGAGGCTGTGTTGAACTTAGAAAGTTACTTTAAAGATGAAACTGCTTTACGCTACTTGTAAAATAAGAATTTTGAAAAATAAAAAGTAAAGCTTTTATTCACTTGATCAGATAACACTTTTTAAAGGCTAACGGTAGGTGGTTATTAGCTGATTAAGAAATTATATATTAAACATAAAAATAAAAATTATGTTATTTTTCTTACATTTAACTATAAAACAAGTATTTGGTGTTAAGGTTATTATTAAATGTGTTTAAATCAACAAATTAGTAAATACATCAGAGGAGATTTTCAAGATTAATGTAGTTCTTTGAGGATGTTTTAAATCAGTGCCACAGTTATGAATAATTAATAGATATAGACATTATCTTGTTTTTAAAAGTGTTTTATAAATAATCAAATAACAAGATTCCTAGAATTTCTCATATTTATAATAATAAATTAGCATTTTTGAAGAATGAAAGTAATGAGAATGGATAAGAAATTGTATCGATAACATACTGATAATTTTCTAATATTATTGTTGCTGAATTTCTTGGTATAAGCTTACACAAACATAAATAACAAAAACTTTTCCAATTATGCTACATAAACTATTTGTGAAAAGATTTATGCATCCATAGTACAGCTATTGATCCTCATCCTTCCAGATATTAAATAAGCAGTGAAGAAAATCTGAAAACTTCTTGATTGAAGATTTACAGAACTAGTCCAGACAAGGCTTTTATGAAATAATGCTGACACATAAAACCTAAATAGCCCTGTATGGCATTCAGCAGAACAGACTACCTACCACCACCATACTGCTGAATGAAAACCAGTGATGCTTCTAGAACATTAACATTACTGAAAACACTCTAGACAATCCTATGAGACCATCTGCAGAACAGGAGGAAGAGTATCTATGTCTTCAATTCATCCACATTTTCCAGCATCACTCTGATGGACAGCAGTTGAAGCAGGGGGAACAATAAGGTTGCAAAAGCCTCGACCTGAAGATGTGTTCATTCTTCCTACCTCATTCCTCAGTTTCAATCTCTACACTGATCCAAAGAATTTAAAATTCAATGTGGTTCATCTCTGGTCAAGTCTTTACTGAAAACTTAAAGCAGGAAGATCTAAGAAATTAGAGCCCAATAATGGGAAACATGATCTAGTTATTCTTGCTACTATTCTTACTAACTGTACTTCTTTTCTGAAGTTGACTATTTTTTCCAGTAAATATAATTTTTATGATAGTTTTTCATATTGTCTCTTCCTAATTATGTGCTAGTATGCAGGAAGCCTTGCTATGTTTTGAATTCCATTCCAGAGGAATGATGAAACAGACAGATGCTGGAGAAACGGACAGATTCTACAAATGCCCTATGAAATTAAGAAGATTTCTTTCAATCCTCTAACAAACTAAAAACATCATTTGCTGGACATGAAATTATGTTGTTGCAATCACTCATTTCAGGCATCACAACTGACTGCTACACACTGAATCCATCCCACCTCTATGCCCAAGCCACATTTTCCAGGGGATGCTCCACGTGTACTAAGACAGGCCCACTTCTGTAAACAATTTTGACTGAAGTATTTCCACCAGCCCAATAAATCCTTCCTTAGACGAGCATGCAATCTAAGACTTTTCCTCTTCTACCCTCCTTTCTATCCTACCTTTTTCACAGAGTTCAGTCTAAACTCTAGTCTCATGACTTTCCTCTCAAGCCCTTCCAGAAATTCTCTCCAACAGATACTACCTGATGCTTGTTGCTCAGAGGACCCACACTAACACAAGGATGACAGTGAGGACACCTGAAGGGATCCAGGGACTGTTACCCCAACATATGACACCAGGTTGCTGATTATTTTAATTTTAAGGAAATTAGAGAGCAGTCAATACTAGAGAGACTTTACTTGATAAAGTATATAGAGACTTTATAAAGTATATAAAGTTATGCTCCATGTCTGTTTACAGTTGGGACCTGCCAAAGAAGAAAACAATGAACCTTGGTCCTTTCTCTGAGTTTTCATTTAATCAAACTCTTGGGAGAGGAGGGAATGTAACAGAAGTCTGTCAACACACCTTGACAAGGTGTGTCAAGTATGTTGACAGACTTCTGTCACACACCATTCATTGTCTTCTACTTAAGACCCATTCAATATTCTAAAGAAAGTCATTTACAATCCTCTGTATGTTCTGTGCACCCAGTGGACTTTGTGTCAGTGGATATGTTTTTCCATGTCCATTAAACTCCCCTAGAAATCATTTACTATTCCTCAAAAATTGTCTGCTTTCTTCATTCTCCCCTTCCTCTAAGGAAAAGGGTCATATAGGGGGCTGAGATGTGCTCAGTAGTAGAGTGCTTGCCTAGAAAAAGTTACATAAAAGTTTCTGAACATGTTGGACTAGTAGGTAATGAAACTTTTTTTTTTTTTTTTTTTTTTTTTGTAGCTGGGGATTTAACCCAGGGCATTTAACCACTGAGCCACATCCCCCCAGCCCTTTTTATTTTTTGAGACAGGGTCTCCTCAAATTGCTTAGGGTCTTGCTAAATTGCTAAGGCTGGCCTTGAACTTGTAATCCTCCTACCTCCGTCTCCCAAGTCACTGGGATTACAGACATGTGACACCGTGCATGGTGGCAATGACACTTTGTGATTGCTCCTGTACACATAATAAATTTGTGTATCTTGTCTCCTATTTTATTCTATTGTTGGTTCATTCCAGCACACTTTGAGTAAAGTCTCTCCTTTCACCCCACACAACAAAAGTATTTAGACAACACCTTAGATCCCTTTTATATATTATAAATCACAGATGTATTATCTGATCTATATGAATATTTAAGCAAAATAAGAAACAATATTTGATTCTCTATTTTTGCTCTTTAGGAATTAGTCATTAATTTTTACTAAAAAGCATTTATCTGGTTGAATTCTAAGAGAAGTATAGATTTAAAACTAATGAACATTTTAAGGAAATCCACTAATTTTCAGAAAATAATGCTTGACTCTAAATCACTTTACTCTTTAAAGCAATGATGTAAAGATATACTTAAAATATGAATAATTCAAATAATAAAGTTTACTTGTGTATCACATCTATAAATAAATGTCCTAAAACTAAGGCACAGATAGAATCTCTAGTTAAAAATACTTGAAAATATTTTTAAAAAATGAAAAGGTGTTTTGGAGAAGTTTGGTATAATGTTCTTAAACATAGTTTATTTAAGAAAAATTAACAAATAGCCACATTTTATTATAAATCAGAGCTTAATATTACAACCACAGAAAAGCCTCAGAAAACATTCAAATAGTTCAGATATGATATGCAATTGTACTTATCAGCATGAAAATTAAGCTAAAACCTTCTGTGAAGTATGGAATTAATACATATCTTCAAATGTAATGTGTTTTGAAATAATTTTTCCAAGAATAAGCTGAGCAAATTGGAGAACACCTATATTCCTGGCAACTCGAGAGGCTGGGGCAGGAGGATCATAAGTTTGTCCTCCTCCGCAACCCAGTGAGACCCTGTCTCAAAATAAAAAATGAAAAGCATTGGAACTGCAGCTCAGTGGAAAATTGTCCTTGGGTTTAATCCACAATATAAAAAAACAAATATAAATACTTCCAAAGAATACATTAAATATATTCCAAATTAAGAATAATAATAGAATTTCAGTTGGACTTAATCAATAGAAATTAGCCACAAAAATATCTAGTTTTCTAAATATGTTGGGCAGAATATAAATAGTAGCATAATGCTTTATTCTTTGACACTCATTAAATGTTCACTTCTTAAGTTAAACAATAGAAAATATTATATGATTATGTACAGTGTGAGTGCAGATACTATTATTTCTATGTATATATAGCTCAAGAAACAAGACAAGTATATCTTTGGTTTGGTTTAACCATAAAATTTAATCTTCAATTTCCTGATTGGAGGAAAAAATGTTAAAATTAGAATTCAACTCAGAACAATTTTGTCAAAATAAGAACTTCATAAAAAAACTCAGAAATTCATATTACTTATCAGTCTCTGACATTAAGGAATCAAATTTTATCTTCCTTGCAGAGTAAGTTGTTTGGGGAAGTTTTAAATTTTCTCTTTCCCTCTGAAGTTTCAATAACTTTAGTCTATGAAATACACTGACAGTAGATAGATTAACAGGAGAAAAAACAAAATCTGTTATGTGCACAGGCACTGAAGCCACACACACGGTTTGAGTCTCAAAGGGTCAGATGATCTGAGTTTAAGTAGAATTTTAAAAATATATATATTTTTAGCTGTAGATGGACACAATATCTTTCTTTATTTTTAATGTGGTGCTGAGAATTGAACCCAGTGCCTCACACATGCTAGGTGAGTGTTGTACCACTGAGCCAAAAACCCCAGCCCTAAATAGAATTTTGAGCAACAGAAACAAATAAGGAGTTTAGAGGGACATTAAATATGCTATGAACAGAGGTTGCAATCTCATGTAGATACTGGCTCAAAATAGCCTTCAGAAAAGTAGTGACATCCTGAGGCAAACTCTGGGTGAATCCCAATAAGGCAGATACAGGCCTCTAATAAAGTCTGTTCACATCTGCCCTTTACTAATGTAGATTTGCTTTACAGATGCAGTTTCTCCAGAGAACTTTCAGAGCTATTCCTGGGTATCTTCAGCCCTTCTGAATAGCCATACTGAAATATGCCTAGGAAACCAGCTTTGGGGTGGCATGCTTTAATCCCCTATAGCTGTAAAGAACAATGGCTTTTGGGTTTTCTCCTTCCTTTTTCTTATGAATAACACATACAGAATCCATCACTATAGGAGGGACATTTCTAAGTAACATTTCCCTGCTCTTAACTCTCCCTCCAATATTAAAACTCTTTGTGTTTTATTATAGCCTTATATTCTTATTTGTATGTGACTCTATATGATGCTTCTGTTTTATCTAGATCTTATATTTGATTTTCTACTATCTACTTTTGAATACCTAATAGAATGCCTTTCATGAAGCAAATGCACATAAAGTATTTTTGTCAGCAGTGTGCATAATAATTAACAGTACGACTGTTGGGAGATGGATTTTTTATTAATATTTGTCATTGTAATAAATTGCCATACGCAGAATCTACATTTAGAAAGAATATTTATGAAAGCTCATAGTGTCCCAGAAACCATGGAAATCCCCACCTTTTCAAAATATTGTAATCTCATTCATCAATGTGATACAACAGTCTTTGGTAGAAACAGAATGAAATTAAAAGAGAAGAAACTAATAGCATTGACAATATGTAAAAAAGAATAATGTTAAGAAATTAATCTTTCACAAACTTGTGCTCGCTCAATTACTGTGATACAGCTTGTTGTAATCAATTCTAAAGGTTTAAGCTATAATGAAATGACAATTTGTTTCTAAGTCATTACTCAGGGATTTGCAAATTAAAAATGCTCTTTATTATCATTTTAATGAGATGTAAAATTGGAAGTTTCCTGTCTTCTCCTGCGGTGAACTTAGAACCAGGGTTGACTATTATCCCCACATCAGACACTGCAAGCTGTGTGCAGAGCTAGGTAGAAGACCTCAGGTTTGTGATCCTCAAAGGAAGGACACAAGAGAGGAAGAGCACCACATGGTATATGCCTCCTGGATTTGAAGGACAGTCTAATGCCCAACACGTTAATAAAAATATATATAAAAGTACAAGGCTGAAGGTATCTCCAAAACCAAGAGAAAGACCTGTGTGGAGAGCAACCTTACTCCAATGTCATAGTCCAGGAAAGTTTTCTGGGGAACAGTGGCACCAAGTATCTGATCTTGAAACATCTTTAAAAGGCCCAAGGGATGATCTATGTGCGAAGGCAAAGTGTTCCACATGGCAAGAAGGTATAGTGAGTATATCATAAAAACTGAAGAAATTCTCTTAGATTATTAGTTAAGGATGGGAAAGGGTAAAAGAAAGTGGAATTAAAGCTCTTCTACATACACAAAGTCCTAAGTCCATAGTGAGAAATGTGCTTCACAATTAAAGGCAATTAATACTCTTTCTCTTCCTTCTTATGGGTTTATAATATGCTATCACTGAGAATTATTGCTCAGAGGCTAAGAGTGTGCATGCATGTGTTTTTGAGTATGATTTGCACAGATTTGGTATAATGGTCTGATGTAAGATACACAGAAAAACAAAGAGGGATGCATGTCACCCTTGGAAGTGGGAAATGTTGAAGGACAGACGAACTAGGAGGGTTTAGGGCAATTCTTGGATAAGTACACTAGGCTTAGATTGCCAAAGAACACCATAGGATAACCTATTATTGGGTTTATCATTCTAAAATGACTAACATAGAGGAAATCTGGGGGTCGGAGTAGATAGATATTCATACATCTGATGAATAAGCAAATGAAAATAGATATTGAGCACTACTCTTATAAATTGAGTCCCACATAGAGGCACAGCTGATGCTATGCCATGATCAAAAGAGTCTCAGAAAAAGGTATGAATAAAGATATTTTCAGAGTGAGACAGATGCTATTTTAGATAGGATGGTCAAGGGAAGTCTCCCAGATAAGTTAGCAAGTGAATACTAACAACAGCCAAATATTTAACAACTTCTAAGGCACAATTTACTATGTAGCTAAATGGTTGATTAAACTTGAATACTTCTACCAGCACACTTCACTGGCAATAACTCATCAAATTTTAGCCCTCATAGAATGGCTTAAGGAATGTGAGAGAATCACCCTGCGGGTACCTGAGGATACCTAGGGGCATGCGTCAGACCATCATAGGGGACAGCAAATGCACAGCCCCTGCTTTAGAAGTGGGAGGAACAACAAGAACACAAACTTGATAGAACCTGGGCAAAAGGGAGTAAAAGGAAAGGGGATCATGGGGAAAGAATGTGAATGATCAAGCTGAGAAATTATGGTAATGCAGAGCAAGTTATAAGCAGAGTAATTCTTGAAAAGTGGTCAATTTTAAAGAACTCTGAGTATGGGACAGATCATGGCAAAACATCTAATAAAACTGTAGTGTTTGGTAACTCTGAAAACAGACCACGTGTGAGTTGTTAACATTTGTAATAAAGGGAATAGGGAAAATTCATACCTAGGGCCTGTAATTGTTGGTTACTACTATAATAATGCTGCTAACAAACCACATAAAAACTCTCAATTGCATAAACACATTTTTATTAATGAAGCATCTGCAGGTAGGCTGGTGGGCATGTTCTTTCAAGTATTCATAGTTAGCAAGAGTGTCAGGAAGTAATAGCCTGGACTAAGGTGACCTTTCCTGGGCAAATCAGCTCAAGTTTGCATGGTCTGTCATCCTGTCACAGGCCATGATAGATTTTATCTTACCTGGACTGGCAGGTTCCAAAACAGAGAGCTTTGTACGTTTCTATTTTTATCATGTTTGCTAACCTACCATTGGCCAAAGGAAGATACATGAGCAATCCTAGGGTCAAAGTGGAAAGAGACTGCAAAGTGAAAAGGCAGAGCGTGCACACGGGGAGACACAAGCTTGCAAGTGTGCCCCCTCAGTGGAGCAACATGGAATAAACTTAATTTGCCCAGGAATGATGGGTGACAAACATGCAGTGGTGTCAACCAAGGAAGATCAGCCAAGCCTTGGGGTCTGTAGTTTTTACTGGAGTTAATCTTGTGGGCACATTGCACCTGTGTGACTAACTTCAGGGACTCAGAGCAAAAGCAGGAGCTCACCATAAAACACATTTTTAATATAAACTATCTGATCAAAGTGGCACAAAGTGGCCTAAGGCCAGGGCATATAGAAACAGGTGTTTACCACAAATAACATTGTTTGCATAAATTATTTGATAAAACTGGAACAGTGTGGCCCCAAATCTCAAACATATAAAAATAAAAATATTCTTATCAGGCAGAATATTTCAAAGTCATAGAATTCACCTCCCAGGAGTTGGCAAATACAAGCCCTTCTTGGGAATGGACAGGATTTGAGCAGCTCAGCCCTGCTAAATTAACCCTTTCCAATTCATCAGTCAACAGGAAAACAAGGTCAACTTCTACAGGTAAAGCAAAAAAAAAAAAAAAAAAAAACAAAGCCAGGTAAAGATTCATGAAAAGAACAATAGCCCAGAAGTTATTAACTATTTGAGGGAACTAAATCTATCTATCAATCAATCAATTACAAACCCATTTGCCAAAAACATGACTTTTGAATCACTAAACTAGCCCCCATGGAAGGTAAACTGTCCAATACACTTTCCTGATGAATGACCTACCCGCAGACTGCAAGAAAAATAATTATATTTTACACCACTTGTGTTGGTCTCTTTGGCATGGCAGCTTAGATTTCATTCTAAATGATAGAATAGCTAAAAATAAGTCTACCCAAATTTGTTTATATCCTATATGAAAATATACGTATATGAAGAGCTTTCTCAAAGCTATTCAGGAAACCTAAATAAATCAACAAATGTGTCCTGTTCATAAGAGGAAAGATTAACATGATGATAATGTCCAATCTAGATGTTGTTCTAAGAGTACATCATAACACCAAACAAAATCCTAACATAAATTGAAGTTTAGTTTGAAATAACTGACATGCAATAACTGCATATATTTAAAGTTTCAATTTCATATTTGACAAGTAACTATATACTGTTTAATCCACCACCACAATCACGATGACAAATATTTCCATCACACTTGTAAATTTTCTGGTGCTCCTTATGCTCCTTAGTCATACATATTCCTCAGTCTTGCTTTGAGTGTTGACTTTTTAAATTTTATTTATATATTCATTTTTATTTATTTTTCTCAATGCTAGGATCAAACCCAAGGACCTAGCAACAGGGCTGGTCTCTTTGTGACTCTATAAATCAGTATACATTTTTCAGAATTTTACATGATTGGAATCATAGTGTAATAGTGATTCACTTTATGCTCTGAATATAGCCCTTGCTGCTCTGCCACTGCAACTTATTTTTTAAATGGACATATTTCTTTCTCTTCCTCTCTCCTTGCTCCTCCCTAATCTCCCCCCTCCTCTCTAATCTCATGGGAAACAGGATTACCTTTCCCATTTTAGGCAGATTAATCTGTCTTTGAGTGCATACCCTCCATAGAAACAAAGTAATCCAGATGGTACTAGAACATCTCAGGAATGACCATCTCCCAAACTAATAAATGAATTACAACTCCAACAGGGAACACATGGAATGTAGCCTTTTAGTCACCTCTTTAAAAGTCCCCTGATCCTGCTGATGGGCAGCATCACAGCCTTTGGGACAGGAGTCCCCTGCGTTTCTCCTTTGCTAGCAAAATAGTAAAGATTTTTCCTTTTTCTCAAAACTATGGCTCGTTATTGTATTGGCATCAGGAACAAGGACCAAGCTTCCTGCAACAATAGTATATAAACTTTTTAAAAATTGATGTCTTTTTTCACTCACTTTATTTCAAGACCCATTAATGGGCATTTTGGTAGATTCCAGGGTTTTGTTTTGTTTTTTTTTTTAGTTGTTGATAGACCTTTATTTTATTCGTTTATTTATATGTGGTGCTGAGAATCGAACCCAGTGCCTCACACATGCTAGGCAAGCACTCTACCACTGAGCCACAACCCCAGCCCTGATTCTAGGTTTTGAGTGAGTATTGCAAATAAAGTTACTGGAAACACTTGCTTTCAAGTCTTTGTGTAGACATATGGTTTCTTTCTCTTAAAAGTCTGGAATTGGTTTGCTGTGTCATATAGTAGGGACTTGTACAATATTTTAATAAAACACAAAATCGTTTTTAAAAAAGGATCGTATAATTTACTTTCAAATCCCTTCACACGACTGTTGTAATGGAATCTTATCATAACCAACTCTAGAGTTAATTAGTCTTTTTGAATTTAGTCCTTCCAGTGAATATTTAGTAATATAAATTATGGTGTTAAGGTGAATTTTTCTAAAGATTAACTTATGCTAAGCATCTATTCATGTTTTTATTGCCATCCTTATATCTTCTTTAGTTTAACATTTGACTCTTCTGCTCATGCTTAAATTAAGCTGTTTGTGAACTCATTGCTGCATTATAAGAGTACTTTACATAATCTAAATATTACCTAATATATATTATTATGTTATACCAATATTAATTAATATTAATCAATATAACATATTAATTGATATAACATAATAATTATTAATAACATATATTAATTAATATAACATTAATTAATTAATATAACATTAGCTAATGTTATATTAATTATATAATATATAATATTATATATAATTATTAT
Organism: Glaucomys volans; assembly: GCA_020662805.1. Taxonomy (NCBI): domain Eukaryota; kingdom Metazoa; phylum Chordata; class Mammalia; order Rodentia; family Sciuridae; genus Glaucomys; species Glaucomys volans. The sequence continues at coordinate 594,772 of JAJEJO010000816.1, forward strand.
AAATATAATATTAATATGACATTAAGTAATATAACATATATTAATTAATATGATATAACTATTATTAATATTAAAAATTATTAATTAATATTATTTAATAATATTACTATATTATATATTATCTAATATTTATATATAATCAAAATTATTATATATACAATATACAATCAAAATTTATAATCTAATTTATTGATCAATATATATTTTGAAAATTTTTCTCCAGTGTGTTTCTTGCCTTTTTATATTCTTAGTAGTGACTTTTGTGGAGCAAATATTTATGATTCCATTGAAGTCCAGTTTAGTGATTTTTTGTTGTCTTTTTAAAAAAAAATCTGTGTCAAACAAAAAGTTACTAAGATTTTTTTCATGTTTTCTTCAAGAAGTTTATAGTTTTAAGCTTACATTTAGGTCTATACTTACGTCAATTGAATTTTTATGGTTTAAGGAAAGAATTGAGGGAATTTTTTTTAAATGGCTAGAATTTTTCCAGAATCATTTATTTAGAGATTTTATTTTTACCCCAAATCAATTAGCCATATATGTGTAGGTCTCCTTGTGTAGTACATATTGCTTTATTGATCCAATTGTCTATCTTTGTCAATATTATGGTGTCTTAACTACCATAGGTTTATTCTACATCTTGAAGTCCAGTAGTGTAAATACCAAATTTTGTTATTATGTTTAAAACTTTTTGGTTAGTTTTGGTCCTTAACATTTCTATGTCAATTTTAGAGTCATTTTGTTAACTTCTGTCAAAAGTCTGTTTGGATTTTTATTGGGATTTTGTTTATTCTTCATATCAGTTTGGGGAGAATTTGCATGTTAAAATTACTGCATTTTTCCAAACTGTAAGTATAGTATACTTTTCTATTTATTTAGGTAGTATTTAATTTTTGTTGACAATACTGATGTAGAGTTCAGTGTACAGGTCTGAACATCTCAAATTTAGCCTTAAATATATCATACTGCTATACTCCCCAGAAAGATTCTCAAATACCATCAGGAAGGAGAGTCAGCCCCACCCTAATTTCTCCCCCTCCCTATAAATGCTGGCCACAAAGGAACTGGTGCGCAATTCCCTGGCACACCGCTTTTAGGTGTGTGGGTGGTCATCGCTGGCCAGCTAAAATAAAGGTTTCTTTTGACTTTATGTGAAAGGCTTGGATGATCTTATTTTTGTCAGGTATCACATTTGGAGGTCCCAGAGAGATTTGATTTCTCTAAGCCCTCACGCCTAAATTGACCTACTGTGACAGTTGCCTGGGAGCCCTAACCTGAGAAGAGGGGAACTCCTGAGAGACGTGCCTTAGCCTCACTCTTCGGGGGAGTCCAGTCTGCCTTCAGGATGCTCTTCTGGACAAAGCCACTGGGTATACTGTCTGTTTCAGTGAGTCGGCTATCTGTATCTGGGGACATGGTCAGACTGGATGCAGTCACTTACACCAGTCCCAGACCAGGGTGAGACATAGCTCCTGTCCACTGGTAGGCCTCCTTGTGGGGCCTAATCTGGTGGGCCTCCTCATGGGGCCTAGTCTGGTGGGCTTCCCCATGGGGCATTATCTGGTCATTGTCTGTCTGTTTGTATTTGTCTTGTCAGTCTGGTTCATGGCTGTTGGTGTTTTCTGTGTTTTTGCTTTGCTTTCTGTGTCACATCTCTCTCCAGGACGGTCTACTATGGGACAGAATCAGTCAACCATGTGCCCCACTATTCTAACTTGTTTTTAGATAATGTTCAGGACTTCCAAGAATGTGCTGCTGACTACAGAGCTTCTGTTAACGAATTTAACTTAAGAAAGTTTTGTGAATCAGAATGGCCCACTTTCAAGGTTGATCGGCCCCCTCAGAGAACAACCCTCCCTAACGCCCTGAAGGTCCAGGAGGTCGTCTTTGGGTGGCCAAATCATCCTGACCAGGTGCCTTACAGTCAAATCTGGATTAACATACTAATGGATAAACCAAAATGGCTTAAGCATTGCCTTTCAGATTCCGTGTTCTCTAGTTCAGGAACTAAGAGATGCCACAGTGTTTTAGTGACAAAGGTGAGATCAGATGCAAGACCCACCTGGGATTACTGCCACCAGCAGACCCTGTCCCTCTTTCTTTCTGGAGGGCAACATGGGCACCCAACTGCTACTTAAATGCAGCCAGTGCTGCCGCCATCCTTCAAGACTCAGGTAACTCTGCCGAAGTCATTTCCTACTTTGTTGTCTTAGATTCCAGCTGCTGCTTAGTTTACTGTTAGACTTAAAAGACTAACCTAGACAGTGTTGCCTCAAAGATTTAAAATAGCACTGTTCTGGACAAACCCTAGCAAAGGACTTAAAAAGCTTCATAGATAAAACATCTGTAATTGTTTTGCAACATGTAAATGACACCCTTTATGTGCAGGAGGAATAACAAAAATCCATTACAGAGCTCCTAAACATTCAAAACCTGTCCTGATAAAAATGGTTAAAATGCCCTAGGCATCAGGTTTCTGCTGGAACCAGATCTCAAGTAGAATTTACATTAAAATGCAAGTAGAGGAAGCCAAAAACCCAGTAGGAGACAAATCCCCAATCCAAGGAAAAAAGAAAAAAGAGTCTTTTATTTGAAAATAATTAACGGCCATGTAATTTTTCCAGGACTCTTATTTTTCCTTGAATTCTATATTTGTTGAGCTCATGATTTTTGATCAGTCCAACTTTTTAGCATCTTGTTACATTGCAATGGAGATAAAAACCTGCAAGGCCTCTGTTTTTGTTTAAGTGTATATTGTGTTGTCTTGTGTGTCCAAAAGTCATGTACATGATATCAAATTTATATAAAGAGCACTCAAAGAAATTAGAATTTTTAAAAAATGGATCTAGATACATTTGATTCATGTGATTTAAAAGGTTCGATTTAAATTTGGTAAATAAATGAAGGTAAAATATATTTAACCTCACAAGTTTCTAGGTGGTCAAATTAATAAAATGTTGTTGTCTATAAAATGTGTAATATCAATTTCTTTTTAGGACTTTTCTTCCACAGGAAAGAGATGGCAAATACTATTCAATATACTTGTCTGATCTTGGTTTTTACAGTAAAATAAGTAAATTAGATTTGATGTATATAGAACTAATCAAATATGCTTGTTAGTAATTTATAAAGTTAAAATGCTGTTAAATAACATCAAGTACTCTTAACACTTAAATTCCATGGGGTAACATACTTTAACATTATTGGTGTTTTCATGGATTGGTAAATAAAAAGGGTTTAAACTTGTTTTGTATCATCACCAAAAGCAAGGTTACTAAGAGTGAAATCCTAACAAATACAATTCTGTATACAAAGGGATCCAAAAGTTTTAACTGTGATTCAATTAAAGTACTATAAATAACAAATATTTCATCTTATTAAAATGGGATAATTTATTTAAATTCAGAAATTTCATAGGAGTTGTTTTAGAATATGAACAAAAAGGAATCAACAGATTGGAAAGGGAAAATAGAAGTTTCTAGGTATGAAAATATATTCAGCAAAAGTAAAAAGAAAATGTTTCTGGGTAAGAAAGTCTGTGTGTAAGTAAAGAGCAAATTCCAAAAAGTTTTTGTGTAACTAAGTGGTTATATGTATGAGAGGTCATCAATTAGAAACTGTTTAAGGTTTTTCCCTAAAGTCAAATGTTAATGGGCTGATATAAACCAAAGTGTAATCAATATGTTAAAATGACAAGGATTTCTTTAAAAAACACTAATTTACTCTTTTTTTTAGCTTCCCAAATCTATTTATTGAATTTAATTCCAGTATAATTTTTAAAATCCTTTCTCAAATGTAGTCATAAGAGAAATGTCAATTTTATTAAAATTACAGAACATAAGAACATCTAAAAACACATGGTATCAGTAAAAGCTGTGCCATTTCAAGAGGTCGCTATTGCTTCTCTGTCCTCAAATAACTGCCATTGCTCTGTTCATTACTACATAACCCATCTCCATTTCCCATTGAAAATAAAATGCACAGGGTGGGCAATGTTCTAATGTTAGGCACTTCCTTGACTTCATTGATCTTCGTGGATAGAGAAGGATCTTAGTATAGGAGTATAATGATATGATTACCAGCAATTGAAATGGCTCAGGTAGGAATTTTGGTAAAATGGAAGACCCAATGATTTGCCCTGCCTTGGGTGGATGAAGAAAACTGCAGGCCATGATTTGGGTTTGCCTTGATGAAGACTGCAGGAGATAGGAATGATTCCTTGTCTTGGTGATGTTTTTGTTAGTGATGTCCTAAAAATAATCCTCCCTTTTGAAATCTGAGTTTGGATGCCACAGTCACTTGTAGGGTATAAAAATATGTAAATATCCTGCTCCACATTGGTTACAGGACATCCATATCCCAGAAACGCTTCATCAGAAAGCAAATACCAATTGCCCATTCTCAGTGCTTAAAGGTTGACTTGCAGGCAAGTGAGACTACAGTAGACCTTTACGCCTGCTGGTGCACTGTATCCAGACCAAGTCATGGTGACAAGGAGAAGAACCCAAGCTAGCCTCCTGGGATCCTTCATGACATCAGACCAGAGGCAAAACCTCAGGATGCAGAAACTACTAATTTACTCTTAACATTGTGTCTGTTAAGTTTTATTATTTAGAGCAATTAGTCTTAAAAATTGGGGTTTATACAATTCTGGTTAAATAACTGTTAAAGTATTGTACTACGTTACAGAGTCTAAATTTTTCTTAAAAACTAAATTTGATTAACATCAAGATAATTGTGCTGTTACTCTTCTTTGTACATCAATGTGTCTATATCTTCCAGGTACACAAGTCTTTAGAGCACAAAATTTATCAAGCTGCTGTTCTCCAAATAAAACTTATCTGTGTTGGTAATTTCAAACTTACAAGAATAGCAAATTTTATTGGGGACTTATTTTTATCACTTAATGTTCTATAATAGAACCTGCTATCAATAGGGTGTATGTAAATTTGTTACTTTTTACAGTGAGATCAAAATTAAATGCAAATGCATTTAAAGTTAGTGAGAGCCTGATTTGTTTAAAGGTGAAACATGAAAGCATTTGGTCACTTTGCCACACAAAAGAAAAGCTAGAAACTCAGTCTTTCTTTGATTTGTTTTAAACTTAATATATTGCGTTAACAACCATTCACATAGACTCAGGAATCATTACATGTAAACTGTTTAAAATGATGTTCTAAGAGGAGGCAAAGATAACTTCAAAACTGGAACACTCTACCTAAGATTGTAAAAGGCCCTGCCTTACCTGAAATAAGGGTCTGCCTCCCACCCTGCTACAAGTCAGAATGTCTCCAAAATAAGCCAGTTTTTAGCTCATTTAAAATTAAATTCAAAAGATTGTTTTTTGTTGTAAAATTACTGTTATATCAAATAGGGAATATAATATATAACTCAGGCAGAATTTAAGATGGCTAATATATAAACTAGATATGTTTTTGCTGTTAATTCTATTTTGTATTTTCCTTGTAAACTCTATAACTGATGCCTGATTAATGTTTTGAAGAAGTACTGCTTCAAGAACAACCTAAATTAATTTGAGATACTAAGACATCACTTATAGAACAGATAAGATAATATAGATCCCAGTTAAATAAAAGGGAATAAATAACTGTAAAGTTATAGACATTGAAGCTAAAGACCAGTACTCTTACTTTATTACTGGTGAGACTGGCATGCTGGATGTTTAAGATCAAATTTAGAGACTGAGATTAAAACAAAGGGGCCAAGAAAAACCAGTATTTGGCTCTTGCCCTCAGAGTCAGCCTGCATCCAGGAAATGAGAGAGCTACTCTAAGGAGCTTTGCAACTCTGGACCACACAACTTCCTGATCAGGGAGATTGATGAGACTCACTAGAGAATGAAAAGTCAATCAGTGCACCTGCTACAGACGAGGGTCATTGAAAAGGGAGAGACATTCCTAATGCTTCCAAGGGACATCATCTCATCAAGGAGACCCTACCTAGTGAATGGCAAGCACTAAAGGAGCTAGAAACTGCTCTCAAGTTCCCCATGAGTGACCCTGTGGGAACTCAGCTGACTCTTAAGAGACAGGAACAGGTCAATTTGACCAGCTTGATCTTAAATACCTAGAAAAACGGTTAAAACCAAGCCATAGACATTCTTGGGCATTTAAAAGAAATAATAGTTTAATGTAACTTAAAATGTACACTTGTATTAGCCCCTAGAATAAGACTAGAGGCTACAAAAGAGAGATTCTTAGGCAAATGTGCCTGATAACTATCAAGAGAAACTGTCAAAGTCAGAAATTTTTAGTTAGCTTAAGGCTTACAGATCTTCCTAAACTATACAAGTAGGCTTAATCTATGTTTGCTAGTATGATTATCTGGCCCGAAGTAACAGAAATATAGAGATCTCTACTAAACACAGGTTATACCAATGAAAGGATATTTTACAAAAATCAGATGACATTAAATGGCTTAACTATATTTTCTGGGGACATCAATGACATTAAAAATTAAATGTTGTATTTCCATTCCTGATAATTCTGCCAATGTTAAAGTTCCCAAATAAAGGGCTCGACCTCTCCAGCCTTTGATAGGCCTTGTTATGGGAACAACTTCTCAGTTCTTCCATCTGGTGAGAGATTGACTTCTATCATGTTTGTGATATTCATTGACATGTTCCAGATGCTGCAACATTTACTCTGTATTAATATCATTTCGGTACTCATGTCTTTTTATTTCTCTGTCTTAGAAGCACCCACCCCAAATGACTTTACAACCTGCTCTTCCCAAGCAGACTTCTACCCTGGACCCTTCAACTGACCAGATTTCTAAAAGGAACTTCAAACTGTTCGCGTCACTCTGCCCCCTTCCAGCTTGAAGCAGCCAGAGGGGTTGTCGCCCCCTCTCCTTACAGCAGTTAAAAGTTCCTAATTGAGGACAGGCAGTTAGTGTAGAATAAGGAATCTGGTCAAATTGAGGAATGGAAGCCATCAGAGTCTGGGAAGTTGGAGACCAAAAAACCACATACTCCAACTAGTTTCCTAAACAAGGATTTGTGTGGATAAGACCAGTGGGGAATGCTATACTCCCCCAAAAGATTCTCAAATACGATCAGGAAGGAGAGTCAGCCCCACCCTAATTCCTTCCCCTCTCTACAGCCCCACCCTAATTTCTCCCCCTCCCTATAAATGCTGACCAGGAAGGAACTGGCTCATGATCCCCTGGCACATCGCTTTTAGGTATATGGGTGGTCGTCGCTGGCCAGCTAAAATAAAGGCTTCTTTTGGCTTTATGTAAATGGCTTGGATGATCTTATTTTTGTCATGTATAACAATACTTTTTGGCATGAATATAACAATATATAGTATTGAAAGCATAATAGTTTATAATTAAATTTCCAATTTCTTATTAGATGCATAAATAAAATTTAATAAAAACTCCAATAAGAAATCAAATATTTTTGTCACATTCCCAACTTTAGAGAGAAAGCATTCAGCCTTTCACCATTAAGTATGACATAATCTGTAGTTTTAAGTAGAGCCCTTTATTAGATTAGGTCTCCTTTCCTTTCTACTTTACTGAGACTTTTCCTCATGAATATATGTTGAATTGAATTAAATATTTTCTATAAACCTACTGGGATCATCATATGAGTTTCCTCTCTGAAGCCAACAGCATAATGAATTACATAATTGAATGCAACATTGCATTGCTGATAAGAGTTTTGATAAGCCAAATTTGTCATGATTTTTATTTTCTCTTTTTTGTATGTTATTGGCATCAATTTGTTAAAATTTTGTCTGAAAAATTTAGCTGAGTTTGTTGAGGGATTGTGTGTGTGTGTGTGCATAGAGTTCTCTCAGGTTTTGGTATTAGGGAGATGGTAGCATAATAAAATGAGTTTAAAAGTATTCGTTGTTCTACTACTTTCTAGACTTGAAAGGTTTGCATTAGACAAGTATATTTCTCCTTTAAATATTTTGTAGACATAACCAACACAGGAATTTGGACCTGGAAATTTATTTGTGGAAAGATTTTAACTACAAATTCCTTTTCATTAATATAGCATATTTGGTCATTTTATACCAACCCTTCACTTGGGATTGCAAATATGAATAACTTGGCATCTCTGCCTCTATTTTCCATCTGTCTCCTTTGGTCTGAGTCAGTCACCTTGTATTCCAGTAACATGTCTGATGGATAAACATCTTTTGATGAATGTAGCTATCCGCCAGGAAACAGCAACTTTCTTATCTCTACTTACAAGGCCCAGCCTGACCAAGCCTGAGAAAATGATCAAGGAGATGACAGTTGACTGCACACTTCTGGCCTTATTCACAGAATCTGGGAGCTTGTGTCTGTACCCCTGTAATATCATTTTTCCCCCAAACCTATGGAAAATAACTTTACTATGCGGAGGTTTTTTTTTTTAATTTTTTAAAAAAAATTATTTATTTCTATTTTTACAGATGGCATTTTGATTCATTGTACACAAGTCAGGTATAACTTTTCATTTCTATGGTTTTACACAATGTAGAGTCACACCATTCATGTAATCATACATGTAAATAGGGTAATACTGTCTGCTCAGTCTACTAACTTTCCTTCTCCCACCTCTTCTCCTCCCCTTATTTCCCTCCACACAATCTAAAGTTCCTCCATTCTTCTCTTACCATACCCCTCCCCCATGTATCATCATCCACTTACCAGAGAAAACATTTGGCCTTTGATTTTATGTAGTGGTTTTGTGGAATGAACTGACACTTGAAACCAAAAAGAAAGTTATTTCTATCCTAAGTTCATCAGCGATAGCACGCCATGTCCCGTGTTGTCCTTTCCAGTGGGTCCACGCTGATGAGGATACAGATCAGAGGTTACAGGCTGCAACCAATAGTGAAAAGTATCCTTAAGAAACTTAGTCTTATGAGGAAAAACAGACATGGGCACATGGGTTATATTTAGTAAAAAATCTTTGTAACCTTTCATAGTACCTGAAAGAGTAGATATAGACATACCATGTACAATAAATGATTTTAAATGAATAAGTAATATATGCAGGAAACAAAAAGATGTTAGGCCACCAATTATATAATTGCCAGTGTTTCTCACAATAAAAAGGAGTTACCTTATGGCTGAATTAATGCAACAGTGGTTCACTTTATGCTTTGAATATAGCCCTTGTTGCTCTGCCACTGAAACTTATTTTTAAAATGGACTTGTCTCTTTCTCTTCCTCTCTCCCTTCTTCTCCTTAATCTCTCCCCCTCCTCCCTAATCTCATGGGAAACAGGATTACCTTCCTTCTCCATTTTAGGCAGATTTATCTGTCCTTGAGTACACATCCACCACAGAAACGACTTTGGGTATGATACCAGAACGTCTCAGAAATGACTATCTTCCAAATTAACAAGTGAATTACAGCTCCAGACAGAGAACACATGGAATGCAATCTTTGAGTCCACTCTTTAAAAGTCCCCAGTTCCTGCTGAAGGGGAGCATCACAGCCTCTAGAACAGGATCCCATGCGTTTCTCCTTTGCTAGCAAAGCAATAAACCTTTTTCCCTTTTTCAAAACCATGTCCTCATTATTGGACTGGCATCAGGGACAAGGACCGAACTTTCAGCAACATTAATAGTAAGTATCCCATAAGATTTTTAAAATGACAAAAGTGTTACCAAGAATAGTTCTTATTCTTGCTTTAAAATATTTTCTAATACTACATATAAAAAATATTAAGTAACACACTATAAAAAAGTAGAATGATTCATGAACTAATAATAGCACTGACCAATCTTTGTGATTCATCTGACATTTAGTTTGATAAATAGCATACTTTGCAATCCATAATTGTAAATAAAAAAGCGATCCAAAGTAAAATAAAATGTATTACATAATATTTAATGTTGATACCATATAATGCCCAAAATTAATTTTCAAAGTTTTGATTAGAAAAAGTATTATAAAGGAATAGCAAATGACTTTTGAATAAGTTCTCAATAGCCCAAAATTATAATGAAATCTTCAAAAGTATTTCTTTATTTCACTAGTATGGAATGACTATTCAGACACAGCCAATGCCAATACAGAATGATACTGATGATAATAAGGCTCTCTTCCATGCTAATAAAACGCTGAGGTAAAAGAGCCAGGTAATTTAAATTAGATCACACAATGGTCCAATTGAATTTTAAAATACTCTTTGCAATAAGTATTTGTGCAGCCTTGACTCAATTTAAAGTCAATCTCCTGAAAAATGTTTACCGAACAATGTTTTGAGAATTTTTAAAAGGAAGGTTTAATTCCTCCCACATCTCCTATGCAAAGTTTTTCTATACAAGAGGGTTCTTATACTGGCATTCATAAACAGCTAACCATGATTTGCAATGAGCTGGATGCAGTTCTAAGTGAATTCCCCACAACTTTGTGCAATTGTATTCCCATTTTATAGATGAAAAAAACAAAGTGAGGAAAGTTCAGTAACTTGCCCAAAGTCAAAAGGTAAATTTAGGGAAAATTGAAGCATAGTGTGACCCCCAAAGCACAACATGATTCTGATTCTTCAGTTATCATTCCTCAGCACCTTTAACACTGGACTTAAAATATTTGAATTAACCTGCATTTTTACCTACAATAATTATACTTTAAATATTAAAAAACAAGGAATAGTTTAAATAACTATAACTAATGTCAAAAACTTGTTTTTATATTAAGTTTTATCTTTACATAAAATACATTCATTTTTGCATTATAAAATTTAACAGTTTAACATAAAATATTAAAATATTACAGTCTAATAATACAGTCCAGGACTACTTTTTTGAAATATGAAGATCTATAAATAAAGAAAATACTCTAAATTAAGAGAAATATTGTCAAAAGATACAGATGGTTTACAAAAAATAAAAGAAATAAAATGACTCTTGAACATACAAAAGGATATTAAACTTGATCCAATGTAAGATAAATGTCTGTTTGAAAATGCAACTAAAGATGAATAGAATTTGAACACTTAGTACTTAGGAAGATTCGTGAGGTTCATTATTGAAGTCTGTAAAGTCATGAAGGGAGTATTCCTTACAAACCCCAAAGGTTTGATATTCGAGTCTATGAAGTAAACTGAGAATAGACACATTAAAAGATAAAAGAGCATACAAATATTTATTAGGTACATCTGGATGGATACCACATAAAATATGAGACTCAAAGAATCAGATATTTTCATAGTATACATATATAGTGTTCTAACCTAAGAAAAGAAGAGGGGACTGGTAGAGGTAGCAGATGGTTTTAGGAAAGTGAAGGTGTTACCAGGGAGAAACCTAAGTGCACCTACCAGCTTCAATTGTTCTTACTTGACTTAAAAATCACTGATCAGGGAACTCACAAAGGTGCGCAATATGCTATTAGTCTCCTGATAGTTTTGCTAGAGATAATACCTTTGATGCATGGGTAATTATGGTAACAGTTGCCTGGGTTCTCTTTAGGCTAAGATTGTTTTTGCTGAAAACACTGACTATTCACATGGGCTTGCAAATGTCAAACAGGTGATTGGAATAGGATGAAAATGCTTGGCATCTCTCCATGTTGTGTCTGTTTCCTTTGTTGCCTTAAGCTCTGAGTCAGATTCTACTCAGCTTTGCATGGTGACACATTTATCATTTTAGAAACATTTTTAGCAACTATAACATAGGATTAACTTGACCTAGACTTCTCTGGTCTCTTTGTCCTGTCAAGACTAGAAAATCCTTGCCGGGAGCCGTGGTGCACACCTGTAATCCCAGCAGCTCGGGAGGCTGAGGCAGGAGGATCTCAAGTTCAAAGCCAGCCTCAGCAATGGCAAGGCCCTAAGCAACTCAGTAAGACTCTGTCTCTAAATAAAATACAAAATGGGACTCAGGATGTGGCTCAGTGGTCAAGTGCCCCTGGATTCAATCCCCAGAACCACAAAAAAAAAAAAAAAAAAAAAAAAAAGACTACAAAATCTTACCAGCCCCCATGACCACAGATGCCAGACCTTGGAAAGAGAGAAGGATGTGGTACATGAATATCTGGAAGTTTCTAACTATTTTCAGGAAAGTTATGAATATTCTTACCCTTTATTAGTTATCGCTCTTTCATATTATACCTATCCTATCAACATAAGCTCAACCACCTGAAGTGAAAAAGCTAACTTTTGATCAAAGGCCACTGAATAATGCCTTTCTTTCTCCCCAACACTTGTCTCACACACACTGAGTTTTTTTTTCCCATGAGATTAGCTACTGAACCTGGGTTAGATAACAGAGGAAGGAAACACATGGCAAACATTGACTTCAGGATACAAACTCAACACACAAAAATCAGTAGTTTTTCCATACATAAATAATGAACTTGGTGAGAAAGAAGTCAGAAAAACAATTCCATTTATAACAATCTAAAAAAATAAAATATAATACATAGGAATGAATTTGACCTAGGGAATGAAAGACCTCTACAATGAAAACTATAGAACACTGAGGAAAGAAATCGAAGAAGATTCTAGAGCCTACCATGTTCATAGATAGGCAGAATTAATATAGTCACAATATACAGATTTAATGCAATTCCTATCAAAATACTAATGACATTCTTCATAGAATTAGAATAAAATAGTACTAAAATTCATTTGGAAAAATAAAAGTCTCAGAATATCCAAAGCAAATCTAAGCCAAACAAACAAACAACAAAAAGCAAGAGGCATCGCAATGCTTGCAGCATCATAATACCTGACTTCAAATTACACTACAAAGCTACAGTAACAAAAACTGCATGGTACTGGCATAAAAACAGACACAGGGACAAATACAATAAAATAGAAAACACAAAGACCAATCCACACAGACACAGATACAGTCATCTGATCCTTGATCCTTGCTTGACAAGGCACCAAAAACCTGTTAGTCTTTTTAAACAAATGTTGTTAGAAAAACTGGTTAGCTATATGTAGAAGAATGAGTCTAGATTCCTTTCACCCTGCACAAAAATTAACTCAAGACTGGGATATGGAAGAATAGAATTACTTTATATTAGGTAGAGGAGAGTGAAGGGAAGGTGTTGTAGTCAGCTTCTTTGCTGTTGTAACTAAATGATCTGACCAGGACAACTGTAGCAGAAGAAAAATTTGAGGGCTCATAGTTGCAGAGGTCTTAGTCTATAGAAGGCTGGCTCCATTCCTTGGGACTTGAGGTGAGGCAGAACATCATGGCAGAAGAGCATGGCAGAGGGAAGCAGTTTGCAGCATCAGGAAGCAGAAGGAGACTGAGAGAGAGAGTCTCCACTCTCCAGATACAAAATATATACCCCAAAGCCATGCCCCAATTCCAGTCTCCTCCAGCCACACCCTACCACTTCAATTAATCCCATCAGGGATTAATTCACTGATTAGGTTAAGAATCTTACAACCCAATCATTTCTCCTTCATTGTCTCACATGTGAGCTTTTGGGGAACATCTCACCTTCGAACCATAACAGAGGGGAAGGGGAATAGGAATAATAGTAGAGTGAAACAGACATTACTACCTCATGTACATATATGACCAATATGATCCTAAAATATGTATAATCAGAAAAATGAGTTTATACTCCATTTATGTATGATATATCAAACTGTGTAACTACATTCTACTGTCATAAACAACAAATTAGAACAAATTTTTAAAAATTTTAGAAAAAGTCAACAAAAATGCATTGAAGACCTAGGAATTATACCAGAAACTTTGCAACTTCTAGAAGAAAATGTCGGGTCAATAATCCAACAGAGCTGAACAAACAACTAAATCCTCAATAGGACTCCTAAACCTCAGGAAAATGTATTAGGAGTTAAATGGGATAGCATTAAATTAACAACTTCTGCATAGCAAAAGAAACAATTGAGAATGTGAATTAGCATACTACCTAAAGACAATTTTTAGGTATGTCACACAGAGGAGGAAACAGCCTTCATAAAATATTAAAGCAAAGTTTGGGGTTCTAAGAAGACAAGTTGCCTAGAATTAGAAGAACACTTAGGAGGAAGAAGGTGCACTAAGAGAGCAAGCGTGTGTGTGTATTCAAGAGTGAGCGCAAGGGCAAGCTCCTGGATCTGCATAGCGGTCCCCTATAGCCTTTGAGTACCATTTTGTACATACGCATGAAAAAATAACCCCAATTCTCAGAATAACAAGAATGAAACATATACAGGTCTAAGAAATGTTTATAAATCTACTAACTAAAGTGACAAATTCTCCTAATGATTACACATCACCGGATAGTCCTGAGAACCAGTTTCCTTATTAAAGAGATGAAAATATTTGATTAATAACTAATACAGACTCACTCTCATAAAGATCCAAAAAAGACCTGAAAAGATTACACTATTTACAAGTATTTTAATTACATCACAGAATGAAGCCCAGCCATATTTCTAGGGAATTAAAGCTAAAACTCACCAAAGTTAAATTAATTCTGGAATCAAATAATTATATGCTCTTCATTAAATAAAGACAATAAAGTCTTTAGCCAGGTAAAAATTTTAGTCAATAAATTATGACCCAGAAATGACACAGATCATAGAATTAGAAGGGAATTATGTAAAATCAGCTATTATATATGAACTATATGTCAAGAAAACTGGGGAATGCATGAAGATGATCAAGAGAGAAATGGAAGCTGAATGTAAATAAAATTGTACTAGAGATGAAAAATATAATGAGTAAAAAGAAAATACACAAGATAGAATTGAAAACATATTAGAAACTACAGGTGATATGGTTAACAAATTAAAAATATCCAAAGTGAAATGCAGAGAAATTATTTAAACTAAGAAATAAAAAGTGATCTGACTTAACTTTCCTATGCACATACATAAATACACGTATACACATCATGTATAACCACAAGACTGGAATTTTAATTAGCATAAGATATACTCCATATTTGTATAAATATACTGTATTGTCATGTATAACTTTTAGTTAGAACAAAAACCCAGCAATATTCTTAAAGATAGATTTTGCTTTATAAAGTAGAAGAGAGAATGAGTGTATTTAAATAAATTAAATACATCTTGACAAAAATAAATAAAAAGTGATAACTATCCAAATAAAATGTTGAAATAAAAGGTCCCAGATAAGGAATGAACAAAGCACCAGAGAATTGTAGGATAATATTAAGCAGTGTAACTATGTTTTACTAGTGTACTTGGAAAAGAGTAGAGGACATAAAAAAAAGAAAAATTGGAGAAATAATAGCAAATTTTTTTTCATGATAGTTATATTAAAGAAAACTAACTTCACAAATTAAGATAGTCAACAAACCCTAAGAACCCTAAGCAGAAAAGTTTATTAGAAGAAAGTATACCAAAGCATATATAATTGAATTGCATAAAAACATCAATAAAAAGAAAATGCTAAAAGCAGTCACTAAAGGTTAAAAAAAAACACACTACATACAATTCAACAGAGCACTTTAAAAGAGCAAATAAGAAGGTCATTTTTAGCAAACGTATGAGATAATTCATTTCTGATGTACGTGAACTTAAAGAAGATTATAGGAAGTTCTCCAGAGAGAATGAAAATTGTACCAGATATGTAACAATACATCATGGCAACGGCAATTTGAGTTTGATTAAATATAAATTATCTAATCATTCCAATTAAAGAATGAGAATTTTAAATGAGGTAAAAAGCAAGAGATAAGTATGTGCTACTTAAACAACAGCAATGTAAACATAAAGAGATGGATTAAACGTAAAAATCTGGAAAAATACATAACAAGAAAAATTATTTAAAGCTGGAATCCTTATATCAATATCATACAACATAGATTTCAGAGTATGAAATGTTACCAGGAAGAAGAAATATATTTTACAATTATAAATGAACCCACATATCAAGAATTCAACAACAGATTTTTGAAACACAAGAAGCAAAAATGTATAGAACTGAAAGGACAAAGCATTTCTTTTCAAAAATCCCCTCTTAAAATTTGTTGAACAAGTAAACAGAAAATTAATAATACAGAAATCTTGAGCAACAGTATGAAATAACTTGATCTTATTGTTTTTAGAGAACACTCTACCAACTTTGTCCAACCACATTGCTACACCTGAAGTTCTATTCCAGTTTTGTGTTAGTAGGCTTTCCATTACTATAACAAATACCTTAGTTATCAATTTATTAAGAGAAAGGTTTAATTTGGCTCATAGCATTAGAGGTTTTAGTACCTCCAATTCATTGCTTGGCCTTATTACTTTTGGGCCTTTGGTAAAGCAACACATTATGGCAGTACAGCAGGGCAAAACTATTCACTTATGGATAGGAGGCAAGAACCAGAGGAAGAAGGAAGAATTAGGGTCCCACTATCATATTCAAGGGCATACCCCAAATGCTAGAAGGCCTCCCAGAAGTTCTACCCCTTGAGTTTTCATCCACCTTCAAAAAGTGCCAAGGGATAGGGACCTAGACTTAATTAAGTAGATGATCCTTTGGGGCACACTTACCCCAATCATAGCACACTATTTAAATTTAAATCTTTCCTTCCTTTCATGCCTCCTCCTCCTGGACTGTTAGTCCTAAAAATACATTGAGGTATTTAAAATAATACCATTGAGGTAATAAAAATACCTCAATGTATTTTTAGGACACTACCATGTAGAGAAAATTCTGGTTGAAAATAAACTTTAAACTCTGTTTCTATCTGAATCCCTGTGGCTTTATTAAGAATGTTGCAAAATCCAGGAAAGAAAGGGAAAATTTTAGTGCAAATTCAGATTATTTGCTTGTTCTTTCACCTTGCCCGATATCTACCAATTTGTCGATCTTTTGGTGGGACCAAGAAATTATAAAGCAAAATAGAGCTAAGTTAAGTGGTCTATTGGTATAATCCTAAAAATAATTTAATAGTTGAAGCATTTAAGGTGACATTTATTGATAGTTTTAAAAGAAGGCCCAGTAGAAAATTAACTATCCCATCCTAACTGCTAGGAAAAAACTCTATAAAGCCATCTCATTTAGAGTCAGAACTCAAAGAAAATATTAAATAATTCAACTACAAATTCCCAAAATGGCCTTGTTGGTTAAATTTCAGGATGAAAATAAAAGCAGAACACTCAATGTTTTTGAAATGATTTTTAAAATCTTTATACTTTGGTATGCAGTAGTGCTGGTGACAAATTTTATTAGATATATATCTATAGAATATTCTTGATAAATAAGATAACCAGAAGGGGAAGTTCAACATCATTAGCCATTAGGGAAATGTAGATTAAAACTATAATAAGATAATCTAAAACTATCAGAATGGCTACAGTTTAAAAAAATTATGTTAATAGCAAATACTGATGAACTCACAAGTTGTTGGTAAGAATATAAAAGAGTACACACTCTGGAAAATATGACAGTTTCCTATGGAACTAAACACATACCCTCTATATGATCTAGCAATTGTATTCTTGAGTATTTAGCTCCCCCAAATAATAAAAATAAAAATATATATTTGTACAAACACCTGGACATGAATATTCATGTCCATAAAATACTCCAAAAATTCAAATATTCTTTAGACTGTGGCATATACATACAATATAATGGTAATCAGCAATAAAAAAAAAACATTGATATATGCAACACCTTGGATTGATCATAAAAAATTTACGCTGAGTGAAAAAAATCTAAGGCTCTATCTACACTCATAGTTGCATAGCTGCAACAAGGTAAGGAAGGAGGTCAGTAAGGAAATGGTTGTGCCTACAAAATGGTAGCACAAGGGATTCTTTTAATGATACTACTGTTCTGTGTGTTGACTGTGGTTGTGATGGTAACCTAAATCTACACATGTGATAAAATTGCATAGATCTAAATACATACATACACACACACACCAATGAGTGCAGATAAAACCGATGAAATCTGAAGTCAAGGGGTTGTACCAGTATCTATTTCCTGACTGTAACATTATACTCTGTTTAAACAATTAGGTACCATGCGAGGGAACATAGTACAGTGTATATGGAATTTCTCAGTATTTTTCAAAATACATGTAAATCTACCATTATTTCAAAATAAAAAATCATAAATAAACTAACCAAAAAGCAAATGTAGTATTCTTAAGCTAATTATTATTAACTAAAATATACTAGCATAAATTATACTTTATATGTAAAGTATACTTTTCACAATAAAGCCAATATGCTCAAATTCAACCACAAATTTTTAGATTTAGGGATTTAAATAAATTTTTTCTATTAGATTCAATCTTAATATACTTTATGGAATAAATTTGATTTTTAGGTTTTGTTAATGCCTTCATTTTTTATTAACTTTAAAACTTATGGATATTTCATTATCTATTGTTGGGCACCATCCATGGTCAGCAAATAAAACCTGGCTTGGTCAAACCATTAGACAGGGAAAACTGGCTCTCAGGAACTGATAATTATGAAATATTGTTCCAGATTGCCTGGAGTATGTGGCTTCCCTGCAGATTGGTTCACCACCAGAATTTGCAGACCCTGAACATGCCAATGACTTACTAGAGCAAAATGGCTTGCTTAATTCCACCCCATCTTGTTTCTCACAGAAGAGGCTCCTACCAGTCCCCCTTTGATGCGTACTGCTATAAATATAAGAAAATATGGGCTTCTCCATTTTGTTAGAATGGCCCAACCCCTCTAGCCCCCATTCTAAAGATAATTCTGTCTCCTGTTTTTCTTGATGATAAGAAAATTTCTTAGAGATTAGTTCACAGCCAACCCATCCCTCAGACAGGAAGCCTTTTCCTTGCCCACATGGGGACATGAGGTGATACTCCATTGTTGCAACATTCTGAACCCAACAAGTCTCCTCCTCCTCCTTCAGAAAGGGAAAATCTCATTATTGTTTACCTTCTTTTAAAGAAATAGCATATGCCTCATATATGACTCTTGAATATCTTGGATCATTTTGATTTAATTCTTTGCAAAGTTCAGAAACTAAAAATTCTTAAGCTTATTGTGCCATCACATATTTAAATTCACAATCTGTTCCCAAATACCTGAAATAATTGTCCTCAGTTAAGCAAAGTAGTTTAAAAAGAATAAAAGAGATATACTGAGTATTTTATTTTTATACACACGCATTTCCATAGAATTGTTATTTTAAAACTTTTTAAAGCCTTGCTTTTTTGTCGTATCATTTATTGGCCATCAGTCTTCCTAAATTTTCCTATGCCCTTAGAAATTTCATCCCTATTCCTAGGCTTTTCCTTGTTACAAGTTGATATAGAAAAGGACTCATTCACTATACAACTGAATCTCTAGAACATTCAATCTAATATTTATAACATGTTCTCTTATAAGATCTGTTGTAAGAAGTAATAATCATTTATTTCTGGTTCTTTCCTATTTGGAAATTTATTAATAAATCCTGTCCAGGATTTTAAATGGCCCTTCCTAGTTATAACAATATCAGATGAATCAACAAATCACTCTGAAATGAATGTAGCAGGAGGGACTAACTCTTCCAAATACTAACGATATCATCTAAACAACCTGCGGGTCAATAGGGTTTTGGAAATGGTACAGTTCTGAACACCACAGATTATCATGGAGCCTGACTTTATCTACCTTTGGTCAACATGGTAAACTCAGATATAACAAAATAGCCCTGACAGTTGACAACTGGTGGCTGGTTTGGCAAATAGCAGCAGTTCATGGTGTTCACTGCTAAACATAAATGATTTCACAGGAACATCTGATGGCCTTACTCCATGACCATAATGGAAGAAAACTAAATACCAGGACAAAAGGCAGTCTTGAGGATTACTAAATATCCTCTCCTGACCAAATAGCTCACCACTGCCTCTACTTCTGAGAATTCTAGCTTCGTTTTTTCATCTTATTTCCTCTATTAGAAATTATTATGGTATATGATCACTCATTTGCCATCATTTCATAAAAAGTACTAAACCAAAAAAGACCTTCTTTCCTTAACCTTTCTCAAAAATCACCTATGATGATCCAAAACACTATTTAAGACTGTGATATCCTTATTGAAACATAAACTTCTCCATTGTGCACGTCTCCTCTTCCTTAGCAACTTAGCAAGTATAATTTTTTTGATCTAGATGTATTCTCGATGATCTTTAAACACTAGCTTTTTATCAACCTCACACACAGGAGAACTTAATTATAAAGACTGACATCCAAATATTGGTTAGACAGTAGAGTAAATGGCATTTTAATTCCTTTTGCTGTAAGAATAAATCAGTACAACCACTTTGGAGGACACTTTATCCATATCTCCTGAAGTTAAATATAAACCTGTCCCATGTCCCAACTGTTCTATCCTAGTTTATACCCAAGAAATACAAGAATAGGTATTCGCAAAAACATAAGCATGGAATATTCATAGCTGTTTTATTCAGATAGCACCAAACTGGGAGCAACTGAAAAGTACATTTTAATAAAAAGATAATTTACCAGGTGTTGTGGTCATGCCTATAATCCCAGTGGCTCAGAGGCTGAGGTAGGAGGATCACAGGTTCAAAGTCAGCCTCAGCAATTTATAGGCCCCAAGCAACTTAACGAGACCCTGTCTCTAAATAAAATACAGAAAAGGACTGGAGATGTGGCTCATTGGTTGAGTGCCCCTGGGTTCAATCGCTGGTACCAAAACACAACAACAAAAACCCCATAACTTGTCAATTATCACAAGCTGACTGAGAATAAATGAGTTCACTTTTATTTGACAATATTGGTTAATCTCAGAAACTCAATATTGAGAGGAGAAGCCATACTTTAAAGTGTACATGCTGAATGGATCCCTTTATGTAGAGTTCAACAAGTAGTGAAACCAATTCATAGTCAGAAGATAGGATACTTGTTACATTTGAGAGAACAATAACTAGAGGGAGCACTATGGGGGCTTTTGGGGACATGATAATGTTTCTTTATTTGGGTGCTGATTACATGGGTTTATAAAGTTTGTGAAAATCCATGAAGCTATACTTATATGATATATACACTTACTTATTTATTTATCTTTAGTATGGGGTGGGGCATATTGAACCAGGGGCATTTAACTGCTAAGCTACAACCCAGCCCTTCTTATACATTTTGTTGAGAGACAGGGTCTCATTGAGTTTGCTTAGGATCTTACTAAATTACTGAGGCTGACCTTGAACTTGTGATCCCCTGCCTCAGCCTCCCAAGTCACTGGGATTACAGACATCCACCACCACATCTGGCATACTTTTCTAATTATTTGTTATAAATTTTAGTTTATCAAAAAGTAAAAAGGTAGAAGGCCTGGCAAAATTGAGCTCTCATTCCAACATAGTTGGGATTCTATTCAATGAAAGTACATTAAGTAGAGTTTAACCTTCAGTGTCCCACCATGAAATAGATGGCAGAAAAGATTAATTTATTGAAAGAAGTTTAAGGAATAAACAACTTATAAAATCTAAGTGGAATTAAGTGAACTAATGTTTACTGGTTATCTGCACAGAAGTTATAGTTAGCAGGTCTCTCTCCCTCCCAACATCACTGTCAGCATCAATGGGAAATGGGAAGGAAGT
This sequence comes from Glaucomys volans, assembly GCA_020662805.1. NCBI lineage: Eukaryota > Metazoa > Chordata > Mammalia > Rodentia > Sciuridae > Glaucomys > Glaucomys volans. The sequence goes on from JAJEJO010000816.1 coordinate 616,288, forward strand.
CACCAGAAGTCAACGGTATTAGTATGTTTTCTGTTGCTGTAACAAAGTACCTGAGAGAAATAAACCTAAATGAGGAAATGTTTGTTTTGGCTTACAGTTTCAGAAGTTTCAGATCATGGTTAGTTGGATCCATTACTTAGAGCCTGAGGTGAGGAAGAATATCATGGTTGTGGGAGTATGTGACCAAGGAGGTGCTCCTGTCTTAGTAGCCAGGAAGGAAAGGAAAAGAGCAAAAGAGAGGTCAAGGATCAAATATAGCCTTCAAGTTTACCAACCCAAGGACCCACTCTCTCCAAGTAGGCCTTACCTGCAAAGTTTCCACTATCTCCCAATAGTCTGTTAAACTATGAATTCATTGATGGATTAATCCTCATGATCCAATTCCTTTCCAAGGTCCCAACTCTGAATATTGGTATCAACAAGTTAACATTTGAGAAACAGTTCAGTTCTAACCATAATACCAGCAAAGACTTGTTACAGGAGACGGACACTCCAAAAAAGTAGCCACTGCTAAAGCATGGAAAGAAGAAGGGAGAAATTATTACTCTGTCTCTCTTCCCACAATCAGCTTTCTTGTTGCATAATCCAACCAGAAGCAGAGGGAAGGAGATCTCTGTAGGCCAGATTCACTGATGTCCATTTCCCAGAGCACCTAAGCTAAGCAGAAAAAGGTAAAGAAAAAAATAAGTTTATAGTTTATAGATTCTATTAAAGTAAATATTTGCAATGAACTCTTTTTTTAAAACTCAATGGTATATTTCCCTTTGGAAACAAAACATGATTTTTTTTGCCAAAATCTTCTCCATTTTTTTAGCTTCCTTTCTCTGAAACCAACTGTCATTTGAATTCATCATTTTGTTTTCATTTCTTTTTTTAAAAAATCTTTTAGATATTGATGAGTCTTTTTATTTTATTCCTTTATTTAAATGTGGTGCTGAGGATCAAACCCAGTGCCTCACACATGCTAGGTAACCAAAACCACTACCACTGAGCCACAACCCCAGACCCTCATTTCATTTTTTTCAAGATGAATATCTCTTTGCCTTTTAGATTTTGATCATAGTAAATTAGAGTTAGGAAGGCAGAATCTTCTTTCAAAAGTCAGAGAGTATATATTTGTGTGAATCTGAGGAATCTTTATCTGTGTGACTGGTTTTATGAAATATCCACTTCACATTTAGATTTTTCAATATACAATTAAGACAAGCTATGCAATACTTAATTCAAATGAATCGTGGGTCACAGTAATACTAATATAAATACATGATGGAAGATTCACTGTCATACACTTATTCTTTGAATTTAAATAATGTGCAAAAAAAAAAAAACTGCGTGTAAACTGGGTTCATGCCTATAATCACAGTGACTCAGGATGCTGAGGCAAGAGGACTGCAAGTTCAAGGCCACCCTTAGCAACTTAGTGAGGTCCTAATAAACTTGGTGAGAACGTGCCCCAAAATAAAAAGACTAAGGATAGAATGGTAAAGCACCCCCCGGGTTCGTTCCTCAGTACCAAAAGAAAAAAAAAAAAGTTTATAGACCAGGTTGCCTTTGACGATATGTTTTATCTGAGGTACCCCTCTTTTAAGGAAAACCATTTTGTAATGTTCAGCAAGAATGTAGTATTAGCAGTTTTTTTTTTTAATTGGCCAAAAAGAATAATATTTAACTGCTATGGTTTGCATGATTAACCTTCAAAGGCCCATAATGAAAGGTTTGGTCACCGCCTATGGCACTCTTAGTAGATAGATAGAAGCTTTAAGAGGTGAGCTCAGCAGGAAGAAAATAGGTCACTGGGTGCATGCTCTTGAAGGGGACATTGGGACCCAGGCCCCTCTCTCTTTTTGCTTCCTGGCTACTCTGAAGTAAGCAGTTTCCTCTGCCATCATACTCCATGCTGTGCAGCTTCACCCATCCCAAAAAGCAATGCAGACAACTAACCATGAACTAAGAGTCAAAATAAAACTTTCCTATTTTTAAGTTGATTACCTTGGGTATTTTGTTACAGTGTTAAGAAGTTTAAGCCACAATAACGAATAGATTATTATATTAGTATAATGAGTGAAGAAAAACCTCAAATTTGTTTTAGACCTTGATCTGAATAACTAAAATTTGATAGCCATATAAAATTAGATTTTATCACCTTTATAGGATACTTTTAAGTTTTTTATTTTATTTTATTTTATTTTATTTTATTTTATTGGTACTAGAGATTTCACCCAAGGGTATTTTACCACTGAGATACATCCCCAGTCCTTTTTTTATTTTTTTATTTTGAGACACAGCCTTGGTAAATTGCTCAGGCTGGCCTCAGACTTGTGATCCTTCTGTCTCAGCTTCCCGAGCTACTGGGATTATAGGCATGTACCATTGTACCTTGCTAAACATTTTAAATCACCATTTTTATATCCTTAAAAATCTCTGATCAGAAGCTTACGCATTTGAATAAAGTTCTAACAAATATAAATTGTTTTTATTGACTAAAATGTGGCTTTTAAAAGTCTGCAAAAAGAGAAGATATTAACATTGTGATCACTTTAAATTATAATCAAATATATGTGAAGAAATTCAAATGCTTTAAATTCAATCTATCTTTTGAATGTGTAAATCAGTTATTAGTACTAATGAAATTATCTTTAATTAAATCTTAAGTTATACATTATATAAATTTAAAATACCATGAAAATTACATGCAATTATTTTCCATCTCACAGATAATTTTTTTCTCTCTCAATAAAAAATAAAAGAACCTAAACTCTGCTCAGTTCACCAATGGGGAAGGCTAAATGCAAAGCCTTAGAAGTCAAAAAACTGTTGTAGGAAGGATAGTCATATGGATGCTGTCCCAATACCCCTATCCCTAATCGTTACTCAATAACAAGAGTGGAAGACAAAGTCTCATCAAAGAGACAAGTAGCGGTAACCTTCTAAACAAAAATAACATGCATAATCTATGGGCAGATTCAGAATTGGAGCTACTGTCCCACAATGGTAGTTTGGATCTATTTTGTTTTTCAATGACCCAAAGGATCCAAAAGAATGAGGGCACTGTTTAAGTATTATACAAAATATCACATCAAAATTAGATGCAAGATATTTTGTACTGAAAAACATGTATTTTTCTCCAGTGTTTACTGCACATTAACATGCAATTAAATATTTGCTTTTAAATTATTCAAAATTTCTCTTGGAAAGATAAGCACGCATTGCCATCTCCATCTCTAATGATAATTTATTTTTGTCTCATATTGAAGAAGAATCAACATCTTGATGATTGTCTATACAACTACACAACAAATAATAATGGTTGCTGAGCTAATGTCAAGTATCATATAAGCAAATCAGATTCAGACACATTAGAGCTCTGACCAATATCAAGCTTTACTAGGAATTTCAAAGACATAAGCCTAAAAGGAGGCACAGAAAAGGGAGAAGCAAGACATTGGCTCCCCAAGGTTTTCCTTTCCACAAGAGACATGTGCTCTCTAGTACATAATAGGTGAGACCATACTCCCAGATGATATCTCTGGTCAACTTTCCAATTTATAACTTCACTCTTATCTTGAATACCTCCACTATCATATTTCATACTCTTCCAGTTTCACATTTAGGTCTTTTAGAGAACCAACCATGTACTCTATGGAGATTACTAAACATCATGTTTTCTGTCAGCATTATTGACATTTGGGGCTGGATAATCTTTTGTTATGGGGAACCATCCTGTGCATTAATAGGTTGGTTTAGCAGCATCCCTAATCTGTACCAAATGGTTGTCAGTAGCAACTTAAACTGTGACAAACGAAAGAGTCTCCAGAAAATGTTAAATGAATTATTCAGAACTGCCAAATATCTCCCAGTTGAGAACCACTGCTATTTATTGAGTATTTTTATTCAAAAATCCTGCTAACACTTTCATGCCAACCTTAAACCACTTCACCCAAACCATTGCAAAAAAAAAAACAAAAACAGGATTCCCCACTTTGAGTTGGTCTTTGCTTCTAAGACAATCTTTTCAGGACTTATGATTCTATCAGAGGACAAATTTATCCCCCTATCTAAGAACTTTTTATTCTAAATTACAAATATCATAATAGAATTTTAATTTATCTAGACTATGACAAATAGATTCAAATTTCCATGGTGCTGTATGCTGTAGTGTGGGTATATTGTTTTTCAAAAGTTATCTTCATTCAACATAGTAACAGAGCCAGATGTTCAGACACTTTCTCCTGAACATTCTCCTGGTTTCCTAAAAACTAGATTAAAGAACCCAAGATTTGATAGATGCCAGATCATACATCTAACATCATCTCTATTAGTGGGATTTAATTAGATGTCTTTCCAATCATGACTGCTGGGTAATGTCATCTGTATGTGCAGACGTTTTAACTGCTTTGCTTTAGTAGGAGTATCCCTTTTATAGGTGGGGAAATGGGTGAAACAGTTACCATTCTCAGAGTAGTTCCATCACCCCCATGCTGTAAACCACTGAAGCAAATTAGCTGTAATAACATCTAGAAACACCTGCTTCCGAAAGTTGCAACTACTTAGAAATCAATTGTCAATGGAAAAAGTTCCTTCTATTTAATAGAATCTAAAATTAGCAACATAGCCACTCTGTCAGTTTTGGGTGCTGCAAAGTTCCCATACTTGTTGCTTTCTCTCATTATCACAGAGAAATTTTTTTTTCATAATCTAAAAGATATTCAGGCTAAAAGTCTGATGATATTGGCAAGCTCACACACTTTCTCTACAGACTTTATATGAGGGTACTTTCCTGCCTTTCCTTAACTTTCAGTGTTTGCTGGCAATTCTTAGTGTGTGCTGGTTTGTGGATGCACTCTAGTCTTTGCCTCCATATTCACCTGGCCTATTTCCCTTCGTGTTTGTGACCAAATCTTCCTTTTTTTTTTTTTTTTTTATGAGGGTAGTAGTCACTGGACTAAAACCTACCTTAATCCAGCAAGACCTTATTTAATGGATGAAGAACCATTTCCAATAAAGTCATGCTCACAGTTTTCTCCCCAGGATACCCCATGCTAATTAATTGTAACAATTCATATCAGTAATGATTCACCACACTTCATCTAAATATTTCTCTGAAAATGTGTGACATCTCTAACAGAATACCACCAGTATTTCTCGCCATGTGGTGTTAGACGGCAGCTCTCTGTAGGTAACCAATGTCTTTCAGGTAAATAGTGACCTTACTGGTATTTCTTAGTAATAAATAGGGCACAGCATCATACAACCATACAGGCATAAAGCAACCTTCCAGTATCTGGAAAATATATTCCAAGAGCTTTTCCTATTTTATCCTGCTCTTTGAAGGGTTCCATTTTCAATAGTACTGAAAGTAGGAACCAAAGAATAAAAAGTTGTATGTGTTTTCCATCACATGCCATACCCTGTCAATCTACCCACCCATTCCTGAAGTTCTATGCCCATTTCCTCCTAATTTTGTTGACAAGATTTTTCCTTATAATTTGGCTAATTCTTTTCTTCTTTTTGTTAAGAATGGGTAGGCAAATATTCAAGCATCAGATTTTGACCTTGTTTTCTCATCTCTTCATTTTTCTCCCCTCCACCACCAAAAAAAATGCCTTAACCCTATTTTTCATGAGTCTCAAAGACAACCTGGTTCATCATGTCAATGTAGCTAACACAAATGGTTGGACCATTCAACCAGAATAAAAGAACTTACAAAACATCAAGCTTTCATGATGAGTGTAAGCACAGTAAATATTGAGAAGCTCCAGCAAAGCAGAAAAATTTGATGTATCCCATATATGTTACCAAGTCCTTACTTCCTATAACAGTCTATTTCTAACCCACAACTGTAGATTACACCTTTAATGAGGTCAAAATATTAATACACATCATTGTTAAAATGTTTATATTGAAGTATTTACTTTTTATACTCTAGAAAGTATATGATGTTGAGGGGGAGTTCTTAGACATATTGCCATTAACCAAAACCCTATATCAGGAACATAATTTATCATTCCTTCATAAGGACTCTTGATCTATCAATGTCAGAGCAAACTTGTATGGTCAATATTTTCCCACAAGCACAATTTTCATGTACCAGGCCATCTGCATTCTTTCAGTCTTTCTTTCCTTCGAAGGGGCCCCATATTTAGGGAGAAAGAAATGGATCACAAAAAAGAAAAAAAACTAGCTTCTCTCCTTTCTTAGGTACTTTTCTAGGGGAATAATTTTGTTGTTTGTGCAAGATGATTACAGAGATTGTTTTTTAAGAAGAAAATAAGAAGCATAGGATAGACATTCCCATTCCAAAAAAGAGAATTGGACAAGAAGGTGTAATAGGTCTCAAGGAAATTCAAAATCCAATAGTGCATACTTAAATCTCTATTGTTAGATTGATTCACAAGTATTTTATTATTTTTTTTTAATTTTAGGATATTGTGAATGGGGTAGTTTTCCTAATTTCTCTTTCAGTGAATTCAACATTGATATATAGGAACATGTTGATTTATGGATGCTGATTTTATATCCTGCTACTTTGCTGCATTTATTTATTAGTTCTAGAGTTTTTTGGTTAATTTTTTTGGATTTTCTAAATATAGAACCATGTCATTTTCAAATAGTGATAGTTTGAGTTCTTCTTTACCTATTAGTATCCCTTTAATTTCTTTCTTCTCTCTAATTGCTCTAACTAGAGTTTCAAGGACAATATTGAATAAAAGTGGTGAAAGAGGGCATCCTTGTGACTTCTACAATGAAGACTACAAAACACTAAAGAAAGAAATTGAAGAAGACCTTAGAAGATGGAAAGACCTCCCAAGCTCCTGAATAGGCAGAATTAATATAGTTAAAATGGCCATATTACCAAAAGCTTTATACAGATTAATGTAATTCCTATTAAAAATCCCAAAAACATTCTTCATAGAACTAGAAAAGGCAATCATAAAATTCATTTGGAATTATTTTATAATAATAAGAGACCCAGAATAGCCAAAGCAATCTTCCGCAAGAAAGTGAAGCAGGAGGCATTATAATACCAGACTTCAAACTATAATACAGACCTTTACTAACAAAAACAGCATGGCATTGGCACCAAAATGTACACATAGACCAGCGATACAGAATAGAAGATACAGAGTCAAACCCACATCAATACTGTTATCTCATACTAGACAAAGGCACCAAAACATTCACTGGAGGAAAGATAGCCTCTTCAACAAATGGTGCTGGGAGAAATGGAAAACAACACATAGCTTCTATTTCTCACCCTGCACAAAGAAGTCAACTCAAAGTGGATCAATGACTTAGGCTCTAGAACAGAGACCCTCCACCTAATAGAAGAAAAAGTAGGTCCAAATCCTCATCATATTGGCGTAGGGTCTGAATTCCTTAAAAAGACCCCTGAAGAGCAAGAAGTTGAATCAAGAATAAATAAATGGAATGGACTCAAACTAATAAGTTTCTTCTCAACAAAAGAAACAATCAACAACATGAAGAGAGAGCCTACAGACTGGGAGAAAATCTTAAACACATGCATTTCAGATAAAGCATTAATTTCTAGGATATATAAAGGACTCAAAAAACTTAACACCAAAAAAACCCAAATAACCCATCAATAAGTGGGCTGAGGAACTGAACAGATACTTCACAGAAGAAAGAATACAATTGATCAACAAATATATGAAAAAATGTTCAACATCTCTAGAAATTAGAGAAATGCAAATTGAAACTAAGATTTCATCTCAGTCCAGTCAAGCAACAATAAATGTTGGTGAGGATGTTTGGAAAAAGGTACACCCATACATAGCTGGTGAGAATTCAAATTGGTGCAACCATTATGGAAAGCATTGTGGAGGTTCCTCAGAAAACTTGGGATGGAACCACCACTTGATCCAGCTATCCCACTCCTCAGCTTATACCCAAAGGACTTAAAAACACCATATTACAGTGACACAGTTACATCAGTGTTTATAGCAGCTCACCTTACAATTGCTAAACTATGAAACCAACCTAGATGTCCTGCAACTGATGAATGGATAAAGAAAATGTGATATATATATATATACACATATATATGTATATACATATATATACATATACACATATGTATACATATACATATATCACATATATCACATATGTGATATACATATATATGTATGTTTATATATATGTATATAATGAACTATTACTCAGCATTAAAGAAGAATGAAATTATGGCATTTGGTGGTAAATGGATGGAGCTGGAGAATATTATCCTAAGGGAAATAAGCCAATCCCAAAAAACCAAAGGCCAAATGTTTTCTCTGATATGTGGATGCTAATTCACAATAAGGGGGTGGGGGTACCAGGGAAGAATATTGTTACTTTAGATTAGGTAGAAAGGAGTGAAGAGAGGGAAGGCAGTATGGGGGTACTAAGGATCATAGAATGAAACAGACATTATACCTCATATATATGTGTGATTGCATGACCATGTACAACATATACAATCAGAAAAATGAGAAATTACACTCCATTTATGTATGATACATAAAATGCATGAATGCATTGTCACGTATAACTAATTAGAACAAATTTTTTAAAAAATTTTAAAAACTCAATAGTTAAGAATAATCTTTAACTCTGTATCCTGTGTGCCTGACACACAGAGGTAGAAGTTGTATCCACAAGGCTCTGGGTGATTCCCACCCCCCATACCTTTATAAGCTAAAGCTCTCATTTTGACGCTACATGCTTTTAGCTCTTCCAGGCTGGAGTTGCTCACCAGCGGCTTGCGTTCTAAGGTCTCAAGCATGGCCTTACCCCTATGGCCTCCCTAGACATAGTCCCAGTGGAAACTGCAATGGTTCCCAACTGTGGCGTGTCTCTGCATTATTCTTTGTCGTCTAGGTGGAGGGAACCAGGCCCCAAAGCTCTTGCCTTCTGCATGCTTGCAGAATAAGTACCACATGCATCTGCTCAGGCTCTTTTTCAACTTGAAGAGTGATGGCCTTAGTCATTTGAGCCACAACTGGGTGACCAAGGGGTGACTGGGTCAGACTGTGGCAAATGCTTCCCTGGGAAGTGAACCCTGAGGTCTCAAGAGAGCCCTCTGTCCCTCTCCAGAAGCTGTTCTACCCCAAGCATTTTCATTTGTACACAGGACAGCTGTAGCATGCTAGACAGAGCTATTTTTATTGTAATTATTTGGAGATTAAACATAGTTTAAAGAGATTCCTATGGGTGGACTTGTGATATGATTTTTATTTTGAACATGACTAGATTAAGGGATGCTCAGAGAACTGAAAAGCATTATTTAGTCTCAGTGCTTCAGTAGGCACAGGCCCATCCTTCTTCCACTGAAAGAGAAATCCAAGGTTGTTTGATGTTTGATTAGTATGATTGGGTTGACCCAGGTATTTAAGAGAGTGTCCAGGGAAGATCTGTATATGAGATGGTGGATTGGGTGTATAAAATTTGTCAGTCAGCCAGTCATTTTCCCCTCTTGGAATCACAGAAATAATAAAGACCAAACTCCAACTAAGCAGTGAAAGAAGGTTTATTCTTAAGCAAGAATAGAAGCAGGGAGACAGGCTCACAGATCAGCATTCTCAAATCAACATATAGTTGGGAAGAAAATATACTACATAAACTATATAAAATATATCATATGTGATATACATATTATCTGACATTTATTATACATATAATATATATCACATATATAATGCATAATGTATATGATATATATCAAATGAAGTGGAAGGATAGTCTAATAAAGGGGAATAATATATCATGTCTTTTCTGGGAATGGGCAAAAGTTTTCTTGGGATTTGGGTGCTACCTATTTTCATTCCTTGTATAGTTCTTTCAGGTCATCACTGCAATCAGCACTATCACTGTGCTGCTTTAGCAAGCAGATGGAATTATGATGAAGCTAGAGATTATCTGGAGGTCGCTCTGGCAGCCATCATAGATCCAACTACTTTTGACTAGCCAACCTGAAGAGGAACTTTTAGCCTTCAGGCATCCTGTTCTCAAAGATAGGCAAGATTAGGATAGGGTGGAAACTGATCTAGGTCACCCAGGCAACACAAGATTAGAGTGGGATAATAAATCTACCCTCAACGTGAGTAGGCACCATCTAAATTGCTAGGGACCCAGAGGAACAAAAGGGCAGAGGAAGGGTGAATTCTTGCCTTCTCTTTCCTGAAGCAGGGAAACTGTTCTACCTTTGAACATCAGAACTCCAGGTTCTCCAATCTCTAACCTCAGACAAAGAATCATCAAAACTTTTTGGTTCTGAGGTCTTTAAACACAGACTGAATCACACTACTGATGGCCTGTCATCTCCAGCTCATGGATGGCCTATTTTAGGACTTCTCAGTCACCATCACAGAGTGAGTCAATTTCTGTAATTAATCTCATATTTCTCACTCTCTTCCTCCCCTCCCCCATCTATGAATACACAAGTACACACATGTACATAGAACCAATAGAATATATTATCCTATTGGTTCTGTGTATCTGGAGAGCCCTGACTAAAATATGGTGAGTCTGCATTTATTAAAAACAGATTGTTTTATTGAAATGGTTGTCATATTTGAATGTATGTTTTTAAAAAATCACAGTAGTTAGAAATGAACGGTTGAGTACATTTCTAAAAGTAGGAACATCTGTAATGCAAGGTTGATAAACTCAGCCCTGATGGTATCTTCATTTTGTCTACAACCAGGTGTTAAAGAATTAAGATCAACTATCCAAAACTAACTTTGATATTTCAGATGATTTAGACATGACATAATTTGTGAATTATTAAAGTCATTTCAAAAAATAAAAACAAGAGTCAAAACAATCTAATTATGATTTTAAGAGAGGAAAAGAGAAAATAAGGAGACTAAGAAATGGTAGTGATGAAAGGAATAATTAGAGAAGACAAGTTGAAGGGCCCAATCTTACAGCCAAGTTTAAATGAATTATTACTGAAAATAAAATGAATTGTAATATCTGCAATAGTGTCTGTATTATACCACTCTATAGGGAATTTATTTTAAAGCTAGGCACCTCTTGATTTTCTTAGTGCCATGGAGAACCTCAGTTTCCCTTATAGACTCCTCAGTTTCCAGGAGATTTAAGAAATATTCAGTCATGTGTAATATATCATGGGGGAATTTATATTCTTTTACATGTACATAAGTTTATCTAGATTATGAATGATGAATTCTTCTAATATTTAAACTAGTAATGATAAAATATTATCATTGAATTAAATTTCTTCCTTTCCAGATATTTTAAAACTGATAATTTTACTTTGTGGAAAAGTATTTTCAAATAAAATCTAACCTCCAATTCTAACCTCTAGTAGAAAAACTTTTTATGGAAAGCCTACAATTCTGCTTTCTTTTATTTTTTAAATGGCAATAATAAAAAAATAGTTTGCTTTTATCCATAGATCTTCATCTGTTATTAACAGATAATATCACATATATTTTAAAACAAAATAAAGGTCAGTATGATATGGTTCAAATCAAAGCTATTGTTGAATATATTATAAAACAAGGCAATAGATGATTTAAAAATGCTTATTAGAAAATATATTTTGACATTTATAAATTAGTACACAAAGGTTCAAGCTTAAGGAAAATTTCTAGTATTGATTTTTTTTTCAATTGAGAATTCTAAAAATAGTTACATTATTTTCCCTAAATATGATCAAACATTCTCTCATTGGTTTAAACAAAATACGTCCTTTTTGAACAAAAATAATTATCTCAAAGTTCTAATTATTGATAGCATCTTTCTTTTGAAGGATAATAAAAAAAAGTACAGATATCAAAATAACTTGGATATTTTTCCAGTATTTATTTTGAATGAATTGCCTCCTGAAATTGTTCCAGGCAAAGAAAATTCAATACATAACCCTACTGGTACTTCCTGTGTCCATGTGAAAAGCAACTTGATTGCAAATCAAAACCTGCTATTTGGAGGATTTGCCCTTATTATCCTTGAAGAAGCATCATGCTGAAGCCACATTTCCCTTTTGTCCACTGTCTATTCATTGTTCAAGTGTAGCTTTTCTAAATAACTTCTGTGTGGACTCCTCTTGTTATCTTGGCTTCAGCTGGTCTATTATGATAGTACCTATCATTAAAGTATCCAAGGCTCCACATTAATCATAAACAACACACATCCTAAATTTTAATTCAGAGCACTATAGATTTAGACTTGAAATCCAAAAAAGTCCATTTAACCATAATTCACATTACTTAGTAACATGCAAACTAGGTCTTTAGAATTTTTGTTTTAATGATGCCAATTTATTACATAAAATTTGCATAATGATATCTCCATCACATCATTGAATTTACAAGAAAAGAAAAATTGGAGAGTTCATTACAACTTTTTGTCTCAATGATGCATGATGCCCTCATAAATTTTAAATAGAATTTCAAGAACTACTTGATTTAAAAACATCAATTTCTACCAGTTAATTTACAAAAGCCTAAAACCTTCACATTTTTTTATTTACAAGTTCTAGAAATAAGATTATTTGACCCCTTCAGCCATCTAGAAAGTACATTTTTTAATAATTATTTATGGGTTTCCCACTATGCAATACTTTTGGAATTGAGCTCTGATGATACAAAGTGAAAAAAAGAATGCTGCTCACAGAAAGTTCATTGCTAGATGGAAGAAATGCAAGGCTTTGTGTTATATGGAAAATAAGTAAAAAATAAAAACTATATATTGTAATAAGCAGATTGAAAAACAAACAAACGATGTCAATATAGAGAAAAGAAAAAGAGGATGAAGATGGGGACTTCTGTCAAGAACAGTCTGGAAGAGTTCCAGTAAAAAACATGATTTTTCTGGCTGTGACTTCAAAGACAAAAGTGAATATGTCTATGAAAAAGGTGGGCAAAGAAAGTGCACTGCAGGCATTGGAAACGACCCGTGCAAAAGACCTAAAATAACAAAGAACTGAGCTCAGGAAAGGAACTTAAAAACTGTGAGCTTACATCTGCTTGGGCTGAAAAGGAGAAAGTTTCAAGAAAAGACCTTGAAGACATCAACGAGGTCAAAACCATAAAGGAACTTCCAGTGTGTACTATGTTTTAATTGCAAGGGGAAAAAAATTAAAAGCTTTAAACAGATAATTTTTATTAAACTATAATCAGGTAACTGCTAATGGAGAAATGATCAGGATGTAAGAATGAAAGGATGGGGACCAGACTGATTCTTTTAGGGATCCAGGAAAAAGGTGTTGCTGCTTGATACAAGTATTTTGATAATAAAAATACTGCTGAAGAATTTGATACTGGAACAAACTAAATGAAAAGAATCAAAAATGACTTAACCATCCAGTCTCTGACTCAAGCAATTGATGGAATGTCTGTGCAAAACATTGAGATTGGAAAGTCCGTCAAGAAGGAATTAGAAGAAAGGATAAGAGTTCAATCTCAAAGTCTGAATTTCTGTGAGGCATGAAAGTCTTTAAGATTAGCCTAGGACATAGAAAAGGGGTTTGAGATGTATAGATTTTGAAGACATCAACATAGAGAATATAAAGCCAGATGGGGTAATTAAGGTTTTTATATGTTTTTACTCACCATTACTGACCTTATCTAGAAATTGTTGTTTACTGTTTTACTTAGAACTCAGTGGGACTTTTTTTTCCCACTTTACTCCTGTACTAGGATAAGGATAAGGATGGAATCTGACAGTCTTTTGTTAATTCTGATCTCAGTATTCTTTATCTAATATATTCTCTGTACCTGGAACCTGTAGTAAAACGTGGGGTTTTTCCCTAGGGCGTGGTGAGGCGGTGGAGTACAATCAACTCTGGGAGAACAGATTCTGTGATACAGTCTCAAATTAATCAGCAAGCATACACGTTTTATAGAGGTAGGGAGCCAATGAGTAAAGAGAAGCAATATTGCAAGAGCCTATCAGAGCAATCCAGCTAGAAGCTGCACAATGTGGAAGAAGAGAGGAACAGGGGGATGGGGTGAGACTCTCCTGAGACAATGACCCACCGGCAGTATTGGTCACTTTAGAGTGTGCTACCCAAGCATGGTAATCCTGGGTATTCCAAGGATAGTACCCATTCCGCAGCCATAGGAGTGCATATGGCTCAGTGGCTCTTCCTACATCTCCCACAGGAGTCAATACCTAAAGCCCAGGCTCTGGTGTCTAAAATCTTACATTTGTGTTTCCCAACCTTTTTTTCATTATTACCTTGTTTAGGAGCCTCTATGGATGGATGATTTATCCTAATTTTCCACCATGAAATTTTATTACCATAGACAGACTATATATCTTATGATGTGTATCTATCTCAACTTTAACATAAAAAGGAATAAATAGAAAGCTTACTCATTTTTTTCAAAGCAGGGTCAAAAATTATTACATAAAATTTTGTAGTAAAAATTAAAAGCTAATAACAATTTATATTAGCTGAGTAGCTTTTACTGTAATTCAATGACTCAAAAATTATATAGAATTATGTATGCAAATTAGAAATACATATAAATATACAATAATAGCAATGTAATCAAATTTTTAAATTAATGATTCAAACATTTTTTTCCACCAAAGCAAACAATAGAAAATTAAATTAACTGCTTAAATTTGCTTTTACAAACTTAACTTTTAACTTTTGCTTAATATGAGAAAATAACTTTTAACTGTTGGATAGTCAGTCATTCAGGTATTGAGGACATTTTAAAAAATCTTTTAGTACTTAACATAATTTAACCTAGTTTGACTAAGGCTATAGAAATAATGAAATACATTATTCATATTTTTACTTATTCCTCAAATCCAAGTACATACAAAAGCACTAAAGATTGAACATAAACCACCAGACCCACAGGGCAGCCAACGATAGTCAATAGGCCTGTGTTGGCTACTTGTGTTGATATGACTTCTAGATTCTGCAAAAGACCACGAGGAATCCCACTGAGTGCCACCATCTATTCATTATAATTTTGTTGCATTGATTTTGCACATATTTTGTGCATCTTTCAAGAACTTGATGTCAACACTCTTTGTGTGACACCCAAGAAAATTCTCATAAGATAAACTAAATAATAAGTTAAATTTTGGGGGGTAGGGTTAAACTTTAGAGGGACATAGATCATTGCAAATAGTTTTGTTTCTTTCCTTTCCTCCACTGAGAACCAATTTTCATTCTCTGGGTGTTTACATTTTCACTTAGAATGTATGCTTTACATCAGCCCATGCCTAAGAATATAACATTGTCACAGTTACCAGCTCTATTGCTGTAGACTGAATCCCTCAATAGATTTCCAGGATGATGACACCCCAAACATCAGTCTTCTAGAGATTTAATCATCCTTTTAATATTAAGTAACACACACAATAAATAAATAAATTGATAATTGAGTCTAAATTCAAATCTTAAATTTTCAAAAATTGTGGTGTATTTAAAAATGATTATAAAATAATAAAACATTTTCTTTTAATGCTACATTGTTTTAATTCTATATTTTGTATAATTATGCAGAGGCACCAATGGAAGATGATCCAAAAAACATAAATGGGTATTTGGGAAAAAATAATTAATGACTGGCAAAGTTTTAAAATCTATGCTTATACTCCTTTTTATTTTGGGATTCCTCAACCTTATTCTTTAACATGTCAGCATTTTCTTTACAGTCACAGTGATCCATGGATAATCTAACCCAGAGTTTTCTTTGAATTATTTCACAAAATTAGGTTAAACTCAATCTAAAACCTGAGAGGAAATGAATATCTAAATTAAATTACAACTTAGAGAAAGCTCTTCCATGTATAATATTGCAATGTCCTGGAAAAAGGGGGAAAATAGTAATTGATTAATAACCATCACCTCTGTCTTTTCTATTCAATCTCAGGAAAATTCATTGTCCAAAATGCATTTTTAAATGCAAACATGAGAGAATTGTCTCTGAATAATCTCACTTAATTATTTAAGTTTAAAAAAGTTGTGTGGCTAAAAATATCAAGATTATTTTCCCAGGAAATAATATTTGCAAGTAATCTTCAAAAATCCCAGCTGGAAGTGAAAGAGTCTTATTATCAAATTTAGTAAAGTACAGAGCAAGGCACAAGTGGCAATTTGCTGCTCACATGAAGAGGGATGAATTTGGCAGGGTGAAAGAAGTAAACAGCAGCTCCAGAGCTGTGAGGCTCCCCAGAGTCACATCTACCCTCTCAGGGACCATAATAGGCACATTCTACCTATTAATCATATCTTGAGAAATCTTTGCAGCCTTTAGAATAGTTAATGAATAGTTGTCTAGATCTGCCACTGATTGAAATAGTTTAGGACACAGTTAAATAAGACAGAAAATGTTCCATGCAAGTTCAATTTGGCTTGTATTCAGGAACACAAGCTTTCTAAATCTTTCTTTTTTTCCTTCTCACTTTGAAGTGTTAGACCTGTAGCCTAATGTTCTGAAAACCTACATTATATTTTGATAAAAGCAAGAGATTCTTTTTGTATTTGAATGGTCTGTCAGCCTCTTAAATTTCTCATACTTTCTGTCTAGATTATTGTTCCATCTTATGTTTTAAACTCCTCAAATGCAAGATCCATTAAGTTTTAACTTACTCTGAATAGCACCAAGTACAATGCCATTTACAAATAGTTGCTTAAAATGCTTTGGATGATAGAATGATGTTGACCTATGGTTTAAGCAAAGAATTAAAATTATTAAAATGTAGAAGTATGAACCTGGTACTGATGGGCTTTTATCTCTAAACGTTTTGCCTAAAAAATATGTAATTAGTAGAGTTGAAAATACTTTTAAATACTTAGCACAGTACTTTATAGAAATAAATGCATGTACATTTATAACCATATAAAGTCCATATATATGTATATTATATATATGCCACATTCATTGGTGAAAGACACCTAGGTTGGTTCCACAGTTTAGCTATTGAGGGTTGAGGTACTATAAATATTGATGTGGCTGCATCACTGTAATATGCTGATTTTAAGTCCTTTGAGTACAAAACGGGGAGTGGGATATAGCTGGGTCAAATGGTGGTTCCATTCCATTCCAAGTTTTCTGGGGAATCTCCATACTGCTTTCCATAATGGTTGCACCATTTTGCATTCCCACCAGCAATGTATGAGTGTACCTTTTATCCCACATCCTCGCCAACATTTATTTTTGCTTGTATTCTTGATAATAGCCATTCTAATTAGAGTGAGATGAATCATAGAAAGTTTTGATTTCCATTTCTCTAATTACTTGAAATGTTGAACATTTTTCATATGTTTGTTAACTGATTGTGTATCTTCTTCTGTGAAGTGTCTGTACAGTTTCTTAGCCCATTTAGTGATTGGATCATTTGTTTTTTTGGTGTTAAGTTTTTTGAGTCCTTTATAGTCCTGGAGATTAATGCTTTATCTGAGGTGCATGTGCTATAGATTTTCTCCCAATCTGTAGGTTCTCTTTTCACATTTTAATAGTTTCTTTTGCTGAGAAGAAGCTTTTTAGTTTGAATCCATCCCATTTATTGATTCTTGATTTTACTTCCTGTGCTTTAGGGGTCTAGTTAAGGAAATCAGATTCTAGGCTGACATGGTGAAGATTTGGGTCTAATTTTTCTTCTATTAGGTGCAGGGTCTCTGTTCTAGTGCCTAAGTCATTGATTCACTTTGAGTTGCGTTTCATGCAGGGCAAGAGATAGAAGTTTAATTTAATTTTGTTACATGTAGCTTTCCATTTTGCCTAGCACCATTTGTTGAACAGGCTATCTTTTCTCCAGTGAATGCTTTTGGCACCTTTGTCTAGTATGAGACTACTGTACTTATGTGGGTTTGCCTCCGTGTCTTCTATTCTGTACCATTGGTCTATGTGTCTGTTTTGTTGACAAAACCATGGTGTTTTTGTTACCATAGCTCTGTAGTATAGTTTGAGTTCTGGTATTGTGCTGCCTCCTGCTTCACTTTTCTTGCTAAGGATTGCTTTGGCTATTCTGCATTTCTTATTTTTCCAAATGAATTTTAAGATTGCTTTCACTAGTTCTATGAAGAATGTCTTTGGATTTTTAATAGGAATTGCATTAAATTTGTATAATGCTTTTGGTAGTATGGCCATTTTGACAATGTTAATTTTGCCTGTCCAAGAACATGGGAAGTCTTTCCATTTTCTAAGGTCTTCTTCAGTTTCTTTCTTTAGTGTTCTGAAGTTTTCATTGTAGAGTTCTTTCACCTCTTTTGTTAGATTGATTCCCAAGTATTTTAATTTTTTTTGAGGCTATTGTGAATGGGGTAGTTTTCTTTATTTCTCTTTCAGTGGATTCATTACTGATGTATAGAAATGCATTTGATTTATGGGTATTGCTTTTATATCCTGCTACTTTGCTGAATTCATTCATTAGTTACAGAAGTTTTCTGGTGGAACTTTTTGGATTCTCTAAATATAGAATCATGTCATTGGCAAATAGTGATAGTTTGAGTTTTTCTTTACCTATTTGTATACCTTTAATTTCTTTCTTCTAATTGCTCTGGCTAGAGATTCAAGGACAATGTTGAATAAAAGTGGTGAAAGAGGGCATCCTTATCTTGTTCCAGTTTTTAGAGGGAATGCTTTCATTTTTTCTCTGTTTAGAATTATATTGACCTTGGGTTTAAGTGTGTATGATTTTTATGATGTTGAGGTATGTTCCTACTATTCCTAGTTTTTCTAGTGTTTTGAACATGAAGGGGTGTTGTATTTTTTCAAAAGCTTTTTCAGCACATCACTTCTATCTTATTTCTTTATCTCTAAATTTATCTATTTATGAATGTTCCCATTTTAATCTCTTTAAAATTACTCATAATATATTATTTTCAATAATATCTCTGATTCACAAAAGCAACATATTTCCAAAATTCTATTTTCTGAGATCTTTTGTTTATTATATTCACTTTCTTTATTTTCTTAAAAGGATTTCTAGATTTAACTTGGACATTTACTTTTATTTGAATGATATTGATTTCATCTATATCTGATATTTCCTATGAAAAGTGAGTTTAGAGTGTCCTTCACTTTATGTGTGGACATTGTTTTAACTATATCTTTGAAATTTGGAATTTGCATTGTAGGAAGAAACAGTTTATAATCACTTTTGAGTTTTTTAATTTCTTAGGGATAGAACAATGGCTGGTATATTGGTGAACCGAGTAGTCTCAATGTGAAATTATTCTTCCATCCTTTGTCACCATGTTTTATTTGGACTATGGTCCTCATAAAAATGTAGTCCTCACCTCACCTAATGATCTCACCTTAGAATTTAATTCTTGCACATTTTAGAGCCAGTTGGGGACCAGGCATGTTTTGGCTTTGCTTGCTTTTTATGATGTTTCAAGCTTTCTGCTTAGGTAATTTTACTCAGGGGCTGCATAGCTGTTACCCATTCCTGTGTCTCTTTTGCCTCCCAACATACATAGCAAGCTACCTGTCTTTTTTCTGGTGACTTACCAATTCCACAGTCCTTACACTTCTTTCTTTCTCTTTTTTCCTATTCATGATATGTGATTTTTTCAAGTTGATCTCAGTGTCTTCTAGGGGAATACATGGTAACAGGATGTGGGGAGTCACTTGCCAATCTCAACCACTTGGTCTTAATCTTACTCTGATAGACATTCTTCCATCTGTGGCATAGTGAAGTTGCTGATTCTTATTGTCTAATCTTTTTCTTTTATTTCAGATGACTTGGGGTAGAGAAATTAAGTAAAATACATGATTCTGTTATCTTAACTAAAAGCTCCAAATTCTGACTCTAAAAATTTTTTTCAATACCACTCTAATATAAGCAATAAAAGCAATGATGCTGATGTTAATATTCTAAAAATATGCCTTTGTTAATTTATGTAGCCAATTTGACTATATTTTTCCTCTAGGGACGGTTTGGCTTTAATTTCTTAGGACTGTATTTACAGAATATAAATAGCCTCTTGGTGACTAAAAGTCAAACATAACAGACTGGAGAAAAGAACAAAGATTAAAGGCAATGCAAACAGTGAGCCCATTGGAGGGAATTTAAAGAATGGAATTATGAATATTGAGAATAAGTGTGTTTATTGACATGCTTTTGAATGATGCTTGCGAATAAGGATGAAAGAGAAAAAAAAACCAAACAGATGGTAGATTGAGCAAAGGCAACAGTGATTATGGAAAAGAGCTGGGAAAATCAATAAAATCAGGGACAAAGCCTGCCTTCTGAGACAGCTGGAGTGACATGAAGATCATTGATAATGACATGCTCCAGTTTAGTGAGGTAAGGTAAAAAGTTCTCTTTCAAGTTATTCAGTTGCTATTAGTTTATTTCATCTCCATTAATGAATGTTTTTGATCCAATAGTATACACACAAATTTCATTAAAAATTAGAGCAGAACATATGGTTCCCTTTAAATAAAGCTTTTAGTGTTTGTTAAGCAAAAATTCAGAAACTTCAAGGTTCTCTAATAGCAATCAGAAAAGAATTAGAACAATAATTCAAATCAAAGATAAAACCACATAATTTTATTGCTTATCATGTTCCATGTAACATGGTCAATGACAGGACATATATGTGACGGTGTGTCACATAGAGATTATAATGGAGCTAAAAAATTCTCATTATGGTTTGAATATGAGGTGTTCCCCAAAAGCTTATGTATGAGACAATGCAAGATATTTTGAGGTGAAATGATTGGGTTATGAGTCTGAACCCAATCAGTGAATTAGTCCCCTGGTAGGAATTAACTGAGTGCTAACTGAAAGCAGGGAGGGGGTGGGTGGAAGAGGTGGGTCTCTGGAGGCCTGCCTTGGGGCACACAGTTTGTAAGCTGAGCATAGCCTTCCTTCTCTGCTTCCTGGTGTGACATCTTGAGCCTCTTCCCTCCGCCACAACCTTCCATCATGATTTGTTCTGCCTCACTTTGAACCCCGAGGAATGGAGACTGCTGCCTATGGGCTGAGACCTCTGAAACCTTGAGCTCCCCAGATGAACTTTTCCTGCTCTAATTATTCTTTATTTTTTTTGACAGTTTCTTAAAATTTAATTCTGCCTACTTATGATAAAACCATTTCATTTAGAGATGTTTGTCCAACAGGAATATATATATATGCCCATAAGAAAATTTATGAATGAATGCTCATGCCAACTTCTTTGCAATAACCAAAAGCTAGAAACACAAATATCCATCAAAAGATAAATGATAAAACAAATTTGGTATATACACACATGGAAATACTATTCAATCTATTGTCACTGTCATTATCAGTGATCTTATTTAATATTCACAATAACAGGGATGAATCTCAACTCTGATAAATGAAAATAGATAAAATATAAAATATCATTCAAATTCTATGAAATTGTAGATAATGTAGACTAATCTGTAATGATAGAAAAAACGATTAGTGGTTGTTTCATTAGGGAAGGTTTCAGGTTTTTGGTCACAACACTGAAAAAGCTGTCTAAAATACCTACTGATGTCATTGATGTCAAAACGTTGTAGTTCAGCAGGTGAATACGCGAGCTCTGTGGGAGGAAAATACAGGAGACTACGTCTGAAGTTAAAGAGGAAAGAGCATATACAATGAATAAATTCTGGAAGAACTTTGGAGGCAGTATAATATGAAAACAGTTGGAACATGAAGAGGGACATTTGTTCTCAAACTCTGGAAGGCAGGAACCAAAGTACTGCAAATATGACCAAGTTTTTGGGAGGGTGTACGGAGTTCATGCCCAGAAGATTGTGGAGGTGGACCCGATAGGCAAAAGAACATGGGAACAGGCGTTAGTGCGATTCAGAACTCTGGTGCTTCACCCACACCGAAGAGTTGGTAAGCAGTATGTGAACAACAAGAAGAAGGAGCCGTGGGGGCATGTGTTGTCTCCTAGTGCACTCTGAATCTGATCAACACCCAACCCCATCAGTCAATTTGTGATTGCAATCTGCCACAGGTTTATCAGAATGACTGGTCTGAGTTTTTACTTTGATAATCAGCAGAATTTGGGTGGGTCAGGGGTGGGGGAAGACTACAAATGACAAAGTAAATATTGTTGAGCTGACATTTATCCAAAAGAACAAAATGCTCTTTTTGGTGTATTTGTCATGTTTAAAATACATACCATACGAATCAGTGATCCTGAGGATGTGTCAATCATGTCTGCAGCTGTACCCAGAGAACATTTGTTATTAGTATTTTTTGGTAAGCACCCACCCTTTGGAGGGGGTTTGAATTGTATATGCAGTCATTCATTATAATGAGGGGAATGTCTTCTGAGAGATGCATTGTTGGGCATTTTGTTGCTGTGTGAATGGCATAGAGTGCACTTACACACACCTCGATGGTAAGTCCATATCTCCACCTGACCACTTGGTGCAAGTACACAGTTGCTGCCAATGTAACGTGGCTTACTGTTTTATAGTAAGTGTCCACACATTAGAAAGTGTAAACACTGATGATATAAAAATGAATGACATGGTCTCAACCCTCAAGTATCCAAAGTAGAAAAGTATTGTAGGGGAAAAAAAAGTTGATTTTTCAGAAGGGAATGAGTAATTATGTGTGAAATGCAAGAAAATTATATTTATTTTGTACTAGTCAGTATGAAAAGTGTGTATTTTTGAAGTCCTTAAAAATCTATTGAGTCTTCAGCCAAAATCTTAGTTGTTTGTTGTATGCAGTTTCTTTTCTGTAGTAAGCTTGTTTGTTTTTTTTAGTACCAGGGATTGAACCCAGGAGCACTTAACCACTGAGCCACATCCCCAGCCCTTTTTTCATATTTTATTTAGTGACAGGGTGTCGCTGAGTTGCCTAGGGCCTCACTAAGTTGATGAAGTTGGCTTTGAACTCATGATCCTCCTGCCTCAGCATCCTAAGCAACTGGGATTACAGGCATGTGCCACCATGTCTGGCCTTTAGTAAATATTTCTTTTATTGTTGTTATCTCTTTGTTCATTTTTAAAGTATAAGGTATCTTATTGTTAAAGGGATAAGTGATTTTAAATGTCATCTCTGTTTTGTTGAAATTATAAAGAAGAAATTAAGAGGAGGATTTCAAGCTTAAAATAGAAGACTGATTACATACCTTGTATTCTTTCTTTGTAAAATGATTATAATGAAAATAAAGAAAGCTGATGAAAACTCTTAACAATGGAAAGTACTAGTGAATGACTATTTTTAGTGTGATAAGGTACCTCAGTGTAGATCCAGAAAACAGAAAGCAGATGGTAGAGAGGTAATTGGGTTAGAAAAGCAGAGAACACCAAAAGCTAGAGCACACAGAACAATTAAGATGTGGACTGAGACAGTTCCAAAAATGCTTGCAATGCATGCATGTCATGTGAAACAGAAGATATTTGTAGAACTGAAAAATAATGCTGTTAATTTAAAGTTTTGTATATGGAAAAATTACACCTGTCACCTGCATTCCCTTTTCTATCTTCATTCATAATACTGAGCATCTAAGACCCTAACCCCAGGGTAGGCAACTCTTCCTTAGGGAATCTAAAGGTCTTAATAGGAAGTACTATGCTATTCTACATAATTTGGAAGCATCTACATAAGAGCTGTTTTTCACCCTAACGTCTAAAGCGCAGCCTGCCATTTGACAACTCTTCCCTTTGTACCTAGAGACCCCCCCAAAACTTTTAATGTCTTAATATAAAATAAATGGACATCAGAACCCTCTGACTTCCACTAATCCTACAAAATGGAAAAGAGAGACAAGGTAAACAGAAAAAAATATGAAAAAAAGAACTCCACAAGCTCTGATATGCTCAGAGATTATTGCAAAACTCCATAAAAGAAGAAAAGTAAGTTATATAAAAAAGGAAACTGTTACCAAAACTAAGGTTTTAAAAATAAAAAGTTTATTTTCCAAAATTAAAAATTCTACATAAGGGTTAGAAGATTAAGTAAAGAAAGTTTCCTGGAAATAAAATTTAAATGATGGACAATGAAGATTAAAGAGCAATCTAAAAAGATGCAGTATCGTCATAGTAATTGTGTAAAGAGATTATAGTGCACTGATGGAGAGTAAAATTATCAAACACACAGGAAATGTTTTCCAAAGCCATAGCACAAAAGACTAGTTTCCACAATAATAAAAAATTTTTAAAAATCCCTGCTTTATGCAAGTAATTAAATAGTGGGTAAGGACCATTCTTTGTCAATCAGAAGGGAAAGTTCAGAATGCAAATCATTGTTTAAAAGATCCTAAAAGTTTTCCAAGATTTAAAACCCAAGCTACCTTCCAAGAAGAACAGCTATGCCAATAAAGCACTAGACATTACAAGATGATGGGACAAAGTTATTTATAATCCAGATTCCTGCAATCAAAACATAGGGTAAATATTAGACTAAAATAAAGGTATTTGCAGACATGAAAGGACTTGTAAAGCTTACCTCCAGAGATGATTACTTAGAATTTAATAAATGTGTAGCCCAGCAAAAACAAGGACAAAAAAACAAAAACAGAAAGGCTGTGGAAATATGAAAGTTGTGTCCAGGCTAACAGCCATGCAGCAGGTATGTAAGGAGGTGATCAAGATGAGAGTGGGAAGACGTGGAGCTCTCGGGGGAAAGCTGAGGTGGGAAATCAGGTGGAAGAAGAATTTGAAAAATAGAGGCCATGAATAATGTAAACTGGGGGATGACAATTAACAATCCCAGTAAATATTTTTAAATACACAATAGAGTCAGTGAGCTGTGTTCTGCCACAAACAGTATCTACACAATCCCAGAAAGACACAGTTTAAAACTTTATCAAGATACAAGGCACAAAATGGCTATTATTATCAAGATAAGATAACATTATCACCCTTCAGAATACATGCCTGACACAATTAAGCACAAAAGAGAAAGGAAACCTCAATAGGAAGTTTCTGGAAAGAAATTACAACAAAATCTTCAAACCCAGAAATCTTTCCATAAATGTACCAAAGAAATCACTTTTGCTATTGAATAAACATGAAATCGGAATATGATATATATCATATATGTACATCATATATGTACATAGGATAAAAATGTCCACTTTATTCTATTCTCATTCCTTCCTATCCCCAAAACCCCTCCCCTCCTTTCACTTCCCTCTACCTAATCCAACAGGCAATCTGCTAAAAGATTTTTGCACAGAAAGAAATCTCACCCTTTCATATAGCCAGCAGACACACACACCAAATTACACACATGTCTTCAAGATAAATAATAACTAGTCCTCAAGAGGAACTGACAGCACCATTTTTCACACACACTCCATCTTAACTCTTGTCTTCATGGCAGGAGACAGTTCTGCAGAAAGAAGCAAGAGGTCCACTGAAGTTAGGCTCCTACTCGCCAAAGAAACTAGAAGATAGGGGTACTACTTTCTGTGATGATTACAACTCCAAAGATCACCCCCGGGTTCTTAAGAAAGACATTCTGAGATCAAAATCTGACAAAAGAGCGATTTAATTCTCACAAGGAATTATATACATTTCAATGACAGAAGAATTGCAAATTTTCCAAAGTAAATGCTCTGAGTAAAAGAAAGGACAGGGAGAATTAGGCCTGTTATTTTTAATATATTTGTCCTTTCAGGAGGTGATTGTGCTGATGGCCTCTTTCTGTAAAGTGCCATCAGAGACACTGCCTTGAGATGGAGGGGAGCATGCAATCAAGGTGCTTGGATATGCTTTTGAAGATTGATAAGTTAAGAATCTTACTTTAGATTAAAAAAAATTGGAAATGAGAAGGAAGAAAAGTGAAAATATTATGTAAAATAAGCTAAATTCTCATTTTCAATAGCTAATGGCCAAATAAATGAAGAACACCAGAACTCATAGGTAGAGATACTTTGGGAGCTACAAATTAAAACAGTTAAAAGAATTACATATGACTGGACTAGAAAGCAAGACGTGGGAGAAGACTGTTCTTTATGTCATTTTTCTTTTTTTTATCTTGTGAAAAAGAAAAGACTATGGCACATTTTTTAGTGACCCAACCAAGGTATATTAAACAGAAAAAAGGAAAAATGGAGAACTAACAAGAAAATAATTCAATGATATTTTATTTTTTAATTTTTTTGAATTATTCATGACAGAATACATTTTGACACATCATACATAAATGAAGTATAACTTCTCATTCTGCTGATTGTATATGCTATGGAATCATACCAGTCATGTAATCATATATGTACATTGGATAAAAATGTCCACTTTATTCTATTCTCCTTCCTTCCTATCCCCATAACCCCTCCCCTCCTTTCACTCCCCTCTACCTAATCCAAAGTACCTCTATTCTTCTCTAGTACCACCCACCTCTTACTGTGTTAGCATCTATATATCAGAGAACACATTTGACCTTTGGTTTTGGGAGTTGACTTATTTTGTGTAGCATGATATCCTCCAGTTCCAACTATTTGCCAGCCAATGCCTGAATTTCATTCTTATTTAAGGCTGACTAATATTCAATTGTGTACATATACCACATTTTCTTTATCCATTCATCTGTTGAAGGGCATCTAGGTTAGTTCCATAGTTTGCCTATTGTGAACTGAGCTGCTGTAAACATTGATGTGGCTGAGTGGCTGTAATGTGCTGATTTTTTAAAGTCCTTTGGTTTTAAACCAGGGAGTGGGATAGCTAGATCAAATGGTGTTTCCATTCCAAGTTTTTTGAGGAATCTCCATACTGCTTTCCAGAATAGCTGCACCAATTTGCAGTCCCACCAGCAATGTATGAGTGTATCTTATTCCTCACATCCTCATCAACATTTATTGTAGTTTGTATTCTTGAAAATTGCCATTCTGACTTGAGTGAGATGAAATCTTAAAGTAGTTTTGATTTGTATTTCTCTAATTGCTAGAGATGTTGAACAGTTTTTCATACAAATGGTGCTGGGAAAATTGGAAATCCGTATGTAACAAAATGAAATTAAACCCCCATCTCTCACCTTGCACAAAAATATCAACTCAAAGTGGATCAATTACTTAGGCACTAGAACAGAGACCCTGCACTTCATGGAAAAAAAAGTAGGCCCAAATCTTCACTATGTTGGCTTAGGAACTGACATTCTTAACAAGACTCCTAAAGCACAAGAAGTAAAATCAAGAATCAATAAATGGGATGGTATCAAACTCAAAAGCTTCACAGCAGAGGAAACAATCAAGAGCATGAACAGAGGGTGTACAGAATGGAAGAAAATCTTTTGCATCTGCATGTGAGATAGAGCATTAATCTCCAGGATATATAAAGAACCAAAAAAACTTGACACAAAAAAACCCCCAAATAACCCAATCAATAAATGGGTGAGGGTGGCAGAGGGGGTATGAAAAATGGTGGAATGAGACAGACAGTGTTACCCATGTACACGTATGATTACACGAACGATGTGAATCTACATCATGCACAACCATAGAAATGAAAAGTTGTACTCCATTTGTGTACAATGAATCAAAATGCATCTGTAAAAATAAAAAATAAAATAATAAAAAATAACTCAGTGATGAATTAAAGAGGAGAATTAAAAAGGAAATGAATACAACTATACAAATTAGAAAAAATAACATTTAATATTTTTGCTCAATTTTATACAAGCTTAGTTCTCTGAGATTATCATAATTTCTACTTCATAACTACAGAAAAAAGCAGTTGTCTTTGAGTAAAACTAGGTAAAATTCCCTTCTGCCCTTACAAAATAAATAAATAAATGGGCTAAGAAACTAAACAGATACTTCAGAGAAGAAATAACATCATTTTTAAAAAGTGTAATTATAACAAGCTTTGCTTATCTCTGTATTTGAAAAGATGAAACATAAAATGTGTGTATTTCTGTTTGTATGCAATGATTGTGTGTGTGTATCCAAAAAAATCTGTTAAAGGACTTTTATTTTTTAAAAAGTTTTAAAGTAATCAAAGTCGTAGTGTAGGCTAGATAACATAATAAACATCTCCCTGCCAATACCGACAATTTATCAAATCCTCCCATCATACTTACTTCCAGAATCAGCTTTGTGTTTTCAAACTGGAACTTTTTGGTTTTAGTCCATCTCAGAGATTCTGTATTTCTGGCAACATTGAAGCCCCTGTATGAACAGCCCTGTTTTGGAGCTACCAGGAGTGAAGGAATGACAATTCCTCTCTGCTACCACCACCAAAGTACCTCTTAGACAAGTAAATCCATTTTGCTTGAAGTCTAAGCTGACATAGGCATTTAATTTCTGGGGAGGACCAAAGAGGGAGACCATAATGATTTACACTACCTTTTCCAACAGGTTCTTGGAAAAGGTCTCAGCTGGAGTTTCCTACCAAAGCACATTCGTCATTGTTCTGCCATATCATTTAAGGATCAGACTTGCTTTTTTTAGTTTTTTAAATTTAGGACTTAATATTTATTCATGTCTAAAAGGGAACTACTGTGTCCTCTCAAAACATCCACCTTGGTAACTGGCTATCATCACTCCATTCTATCTTTATTTTGTATTCTGGGCATTTTCATTATACTATAACTTGGTGTGGATGTGCTGTAATTTTGTACATTTGGGGTCCTATAAGTCTCTTGTATTTGACTTTCCATTTCATTCTTCAGGTTTGGGAAATTTTCTGATATTATTTCATTGAGTGGATTTGTTCATTCCTTTGATTTGTACCTCTGTGCCTTCCTCAATTCCAATAATTCTTAAATTTGGTCTTTTCATTTTATCCCGTAAGTCTTGGAAGTTCTGTTCATGATTTCTTACCATTTTCTCTGTGTGTTCAACTTTATTTTCAAGATTAAATATTTTGTCTTCATTGTCTGAGGTTCTGTCTTCCAAGTGATCTAGTCTGTTAGTGATGCTTTCTATTGAGTTTCTAATTTGGTATATATTTTTCCTTCAATTCAAGGATTTCTGGTTTGTTTGTTTGTTTTCAGAATATCTCTGTTGGAGTTATCTTTTGCTTCCTGCATTTGCTCTTTTAACTCTTTATTGAAGTGATCTTTTGTTGCCTGCATTTGCTCTCTTATATCAACCTTTACTTCACAGATCATTTTAATTATGTACATTCTGAACTCCTTTTCTTCTACCATGCTGTCAATGAATGCTATTAGTATAGTATCTAGGTTTGTTTGAGGTGCTTTCTTCCCTTGTTTTTTCATGTTGTTTGTGTATCTTCTGCTCTAACAGTGTGGATCCAAGTTATTGAAGTTTCATCCTTATAGATTTATAGTGTCCCTGCAGGTTTCCAATACCTCACCTTTAAGAGGGAGATCAATACTAACAGCACCCAATACAGACAATATGCAGCCTTAAACCAAATGCCCCTATTAAGATGTTAAAAGTATTATTGCAATAAACAGAGATGATGTGCTCAATTATTCTCTACAGCATAAAAAATAAGGTCTACAATTTCTAATGGTGGACAATGAGAGGTTGAGGGAGGAGTATAGGATGTATGTTAATAAGGTAAGAAGTGAGAATATAGAGGTGCTTGATCATAGGAAGAGTGAAAGAGGAATCAAAAGAAGTTGCTTGTTAGGACTGAAAAAAGGAGAAAGAGACTCTGAGGAAACAGATGAATAAGAGAAAAATAGAGTAAGTTAAAAAAAGAAGAATCTACAATAAAATTATAATACATTATTCAAACCTCCCAGTCTTCAGTAACCTGATGCATGAAAGGTCCTTGATTTCAAAGATGATGGGGATGTGAGAGCAGAAAGTGAGAAAAGAAAAAAGGAAAAAAAATAGGAGGAAAAAAAGAGTCTTGAAGGAAAATTGAACAATTGTTTCTGTTTGGAGATCAATATCTTCTCTGCTTCCCTCCTCATCTGATAGGTGTGGTTGTCTGGAGTTTGCTGGTAAGTCCACCCTCAGGATGAGGACAGTTACTAAGGTGCAAGGATTAGACTTGGAGGTGGGACTCCTGCCAATTGCCAGTCTCTCTAGAAGACTACACCCCAGGACTCTCCTTTGGGTCTATTCATGTGACACAGGAGCCTGGTCTTAGTCCTTTCCCTCACTTTTGGATCCCACATTCCTGTTCTATAATTTAATCTCTAAATTGTATCTCTCCTGCATCTGCCCTTTTGACTTCCCAATCAGGAACCTTTCTCCCTGGAGGTCCTGAGGCCTGAGTGCCAGAACCTTTGTGCCTGTCTTGGAAAGTCATTCTGTATTGGGCAAATCAAGACCAGGTGTTGAAAGCTGTGGGCCAGTCATGCAGCTGCAGGCACTAGGCTGGGTTGGAGGTTAAGGGATGGTTGGGAGACTGGGGATTGAAGAGTCCAAGGACCCTATAGATTGCCAAACTGGCAAGACCAGGAGATCAGTGGAGTCGTGGAACAGGCTGATGTCGGGTCCCAGAAAGTGCTGCCCAAGTTGTCTCTGGGATCTAGTTGGGTGCCAAGGCTGGTTTGGCTGGATGAGCCAGGATCAAGATGCCCTCATCCCTTTTTCACACCTACTGATCCCTTGCAAAGCTCTCTCCTGCCTTTGAAGCAAGATAGTGGCTATTAGCACACCTAGCAGGGATACCTCAGATGTAACCAAGCCTGCAGGGCCCTTGGTGACAATCTTTCAGGTCCTGGTTGTAAGCAACTACATCCCAAGTTGGTGGCAGCAGCAGCAGCTCACCTCTAAGTACCTTGATAATGAGCTTCTAGTCTCTGGCAGGTGTCCCAAGATGGAAGCTGCCCCAACTAAAGACCTCAGTGCATTCTTGATGAGTGATTAACTGTAAAAATGACAACGAACTCTTCCTTCCACCAATGCCACACTATAGGTCTATGGAGTCCCTTAAAGATTAAAATTTACCTGTTCTACCTGTTTTTTGAAACTCAAAAGAAGCTTAGCCCACTTATTGATTGGGTTCTTTGTCTTTTTGGTGTAAAGTTTTTTAAGTTCTTTATAAATTTTGGAAACTTTACACCAAAAAGACAAAGAACCCAACCAATAAATGGGCTAAGGAACTGGGCAGACATTGCATAGAAAAAGATATACAGGTGATCAACAAATATATGAAAAAGTGCTCATCATCTCTAGTAATTAGGGAAATGCAAATTAAAACCACCCTAAGATTTCATCTAACTCCAATTAGAATGGCTATTATTAGGAATACAAGCAATAATAAGTATTGGCGTGGATGTGGGGAAAAGGCACACTCATACATTGCTGGTGGAGTTGCAAATTGGCACAGCCACTCTGGAAAGCACTATGGAGATTCCTCAGAAAAC
>JAJEJO010000816.1:648311-688742 GCA_020662805.1 Glaucomys volans
CTAGTCTGTTAGTGATGCTTTCTATTGAGTTTCTAATTTGGTATATATTTTTCCTTCAATTCAAGGATTTCTGGTTTGTTTGTTTGTTTTCAGAATATCTCTGTTGGAGTTATCTTTTGCTTCCTGCATTTGCTCTTTTAACTCTTTATTGAAGTGATCTTTTGTTGCCTGCATTTGCTCTCTTATATCAACCTTTACTTCACAGATCATTTATGTACATTCTGAACTCCTTTTCTTCTACCATGCTGTCAATGAATGCTATTAGTATAGTATCTAGGTTTGTTTGAGGTGCTTTCTTCCCTTGTTTTTTCATGTTGTTTGTGTATCTTCTGCTCTAACAGTGTGGATCCAAGTTATTGAAGTTTCATCCTTATAGATTTATAGTGTCCCTGCAGGTTTCCAATACCTCACCTTTAAGAGGGAGATCAATACTAACAGCACCCAATACAGACAATATGCAGCCTTAAACCAAATGCCCCTATTAAGATGTTAAAAGTATTATTGCAATAAACAGAGATGATGTGCTCAATTATTATCTACAGCATAAAAAATAAGGTCTACAATTTCTAATGGTGGACAATGAGAGGTTGAGGGAGGAGTATAGGATGTATGTTAATAAGGTAAGAAGTGAGAATATAGAGGTGCTTGATCATAGGAAGAGTGAAAGAGGAATCAAAAGAAGTTGCTTGTTAGGACTGAAAAAAGGAGAAAGAGACTCTGAGGAAACAGATGAATAAGAGAAAAATAGAGTAAGTTAAAAAAAGAAGAATCTACAATAAAATTATAATACATTATTCAAACCTCCCAGTCTTCAGTAACCTGATGCATGAAAGGTCCTTGATTTCAAAGATGATGGGGATGTGAGAGCAGAAAGTGAGAAAAGAAAAAAGGAAAAAAAATAGGAGGAAAAAAAGAGTCTTGAAGGAAAATTGAACAATTGTTTCTGTTTGGAGATCAATATCTTCTCTGCTTCCCTCCTCATCTGATAGGTGTGGTTGTCTGGAGTTTGCTGGTAAGTCCACCCTCAGGATGAGGACAGTTACTAAGGTGGGAGGATTAGACTTGGAGGTGGACTCCTGGCAATTGCCAGTCTCTCTAGAAGACTACACCCCAGGACTCTCCTTTGGGTCTATTCATGTGACACAGGAGCCTGGTCTTAGTCCTTTCCCTCACTTTTGGATCCCATATTCCTGTTCTATAATTTAATCTCTAAATTGTATCTCTCCTGCACCTGCCCTTTTGACTTCCCAATCAGGAACCTTTCTCCCTGGAGGTTCTGAGGCCTGAGTGCCAGAACCTTTGTGCCTGTCTTGGAAAGTCAGTCTGTATTGGGCAAATCAAGACCAGGTGTTGAAAGCTGTGGGCCAGTCATGCAGCTGCAGGCACTAGGCTGGGTTGGAGGTTAAGGGATGGTTGGGAGACTGGGGATTGAAGAGTCCAAGGACCCTATAGATTGCCAAACTGGCAAGACCAGGAG
Source organism: Glaucomys volans (assembly GCA_020662805.1). Taxonomy (NCBI): domain Eukaryota; kingdom Metazoa; phylum Chordata; class Mammalia; order Rodentia; family Sciuridae; genus Glaucomys; species Glaucomys volans. The sequence continues at coordinate 649,789 of JAJEJO010000816.1, forward strand.
ATCAGTGGAGTCGTGGAACAGGCTGATGTCGGGTCCCAGAAAGTGCTGCCCAAGTTGTCTCTGGGATCTAGTTGGGTGCCAAGGCTGGTTTGGCTGGATGAGCCAGGATCAAGATGCCCTCATCCCTTTTTCACATCTACTGATCCCTTGCAAAGTTCTCTCCTGCCTTTGAAGCAAGATAGTGGCTATTAGCACACCTAGCAGGGATACCTCAGATGTAACCAAGCCTGCAGGGCCCTTGGTGACAATCTTTCAGGTCCTGGTTGTAAGCAACTACATCCCAAGTTGGTGGCAGCAGCAGCAGCTCACCTCTAAGTACCTTGATAATGAGCTTCTAGTCTCTGGCAGGTGTCCCAAGATGGAAGCTGCCCCAACTAAAGACCTCAGTGCAGTCTTGATGAGTGATTAACTGTAAAAATGACAAGGAACTCTTCCTTCCACCAATGCCAGACTATAGGTCTATGGAGTCCCTTAAAGATTAAAATTTACCTGTTCTACCTGCTTTTTGAAACTCAAAAGAAGCTTAGCCCACTTATTGATTGGGTTCTTTGTCTTTTTGGTGTGAAGTTTTTTAAGTTCTTTATAAATTTTGGAAACTTTACACCAAAAAGACAAAGAACCCAACCAATAAATGGGCTAAGGAACTGGGCAGACATTGCATAGAAAAAGATATACAGGTGATCAACAAATATATGAAAAAGTGCTCATCATCTCTAGTAATTAGGGAAATGCAAATTAAAACCACCCTAAGATTTCATCTAACTCCAATTAGAATGGCTATTATTAGGAATACAAGCAATAATAAGTATTGGCGTGGATGTGGGGAAAAGGCACACTCATACATTGCTGGTGGAGTTGCAAATTGGCACAGCCACTCTGGAAAGCACTATGGAGATTCCTCAGAAAACTTGGAATGTACCCACCATTTGATCCAGCTATCCCACTTCTTGGTTTATACCCAAAGGACTTAAAATCAGAATACTACAGTAAAGCAGCCATATCAATGTTCATAGCTGCTCAATTCACTGTCTCAATTGCTGATTGTAGAACCAACCTATATGCCCCTCAGTTGATGAATAGATGAAGAAACTGTTGTATATATTATGGAACATTACTCAGCCATAAAGAAAAATAAAATTAAAGCATTTGCTGGTAAATGGGTGAAGTTGGAGAATACCATGCTAAATGAAATAAGCCTATCCCAAAAAACCAAAGGCTGAATGTTTTCTCTGATAAGTGGATGATGATATATAATGAAATGGGGGTGGCAAGAGAATGGAAGAACTTTGGATAGTATAGAGGAAAATGGGATAGGAGGGGGTGGGAGAAGGAAAGACAGTAGACTGAGATGTTATTACCCTATGTACATGTCTGATTACACGAATGGTGTACAACCATTGAAATGAAAAGTTGTACCCCATTTGTGTACAATGAATCAAAATGCAGTTTGTAAAAATAAAAATAAAAAATATACAAAAAAGAAGCTTAAAAGTATTTTGTATCAACATTTATTCTATTCACAAAACTGTCTTATGCCACTTTCTTCCAATAATGATTTTTGAACAACTTTTAACCAGACTGATCTGGAGACCTCATACAAGTTCCTACCCTAATGGAGCTTACATTTCTTTGCAGGAGTCAAGTGGAGACACAGGAAATGAATAAATTAACACATACTGTGATGCCTGAGATAACTGAGTGTAATGAGGCTAGCATAAAATCAGGTAAATGAACAGAAGGTTTGTATGGGTACCGTTAGCAAGGTAGTAAAGGAGTCCTCTATGCGATGCAGAGAGACTAGAGACAGTAAGAAAGCAAACCTTGCAGATATGTAGTTTTCTGGATGTGGATCCAGATCCCAGCTGCTCAATACTTTAATCTAGATGGCTTACAGCAAAGATCTTCTTCAAAGGATTTCCCTTAGGCATGGAAATCCTAGGAGATTCCCCCCTACTGAGTAGGAATCCTGATTCCCCTCCTGCCTTTTGTTGACATTGTGGATTGAGCTACAGCTCAATTCTTTCACAAATTTTATTTTGAGATAGAGTCTCATTAAGTTACTGTTATTAAGTTGCTGAGGCTGGCCCCAAACTTGTGGTCCTCCTGCCTCAGCCTCCCTCAGAGGTTGAAGGTTAATGACTGCGTACTGTGAGGATACAAAAGCATAACTCTTTTGCTAGAAACCATTTATGCTACAGTGGCATGCCTTCCCACTAAGGCATTACCTACTCTTGACTTTTTGACTCTAGGTCTAGTTCTGAGAGAACCAAACCTGTGATAGGGGAAAGAACACTCCAGGAATAGGAAATGGTAAGTGCAGAGCCATATCGAAGACTACCACCAAGATGGTGAATTAAATGCAAGGAGGTTTGGGTGGCTGAGGCATGGGTGAAGTGGTGAGTAATGACATCAGATCAGGCACCTGGGTGGACCCAGGCTGGTCTGTCAGATCTCCTCCTCTCCCACACTGCCCACCCTCCCCTCTGAACTTCAGGACAGTGTTTCTTACTTGTTCCTCCAGCTCTGATGCCTACATTTTTCAGAGGTTCAATCAATACTTAGTAATTTCATTTTTCTTTTGCAAGATTACCAAGTGGGTGTTTATTTGAATCTACTGTCTTATTTCCTATTCAGCTAATGTGAACAATATTTTCCCTGATACTTAGGAATATCTCAGAGTTTCCATTTTTATAATTCAAGAAAAAAAAAGAATATTGCAGAACTATAGCAATATGCACAGTTGTGAACAGTGTCATAGTAAATAGACTAATAGAACAATTTGATAAGGTGTAAAAGAAAGTGTGAAAAATCACCTAAATGGCTAGGGCATTTGTGTCATATAATTGTCACATGAATTGTCACAATGTTGAAAACAAATCTTGCATTTTCAAAATTATACATTTCTTTTCTTCCTGATTTTAAAAGGAACTACTGGATTTTATTGTATCTCTTAATCACTTCAAATTCATGATGTAATAAAGTAGAATATAAATATTTAATTAATTACATCTATTTTGAGGCTATAAGAATGGATATTGATAATAAATATTTCAGATGAGCTATGTCTATACAAAGTCATAGTTTAAAATGTTTTGGTTAAAAATAATTCCATTACCCATGTACACAGCAATAAAAATATTTCCAAGAGCAAGAAAAACTCTTCTGTGGGTGAACTTGTCTGTACTCAGATAGGTAGCCTGCCAAGCATAAAATGAATCATTAAATATTAATAACTATCAATTTCCTGTATAGCTGTCCTGAAAACACTTACCACAGCTCATAAGCTCTTTGCCACTGCCAATGAGTCATGCTTAGCTTCTGGTGTTGGACTGGATCCCTCAACTGAGAACATAGCACTTTTACCTTTAGCAAAGCATTATCCCGGACTTTAAATTAAATTCTTTTAATAAGGCCTGGGCTTCCTGTGAGGTATTGACCTTTCAATGATACCTTTCATTCCTCTGCCATACCCACCCTGCACCTGTAAGTTGACATCTCTTTTCCAAATAAAATGTTGAATTTCATCATTGTGCATCATTAATAGCATATTGCATCAGTTTTCTGTGGCTGCTACGAAACATTACCACAAACTTGGTGGCTTAAAACAACAGAAATTTATTCTCTCATAGTTTTGGCAGCCTGAAGTACAAAATCAATTCACCCAGTCAAAATAAAGGTGTCAGCAGGATGACGCTCCCTCCAGAGGTTCTAGGGGAAAATCTGTTCTTTGTTTCATCCCTCATCCAGCTTCTGATGGCTGTTGTCACTCCTTGGTTTTCAGCCATGTTTTTCTCTGCACCATCTTCCCATCACCTTCTCCTCTGTGTATGCCAAAATGCCCCTGACTCTGTCTCACCAGGATCCATGTGACTGCATATGGGGCCCACTGAGATAATACAGAATAGGCTGTCTCAAGATCCTTAACCTAATCACAGCTTTTGCCGTGCAAGATAATGTCTATTATTTTGTCATATAGAGCAGTATTTAACATTTTAATGATTAATACATGATCAAACCTTTGGGATGATCAAACTACTATTTGGCCCACTGCACATATCCATCGGCTTTTTAAAAAAATAATGCTAGGAATAGAACCCTGAGTCTTGTGCATGCTAGGCAAGCACTCCACCACTGAGATATCCCACAACCTCCTAAACTGTTTTAATGGGAAAATATCTTTAGTGGGACCTTTTCCCGTCTTGATACTAAAGACTTTTAAAATACTATTAAGCATTTAAAATTATAAGTATTTAAATATATAAGAAAGAATATATAGATAAAATTTAAAAAACTGAGTCTTTGGCAAGGTAAAATTAAGCTAAGGAACAGATTCAATTTTTAGATTTTTTAACCTATTGCAGCAATCTAGATTGTCCTGATCTATAAAATCATACATTCTAATGATTCTTTAACAATCTGACTCTCTTCTTGGGTCCCTCTAGATTTACAGAAAAATCTTAATTTCAGACAATCTCGGTCTCCTAGCATAATATGAGCTCTGAACAGTAAGAATATGAAGAATCCCATGATTGAGATCAGTCAACCTCCACCAATCCTCCAAACACGACCATGGAATGAATTTCCTGCCACTTACCAACTGGACTCTTCTCCTTTGAAAAGAAAGATCTTCCTGTGCCATCCTACTTTCAAGATTCACATCTGTGTTCCACATAGAACAGAACATGGTCAGTTTCCTCTTCAGATCTAGCAGCATAATTCACAAGGTTCTGTGCAAAATGAAACAGTGGGGTCATTGTTTGAGAATTGTTAAGAATGTCAATATGAAGTCGTACTCATCAATGCATGAAACCAACCATGAGTTTTTCAAAGCTCAGGACCCTGTGAAAAACATACATTGTACAACCATGTAGTCAGTTCTGTGGCATTTTCAGAGCCGGAGTGCCTACATTCCTTGTGGACTCCCAAGTGCAGCCTTGCTGAACCTGACCTGCAGCAATGCTATCCTCAGGTACTAGCATTGTTATACCTGTCCTCTGAAAATCCACTTACTAGCGCCCTTAGAAAATTAACTCAGCTAAGTGTTAGAAAATATGTTGAAAAGTTAAATGTTCTCATGTTTGATTTTAGATGTCCCTTTTAAGTAATTGGAAACCCAACCCAAAAATAATTAAAAATCAAGGAACAAAAATAAAAATAAAAATAAAGCACCAAAAAAAAGAGAGAAAAAAGAAAGAAAGAAAAAAAAAAAAAAAAAAAAAAAAAAAAAAAGAAAGAAAGAAAGAACAAACTGAGGTTGGAATTAGGCATGATTTAATCAATGTTCTGATTGCATTTCTCTGCAGCCTTTTAGTTTTTCCCTCCTCTCCTGTTGCCTCTGGTACCTGACTGTAAGAAGAGAACTTTTGCAGATGGAGGCTTGGCAACAATGTCCAAAATGAAACCATTTCTTTCAGTAATTCTCTTTTAAAAGTGAAGGATGATCATTGGCAGAAGTTTCCAGTAAATATTCCCTTGAAGCTCACTGACTTAGGCAGAAGCAATTGCCCATTCCTGAACTAAAGCTTGTGGCCAGAAAAATTCTGTGTGTGGAGAGGCAAAAGCCTGCCTTCCCAAACTAGAAAAGGACAATGGATTTTCCATTGTTGGTTACTTGGACTGAGGAGATTGAAGGGGACTGTTTTAGGCAGCTTTTTCACACTCTGACTTAAATGATCTGATCAGCACAATTATAGAGGAGGAAAGATTTATTTGAGGGCTCACAGTTTCAGAGGTCTTAGTACATAGAAGGCTGGCTCCGTTGCTGGGGGCTTGAGGTGAGGGAGAACATCATTTAGGAAGAGCATGGCAGAAGGAAGCGGCTCATATCATCAGGAAGCAAAGAGAGAGCGAGACAGAAAGAGAGAGGGAAAGATACAGACTCCGCTATCCAGATACAAAATATATACCCCATGCCCAATTCACACCTCCTCCAGCCATACCTACCACTTCAATTAATACCTTCAGGGATTAATTCACAGATTGGGTTAAGACTCTTACAATCCAATCATTCTCCTCTGAACTTTCCTCCATTGTCTCACATGTGAGCTTTTGGGAGACACCTCACATTCAAACCATAACAGGGAGATCTACCTTAAAAAAAATAAAATAGGAAAAAGATAGTGAGTAGGGGTTATCAGTTGGGCAATAAACCAATAATCTTTATTTTAAAAACCTTACTTGAATAACTAATATGCATATCTGAATTTTCCCTTAGTATTGGTATTGAAATAAAGGCTAGTTGAAATAATAAATATCTAAAAAGTAGAGAAATCTTAATATTGCTTAAAATATTAATGGTCTTTATATTATACCAAAATTTGCAACTAGGAACATCAGTGATATATATTTGTTACCAAACGGATATGCAAATTGTAGGTTATAAACAATTAAGCTGAAGGAGATACATTTCTATACTGCAATTTGTGGGATTGTTCACAAGACCTAAGAAAAGTGTAAAAATACTGACCCACTGCTGTTGCTTTTTCAAAGATAATGCATATAAACAAAAGTGATATTCATTTTTAGGTGAAAGATTAATTTTTAAAATGAGAAAGTCTTTATTAAAAGAAATATTAGTTAATAAAAGAATTTCTTTTTTACTATTTTTGAAAGTATCCTAACATATTCCCTATGTGCCAATATGTATGGCATCTTGGTAAATATTGAGCAAGACTTCAATTATATGCCTTGAAGACAGAAGGAAAAAAGTTCACCTACCATTTAATCTATAGTTGATTTAAGCCCATGACATGGCACCAGGAAGCAGAAAGAGACTGAGTTCCCCTAACTGTGGATAAAATATAAACCCCAAAGGCACACCTTTCCTAGCCACACCATGATTTCCTACTCAGTTTTTAATCCCTGTGAGGGGATTAATGCACTAAGTAGGTCAATACTCTCACAATCCAATCATTTCACCTCTAAACTTTCTTGCATTGGTCTCACACATGAGCTTTGTGGGGACACCTCATATCTAAACCGTAACATAATCAAAAGCATAGTTAGGTCTCAATGGATGCACATAAATGTCCTATTTCATTGTTGACTATTCCTACACTTGTATCCATCATGAAATTTAAGAGACAAAATGCAACTTGTCCATGGTACAATAATACTTATTTATGCCTCAACTAAATATTTCTATTTTCCCTAGAAAAGTACTAAGATAATCAAATTGTTGTCATGATGAAACATAATTACCTTTATTGTCCACATTTAAAATGATTCTATATATTATATAAAAAAGAAAAAGTACATATGAATTATAGGAATATATGGGAAACCAAACAAGGATGAATGCATTTTACTTAGAAGGATTTACTTTAAGAATCAAGGTAATTATACATTCTTTGAAAAGTGAAATTATAAGGAATAAGCAGATAATAAATAATTTCTGGTTACAAAATGAATTAGCATAATCTAAAGTAATGGACCTTTAACATAGTTCCTTGTATGAAAATTATATGTTGAAACTAATACCATGAAGCAATAAGAGAACATCTAACTATAAACAAAGTCATTTTCTCAATATTTGAGAACAAGTAAGGTTATCCCAATATAAGTATACAAATAATATATTTGCTCCGGGGGAACTTTATAGTTCAAGAAAATGCCAATCTTGTACTCTCAGCAAGGCTGCTTGTAAAAGTGTTTTCCTTAGATCAAAAAAATGAAAAAAACCCACAAGTTTCTTGATAAATCAAAGTGTTTAGAAAAATAAGCATTTGTGCAGGCTATACCTCTTTTACTACTTACTCAAAGGTGGCTTTCATATTTTTTGCACACTTTACCACTTTTCCTGTACTATTTTCTTTCTTGTCATTACGGCAGTTTGACAGCCAGCATAGCTATCTTCTGTAGTCAGAGAGTACATACCTGCCCCGGTAACATTCTTCTTATTCTGACACACATAAGGAAAGTCTGATGCAGTCAGATCGTATGTAATTTAGAAGCATAGAACCTTACGCTTTTAAACCATGTCATATGACGGGGAGGTGCATGAATCGACATGATTTTGCTCTGAACACATTTCTCCAAAGATTTTTTTAAAAGATGAATATGAGAAATAAATGTGGCCCAAACATGGTTACATACATATATACGATACACATAGATGTAGATATGTACACCTCCATCTCACAGCAAAGCAACGAAAGCTTGTTTTCCCTAGTACCTACTCCAAGAGGAAATTCAGGTCTATATCATTGAGCTCTGGACTTCCCTTATGCCTATGGAAAAAAGTCAACTATCAACGGTCTTTTCAGAAGAGAGGAGCAGCTGGTAGTTGAAGAACAATGGAAGGTGATGATTTTGAACTGAATTATCTCATGGATATGTCCAGATACCAGGTATTTTGCACTAAAAATAAGCCTGTTTACCCATTTTCCAGGATTGTTCGACTCTTGAATTTCACATACAGTGTCTTAGTTACAAATCCCAGGAATGAATAATAGTGAACTTTCACTGAGCTTGACAAGGGATGATCAGAATCTTGAGAAAAAAATAAAATAATATGAGATTCCTTTCCCTGCATATCATGGATCACATTGGACCTTCTATATTCCCAAATACAAAGCTGACATGACATCGACTAACACATCAAATTTCTATTTTCTCAATTATAAAGTGGGAAAAATACCTGTACCTCTTTTGCAAGATTTACCAAGAATCAATTTACTGGGCAAAAGCACTGCCACTGAATTATCCTGAAAATTATTTAATTTCTCAGGGTCTGAGTTACCTTACTTATAAAAAGAGGGTCTCAATTAGCATTATTGACATATTAGGTGATTTTTTGTTGTTGTTGTTGGAACCACGCTGTGACTTGTATAAGACTTTTAGCTTCTATCCAAGCAATGCCACACACCCATCAGCTATGACAACCAAAAGAAGTCTCCAAACTGTGCCTACCGTCCACTAGGGGGCAAAATCACCCCAGTCGGGAACCACTGATAGAAATCTCTCTAAGGGCCCTTCAAATTTAACATTTCATAATTCTGTGATATTAGATAACGAACAAGAGAGCACTTTATAAATTGTAGTGTGAGATACAAAGTGATGTGTTCATGCATTCAACAGACTTAATTAAACATCTACTAGGAACAAGACGATATACGAGAAGGGGTAATGACCAATTGGAAATTATACCTCTTCTAGGAAGGAAAGTCAGCTACTCATATGAAAAATATTTCCAGTACGCACAGAATAAAGGAATTTCAGGGCTGGAGAGTTAGAATAGCACAATATAGGTAAGTATGGGAAAGAAAATAAGCTGCTTTGTGGATTGTTTTAAAGCAAAGTAGGCCATTTAAGAAAACTGTGTCACAGATTAGGCTAAGAAAAGCTTTATGCTTACTAATGTGGTTTAAACTTTCATTATTACGATCATAAAATTTTAGAGTTTGAAGGGACCTTAGAGATCACCTAACACCATCACCTTTATTTTACAGATGAAGAAATTAAATCTTTCCTCATCCCTTGTACATTACAAGCAGAAGCAACAGAGAAAAGCAAGAAAAATCTAATCTAAGCCAACAACAGCAGGAGGTTGCTCAAGTTTATACATTAAGTTTAAAAGGGAATAACACAAACCATGACCTTCTGCTAAATCAAGAAAGAACTGCCAACACCACAGACCAGGATATTACATGCAGGATTAAAATTATGCTGCCTGAGAGGGTGTAGAAGATTCTTAGGTTGGAAATTTATTGTGTGGGAAGACTTTCCTGAGCTTTTAGTATGGTATTTTGTAAATTTCAGCAATAAACAGATGTACCTAAACGCAGTGACTTCCTAATCTCAACACCCTAATTTTTCTTTTAGTGCATGTTATTTAAAGACAAATAATAATTCACCATTAACTTATCACAACATTTTTGAGATGCCTGGCAATTTCCAGAGCAAGCATTCTAATTCCAATGCCTATAGAAACTGAGCAGAAGGCAATGTCGATGTTTACAAAAGAGAACAAGTATAAAATAATCACTACCTTACTGCTGACACTGCACAAGCTGAACCATAGGTCTGAGGGCACTCACATGTTTTTCAGGATTCTGAGGAAGTCAATTAGAAAATCTCTCAAAAATACATGTCCTGATTTTAAAGGTACCTGTTAAGGAGATTTAAACATCTAAATATTAATAAGAATTGAGGGGAGCTGAAGATTAGGATAAATAAGTATTATGCATTTTAGCATATTCCTATAAAAAGATTTAAAATATTTTAAAATTCATAAAGGATTATCTTCATATTATGCAAATCTGCAAATATTTTTATTGGAATAAATGTTTTAAACTATTAGGCAACATTTCATATTTTTGGTATTTATATTATTTTGTTCTCCAATCAAGGGACTTAAAAATTCTCATTATTTGCACTGAGCGATGGTTAACAAAAACAGAGAGAAAATTGATTCTTGGACTTACAATATTAAAGGACTAGAGTAGTGGATTCCTATACTTCAATTTGGACATACACACTCTGAAAATTTAAGGGGTTGCCAGTAGAGACAGGTAAAATGGGCTGGTACCCATGACAGAGTCAAATCTGCATCTAAATCCTGCCACATATGATACCATTTACTGGTCACCCAACATACAATGACAATACACTGAAGTCTCAGTGGTTTGTCTTCCTATCTGTGTGCTCCAGAGGTACCTTGTGTGGCAATTTCATTGAGGTAAATATGACAACATCCTATGATTAGATAGAGTCCTCTCGAAGTGGAACCTCCAAACCTGGAACAGGACTCTAGGTCCATTAACCCTAGGGAGTACTTTTAAAACTACAGAGGTCTCAGGACAGATGACAGCTTTTTTTTTTTCTTTTTCTTTTTTCTCTTTAAAAAAATATTTTTGTGTGTTCTAATTTGTTGTACATGGCAGTAGAATGCATTTATATATTTTGATAGATCATGCATAAATGGAGTATAATCTCTCATTTTTCTGATTATGCATATTGTAGGATCACATTGGTCATGCAGTCACATATGTACATGAGGTAATAATATCTGTTTCACTCTACTATCCTTCCTACCCTCATACCCCTTCCCCTTCCTTCATTCCTCTCTACCTAATATTAAGGAACTCTATTCTTCCCTACCCCAACTCTCCTCATTGTGAATTAGCATCCACATATCAGAGAAAACATCCAGCCTTTGGTTTTTTGAGTTTGGCTTATTTCACTTAGCATGATATTCTCTAACTCCATCCATTTACCAGCAAATGCCATATTTTCATTCTTCTTTAAAGTTGGGTATTATTCCACCATATATATTTTTCTTTATCCATTCATCTGTTGAAGGGCACCTAGGTTGGTTCCATAATTTAGCTATTGTGAGGTGAGCTGCTATAAACATTGATGTGGCTGTATCACTGTAATATGCTGATTTTTAAGTCCTTTGGGTATAAAACAAGGAGTGGAATAACTGGGTCAAATGATTGCTCCATTCCAAGTTTTCTGAGGAATCTCCATACTCCTTTCTAAAATGGTTGCACCAACTTGCATTCCCACCAACAATGTATGAGTGTACCTTTTCCCCCACATCCTTGCCAACACTTATTATTGCCTATATTCTTGATAATAGTCATTTTAATTGGAGTGAAATGATATCTTAGAGTAGTTTTGATTTGCATTTCTCTAATTGCTAGAAATGTTGAACATTTTTTCATATATTTGTTGATCGATTGTATATCTTCTGTGAAGTGTCTGTCCAGTTTCTTAGCCAATTTATTGATTGGATCATTTGGGTTTTTTTGGCATTAAGTTTTTTGAGTTCTTTATATATCCTGGAGATTAATATTTTATCTGAGGTGCATGGGTAAAGACTTTCTCCTAATCTCTAGGCTCTTTCTTCACATTATGATTGTTTCTTTTGCTGAGAAGAAGGTTTTTAGTTTGAGTCCATCCCATTTATTAATTCTTGATTTTACTTCCTGCGCTTTAGGGGTCTTGTTAAGGACATCAGATCCTAGGACTACATGGTGAAGATTTGGGCCTACTTTTTCTTCTAGTAGTTGCAGGGTCTCTGATCAAGTGCCTAAGTCTTTGATCCACTGTGAGTTGAGTTTCATGCAGGGAGAGAGATAAAGGTTTAATTTCATTTTTTTACACATGGATTTCCAGTTCCCAGCACCATTTGTTGAACAGGCTATCTTTTCTCTAGTGAATGTTTTTGGAGTCTTTGTCTAGTATGAGATTACTGTATTTATGTGGGTTTGCCTCTGTGTCTTTTATTCTGCACCATTGGTCTACATGTCTGTTTTGTTACCATAGCTCTGTAGTATAGTTTGAGTTCTGATATTGTGCTGTTGTGCTGCCTCCTGCTTCACTTTTCTTGCTAAGGATTGCTTTGGATATCTGCATCTCTTATTTTTCCAAATGAATTTTAAGATTGCTTTTACTAGTTCTATGAAGAATGTCTTTGGAATTTTAATAGGAATTGCATTAAATTTGTATAATGCTTTTGGTAGTATGGCCATTTTGACATTGTTAATTCTGCCTGTCCAAGAACATGGGAAGTCTTTCCATCTTCTAAGGTCTTCTTCAATCTCTCTTTTTAGCATTCTGTAGTTTTTATTGTAGAGATCTTTTACCTCTTTTGTTAGATTTGTTCTCAAATATTTTATTTTTTTGAGGCAATTGTGAATGGGGTAGGTTTCCTAATTTCTCCTTTAGAGGATTCATCACTGATGTATAGAAATGCATTAGATTCATGGGTGTTGATTTTATATCCTGCTACTTTGCTGAATTCATTTATTAATTCTAGAACTTTTCTGGTGAAATTTTTTGGATCTTCGAAATGTAGAATCATGTCACTGGCAAATAGTGATAGTTTGAGTTCTTCTTTTTTTTTTTCTAAATATTGTTTAGTTTTCAATGAACTTTATTTTTTTATTTGTTTATATGGTGCTGAGAGATGAACCCAGTGCCTCACACATGCTAGGCAAGCGCTCTACGACTGAGCCACAACCCCAGCCCTGAGTTTTTCTTTACTTATTTGTATACCTTTACTTTTTTTTCCTCTAATTGCTCTGACTAGAGTTTCAAGGACAATATTGAATAAAAGTGGTGAAAGAGGGCATTCTTATCTTGTTAAAGTTTTTAGAGGGAATGCTCTCAATTTTTCTCCATTTAGAATTATGTTGGCCTTGGGTTTAGCATATATGGTGACAGTTTTTATAGTCTTCTTGTGCAAGGAAAGAAGAGTCTGACCTATAACACTATAGACAACTCACTAATTCCACCAAAAAAGCACTCTTTTTTAATACCCATTTTGCTAATTAGCAAATGACTTCTCTTGCCTGTGAAAATCTATTTCTTACATTTATTATAAAAATGGTATTTCTGCTGATGAAAGGTGGTAAAGATCATTGAGGTACTTGTAGGATGGCCTGTGGGTCTGATTAAAGATCAGTTGATTATTCCTAGGGTGCATATCCTGATTAGTTTAATGAAATGCTCTCAGAGATCAACTTAAAGCACCTAACACATACCTCACAGCAAAACAGCCATGTTGAAATAATTTAAGGGAAACATTAGGCATCCTATCACTCAGAATTAAAGGCCTGGGAAAAATCCAAACAAAAACAGTGTAAAGAAATGGCATTACAAAGAAGAGACATTCTTTCTCAGGACTAGAAAATATTTCTTGTGCTGGTAGGGACGGGAAAGGTAGGAGAAAGCTTGAAAGAGAAATAAGACCTGGTAATTAAAGACAAAATAAGACCGCAAGATGAGAGACAAAAGATAATTGAATCGTCTACTCAAAGTGAGAGTCAATATCCAGAAACCACCAATTTTAGCAAACATCTGTTTTGACTCATGGTAGGGAAAGCAGTGTCAGCAAAGCAAGCCATTCCTTCTTCATTAAAATGAACCCTATAATATTATTGATGCAAATATTCCAACAAAGAAGCCTAAGTTAAAGAAATATAAAACTGCCCATGTTCATTTCAACATTATTCACAATAGCCAAATTATGGAAGCAACTTTTTCATCCATCAACAGATGAATGGATAAAGAATGAGTAGAGTGTGTGTGAGTGAGTGAGTGTGTGTGTGTGTGTGTGTGTGTGTGTGATGGAATAATACATGGCCTTGAAAAAGGAACTTCTATCATTTATGAAAATATGGATTGAATACTATTTGCTAAGTGAAATAAGCCAGAAACATAAAGATAATTACTACAATGGTAGATTAGAGTGTAACAGCATTTCTCATCACTCAGCTAGTGGGATCTCAAGCCGCAGAAATACTGCTTCTTCTCAAAGTAGGTGAAAAAGAAATTTGATTAATATTCAATATTTGACAGAGAGTCTTAGAAAAATAGCAAGTTTGGGTATATTAAGCAAACAAAAAGTACAAAACTAGAGATAAGCTGCTGGTAGGAGCAGTGGAATTAGCACACAAGGAAAGAAAAAGCTGAGAAATACTACTAACAAGCTTAGTATGGAAAATACTGAAACTGGAGTGGCAGCCTGCCCTAGCTGATTAAGAGGCTGTTCAACTCATTAAACAAAAGATGCCCCAAGTTTACCAATCATCCACAGGGAGCTGAGCCAGGTGCCATCTTGGAACAACTTTGCAGCAGTGGCAACAGGAGCTGTAGCTGGGTCCTACCAAAGACAGAACAGAGCCTCACAAACGCAGGGAAAATCAGACACTGAGAGCACTTTCCCTGGGGGAATACAAACTGGGGAGGCTGGGGAGAACCCAGAACCCTTCAATTCTTTGGTTTCAGGAGCTCACAGGGGTTCACAGGCAGATACATCTGGTCAGAAATTTTAATTTTTTTGGAGGAATTTTTCCTTGCTCTTTTTTTTGAGGGTTGCGGTTTTTGATTAGTATATTTTAATTTTGTTTTGTATTGTATTTTTCACTACTTTATCTCCTTTGTTTCCCTATCCCTTTTCTTTTACTAACAGACAAAATCTCCTGTTCTCTCTTTCACTCATGCTTTAAATTTTCATTTCTATTTTCTCCCTTCCCTACTCATAACCAACTGCATTTGACTGACATAATGATATAACTGCTTTTGGCCTATTCACCCTTTGAAATTGCAAACACTTTCATACCTTCCTACCTCTGCTTCTTTCCTCTTAACAAGGATAGAAATTTAAAACAACTGGTCACATTTAGAGATAAACCAGCTAATTTTTCAACCCAGAACCTAAAAGCTAGGTGGTCTTGGAATAATATATATAATCTCTTAAAGGCAAAAGAGGGGGACTCACAGAATGAATTAAAAACAAGACCCCAAAATATTCTGTCTTCAAGAGATTCACCTCACAGGAAAAGTCATCCACAGACTAAAAGTGAAAGGAAGGGACAAAACATATCATTCACAAGGATCTTGCAAGCAAGTAAAAGTTTCTATTCTCATATCAGATTAAGTGGACTTTAAACCAAAGATAATTAGAAGAGACAAAGAAGACCATTACATACTGCCTAAGGGAAATCATAAAACAACAAGAAATAACAGTCACAAATACTTATGCCTGAAATAATGGAGGGCCCATGTACACCAAACAAATCCTCTTCAATATCAAGAATCAAATAGATCACCACACAGTAGGAATACTGGGTGTCTTCAACCCACCTCTCTCAACATTACATAGATCATCCTAACAAACACTAAGCAAACTACAGAACTAAAAATACAATTAAAATCTAGACTTAACAGACATATTTAGAATATTTCATCTAATAAAACTGAATACACCTTCTTCTCACCAGCACATGGAACATTTTCTAAAATAGATCACATTATAAGCCATGAAGCAACTCTTGGCAAATATAAAAAAATAGGGCTGATTTGATCAGAATTATAATTCTGAATTCTATCAGATCATAATGTAAAGAAATTAGAAATCAATGATAAGACAAAATTCAGAAGCTACTCTGATACCTGGAGACTAAATAATTCTCTATTGAATGATGAATGGATAGCAGAAGATATCCGGGATGAAATTCAAAAATACCTAGAAGTAAATGAGAATAGTGATACAAAATAACAAAATCTCTCGGACACTACGAAGATGATTCTAAGAGGAAAGTTCATAGCATTGAACTCATTCATTTAAAGAATAGAAAGTCAACAAATATGTAATCTAACATTACAATTCAAGGCCCAATAAAAAGAATATCAACACCCAAATCAATAGAAGACAGGAAATAAAATCAACACCAAAATCAGCATGACAGGAAATAATAAAAATAAAATACAAACTTAATGAAATTGAGGCTAAAAAAAGTTAAAAAAATCAATGAAACAAAAGTTGGTTCTTTGAAAGAATAAACAAATTGATAAACGCTTAGCCACAGCTAACTAAAAAAGAGTACAAACTCAAATTATTAGCATTTGTGATGACAATGGAAATGTCACCACATACACTACTGAAACAAAGATATTCAAAAACTATTTTGAAAATTTATACTCCAACAAAATGGAAAATCTTGAAGACATCAACAAATTTCTAGAGATATCTGACCTACCAAAATTAAACAAGGAGGATATAGAAAATTTAAACAGATCAGGTTCAAGTAATGAAATTGAAGATACCTTCAAAAGCCTACCAACAAAGAAAAGCCCAGAACCAGAGAGACTCTCAGCCAAGTTCTATCAGGCCTTTAAAGAACTAGTACAAATCCTTCTCAAATTATTCCATGAAATAGAAAAGGAGGGAAGTTTTCCAAACATATCCTATGATGATAGTATCACCCTGATAAAACAAGACAAAGACATATCAAGGAAATAAAGCTTCACACCAACATCCTTGATGAACACAGATACAAAAAAAAAATCTTAATCAAATACTGGAAAGTCACATATAAAAACACAATAAAAAAATAATGAGCCATTATTAAGTGGGTTTTATCACAGGGATGCAAGGTTGATTCAACATGGAAATCAATACATGTAATCTATCACTAAATAGACTTGAAGAGAAGAACCACATGATCATCTCAATAGGTGCAGAGAAAGGATTTGACAAAATACAGCATCCATTCATGTTTAAAACATGAGAAAAAAACTAGGGATAGAAGGAACATACCTCAACATTGTAAAAGCTACATACAACAGACCTAAGGCCAACATAATTCTAACTAGAGAAAAACTGTCAGCATTCCCACAAAAATGGAACAAGACAGAGATGTTCACTTTCACTATTTCTATTCACCATAATCCTTGAAACCCTAGCCAAAGCAATTAAACAAAAGACAGACATTAAAGGTATATCGATAGAAAAAGAAGAGCTCAAACTCTCTCTCTTTGCCAATGACATGATTCTATATTCAGAAGATCTAAAAAACTCTACTAGTAATCTTCAAGAACTCATAAATGAATTCAGTAAAGTAGAATACAAAATTAACACACCATATGTCAATTGTATTCCTATACTCCAACAATGAATCAGCTGAAAGAGAAATTAGGAAAACCATCCCATTCACAATATCCTTAAAAAACAAACAAAATAAAACAAAACATTCCTTAGGAATCAACCTAACAAAAGAGGCATGGGAATTCTGCAGTGAAAACTATAGAAGGCTAAAGAAAGAAAATGAGGAAGACCTTCGAAAATGGAAATACCTTCCATGGTTTTGGATAGGGAGAATTAATATAGTCAAAATCGGTATACTATCAAAAGCACTAAACAGATTCATGGCAATGTCCATCAAAATTCCAATGACATTCTTCACAGAAATAGAAAAAGCTGTCATGAAATTAATTCGGAAAAATAAGAGGCCAAGGATAGCCAAAGTCATCTTTAGAAAGAAAAGTAAAGAAGAAGGCAACATAATTCCAGACCTCATATTATACTACAGAGTTGTAGTAACAAAAATAGCAAGGAAGTGGCACCAAAACAGGCAAGAAGACCAAAGGAATAGAATAGAAGACATAGAGACAAACCCACATAAATGCAGTTACCTCATAGTAGACAAAGGCAACAAAGACATCGCCTCTTCAACAAATGGTGCTGGGAAAACTGGAAATCCATATGTAATGGAATGAAATTTAACCCCTATTTCTCATCCTGCACACAAATCTAGTCAAAGTTGATCAAAGATTTAGGAGTTAGACCAGAAACTCTGCACATCCTAGAAAAAAAAAAAAATGTGGCCTAACACTTCAACATATTAGCTCAGCAACGGATTTCCTTAATGAGACTCCTAAAGCACAAGAAGTAAAATCAAGAATCAATAAATGGGATGGTATCAAACAAAAAAGCTTCTTCACAGCAAAGGAAATAATCAAAAGCATAAAGAGAGAGCTTTGGAAAGGGGGAAAATCTTTACCACCTGCACCTCAGATTGGGCATTAATTTCCAGGATTTACAAATAACTCAAGAAACTTAACACCAAAAGGAAATAACCCAATCAATAAATGGGCAAAGGAACTGAACAGATCCTTCTCAAAAGAAGAAACAATGGTCAATAAATATATGAACAAATTTTCAACATCTGTAGCACTCAGAGAAATGCAAATCAAAACTACACTGGGATTTCATCTCACTCCTGTCAGAATGGCAACTATCAAGAATATAAGCAACACTAAATGTTGGTGAGGATGTGGGGGAAAGGGTACACTCACACATTGCTGGTGGAACTGCAGAATGTAGCAATCACACTGGAAAGTTGCATAGAGATGCCTCAAAAACTAGGAATGGAACCACCATTTGACTCAGTTATCCCACTCCTTGGCATATATCCAAGGGATTTAAAATCAGCATGCTATAGTGATGTGGCCACATCAATGATAATTTACAGTAGCTAACCTATGGAGCCAACCTAGGTGCCCTTCAACAGATGAATAGATAAAAAAAAATCATATAGATATAGATATAGATATAGATATAGATATAGATAAATCATATATATCTCAATGCTTAATCTCTCATTTAATACTATACATAAAAATAATTTTTTAAAAGTTGAATCCTACCATGTCATTGCTTTGCTTAATAATTATAATTGTCTCACTAACATTTTCATAATTAAGTTTAAACTACCCAGCATCATCATATAAATCATTAAATCATTTAAATCTCTAAGGTTTATTTTCCCTGATAACTTTCATATTTGAATGGCCAAGTGTTTCTTCAATATTCCATTTGGATTCATCCTATTGATATTATAGATGTTGGCATCACTTTCCATCCATATATATGTTATATATAACATATATATATATATATAAATATATATATATATAATGTAATATTAGCCATAAAGAAGAATCACTTTATGACATTCACTAATAAATGGCTGGATCTGAAGACTATCATGCTAAGTGAAATAAGCCAACTCCAAAAAATCTAAAGTAGAATGTTTTAGTTATGGAAGCTAATCCACAATAAGAAAGTTTGGGAAGAAGAGATGTTCAGTAGAGTAGACAAAGGGGGATGAAGGGAAGTGAGGGATAATAGGAATAGAAAAGACAGTGGAATGAATCTGACATAATTTTCCTACACGCACATATGAAAAAACCTAAGTGGATTCCACCATTGTGTACATCCACAAGAATGAGGTCTTAATTAGAATAAGATACAAATGGGCATGAATGATTTTATCCAAATGGATTCTATTGTCATATATAACCAAAAAGAATCAATAAAAAACAGATAATTACTATATGATCTCACAGGTAAACTTGAAAAACATTAATCTCATAGTAGCAGAGAACAGAAAGGATGAGGTATTGGGGAGGAACTGGCAAGGGGAAGATGTTGATCAAAGGGTACAGAGTTTCAGTTAGGAGGAATAAGTTTTAGTGATCTACTGCACTGCATGGTGACCACAGTTAGTAATGCAATGTATATTTCAAAATGGCTAAAATAGATTTTTAATGTCTCAGTAAAAAAAAATGACAAATTGGTGAGGTGATAAAGTAATAAACTCTACTGAATCTTTCTATAATGTATACATAGAAAAAATCACATTATGCTTCATAAAAATACATAATTGCTTGTCAATTAAAAATAAGCAAATAGGTTATCTGGATAAAGGGTATCTGGAAATGGTTTCCTTGTAACATTTTTGCAAATCTGAAATAATGTCGAAATTTAAATGTTAAGGTGCCCAACATGACTTTGGTGGAGCCATATTCTTGTTACTAAGTTGTGACTGATGGAGGATAGGGGAGGTGATGAGCCCTAATCTATACTGCCCTTGGAACCTCCCCCATGTCTGCTTGCCTATGTTCTTCTTTCCCATTGGTATTAGAAGATAACAGAACCCCGAGGTAGAAGGTGACTAGCTTCTGCATCCCCTCTTGGAAGAGTGACCCTGCCCATCCGGCATACTATTCAAGACTTCATACTGAGTAGGAGACAATTTCTTTTTTCGAGTGATTACACACTCTGGAGTTTGTAGTTTCACCAAGATTACCCTAAGAAAAAACAATAAAGGAAAACAACCAGGTATTTGAATATGGATGGAAAGTGATGCCAAAATATCAATGGGATGAGTACAAATGGAATATTGGTCATTTGAATATGAAAGTTAGCAGGGAAAATAAACCTTAAAGATTTAAATGATTTAATGATTTATATGATGATGCTTGGTTGTTTAGACTTAATTATGAGGATGTTGGTGAGACAATGAATAATTATTAAGCAAAGCAATGACATGGTAGGATTCAACTTTTAGAAAAATTATTTTTAAGTATAGTATGAAATGAGAGATTAGGCATTGAGACTTGGTCATGCTCAAATAATATAATGTTCACAAGATAGTATACTATTGCTGACTAGAATAAAAGGGCAGAACTTTTCCAACTTGAGGTAGCACCCTGACCCAAGAATGCCCAAGGTAAACTGGAACCCATATTAAAATGTAAGAAAGAAAATCTTCTCCTTTGGTTCTTACAGTCCTCAAAGATCTGGACCACCATTGTTGTGAAAAGACTTAAGCTCCCAAATATTGGGAAGTTCCCAAATATTGGGAAGCCTTAGAATATAAGTGTGGAGGCAGAGTTGGGGATGCTACGTGTATAATTTATCATTGAAGGAAGGAGACATCTCTAAGAGTGAGAGGGGTGGTATGAATAATATACTGGAATAAAAATACAAGCCAAGGTTTCCTGGCAAATGTATGATCATCCTACCTTTACAACCCTCCTTTATCCTACCAGGCAGTATGGCTTCATGAAAATAAAACTCAGAAAAAAATTTGCCAATACATCATCATATTTTTGTAAAATTAGGGAAGTCTTCACTCAGTCCTCAGATTTTGCAATGAGGTCTTTGCGCAGGTCTTCTCTGTTTAGTTAAAGGAGAAAACGTTTCTCAAGCTCTGTCTCACAATAAAGAACCCCAAAGCAGAATTTGCTATGTTCTTGCATAAATAGAAAGAAAAATTATGAGACCTTTTCTGATTTTAGGAAGCAGTGTTAAAATTATCTAGAGTTGTCATATTTAAAAATGTCAATTTAATTATTTTAACCAAAAGATAATTTTTTAAACCACCAGGCATTTTGAGGTTACCAATTATTATTCACAGGACATAGAAACAACACTAAAATTGTCACATATTTCTTCAAAGACTTATTTATACAAAAGATTCCCAGAAGATTCCCAGAAGTTGAAGATTCATCTTCACACTCTCCACAATGAGCAGGGTAGTATGATTTTTGTGACATTGTTGCTATGCTACTTTATGAAAACTAATTTTGTGACTGCTTGTCTGCATCCTTGGCAAGACAAGAAACATCCCTCCCTTTTGGTTATGAGATATTCGGTTTCATCAGCAAATGAGAGGATAAATTTTAGGGAAAGCAGGTCCCCATGTTGCTGAAATCTCCGTCCTTGTCCCCGATACCAATCCAATAACAAGGATACAGTTTTGAGAAAAAAAGAAAAAGAAGATTTATTACTTCTCTAGCAAAGGAGAAACACAAAGGATTCCTGTCCCAGAGGCTGTGATTCTGCCCATTGGCTGAAACAGGGGCTTTTAAAGAGGTGACTCAACAGCTACATTCCACATGTTCTCTGCAGTTGTATATAATTCACTTGTTAATTTGGGAGAGTCATTCCTGATATGTAAGAAACAAGTGCATTTCAAAAATAAGTTGCAGTGGCAGAACAGCAAAGGTTATATTCAAAGCATAAAGTAGACCATTGTTACACCCATAACATAAAACTTTTAATATGAAGTGTGCTAGGACAGAACTTCAGCAAATGGCATATAATGTAATATTTTGAATAACACTCTGAGGTGGAAACAAAGATATTTTGATGCCAATGAATTTTATAGTCAAGTACAGTAACAGAGTTTTCCATGAATATTGAAAAAGCAGGACCAAATGGAATGGCTGAACTTGAAGATGGGCCACAGAACTTGTGAGATACATTTATTTTGTTCACATGAGAACGGTAGCCAGCTACACATGATGGGCATTATTTATACATTTGCATTCTCTTTGGTTACAATATTCAAAGGGTTTTATGTATTTATGTTTCTTCTAAAGTGTGAATTCCTGATGGTGATACTTCAAATGTCAAGTCACTACCTTAACCTTATATACAAATGTATATATGAAAATTTTAACACGGAAGTATTTTTAACTTAATAAGAACATAAAAGCCATGAACCACAAATGAGAATAACTGTTTCTGTGTTTTAAGACCATGTCAGTAAGTATTCCCCATTTTAGCCAGTTTCTTTCTATGTTTTAAAAGAATGAGAGCAAACTGCAGCCTCAAGTTATCATGTTGTAATATGTAGAAAATATTAAGGTCACTGATTTCATGGGATGCTTTCTCTTAATTTGCAAAGTGTCAATAAAAGTCAGGATGGCCACTGGGTTTCCAGAGAATGGAAAAGGCTGCCTTGGGATTCCACCTAGCGCTGGGAGCCCAACTCTGAAGTTAAACTGAATTGTAGAGTCCAGAGTCCTGATATCGGGAGATTCCTGACATGGCTCTTCTAACATTTTTGGCATCCAGACTCTGTAATTGTCTTCTAATCTGTGGTGCATCAAAACAGCAATGCTTCCTTTAAAGCTATGATCACAGCCAAAAATGAAGCTTTTGCTTTCCCATTTAATGAGTACTTCTCTGTCATTTCAAAATGAATTTATTTCATCTTAACACCCAAATCACCCTATTTTTAGGTGACTTCCAAAATGCACCCTTCTTTCCAGCCTCTCAAGACCTCCTACGGTTCCTGGAATTGTTTCCCTCACTCCCACTTTTCACATGGAGCCTTTTCATCTAAGCATCTCCTCCACTTCTTGAAATCTCACTGAGGCAGGATGTGCCCATTCTGGGAAGCGTTCTTTATATCCCCAATGAAATTTTGATGGCAGTTCCTACGTGCAACCAAAACGTTTTCTAAACTCAAGCCTTAGAACAAAATGAAATGCTAATATTCTCCATTTCCCCTCAATACTGTCATCATTATGTTCCATTGTAATGAAAGA
This sequence comes from Glaucomys volans, assembly GCA_020662805.1. Taxonomy (NCBI): domain Eukaryota; kingdom Metazoa; phylum Chordata; class Mammalia; order Rodentia; family Sciuridae; genus Glaucomys; species Glaucomys volans. The sequence goes on from JAJEJO010000816.1 coordinate 673,210, forward strand.
GTCTAAGCTGTCATTAAGCAAGAGTTTGCCATTAAGGTGGTGGCTGAGATTTATTCATGGGCTGACTCATCTTTGCACTTTCTGTTAAGTTCTTTGGAGTCATTGAAATAGCTGGCTGGCAGGACCCTTAAAGCTGCTTCATTGTTAAAGACACATTTTAACATTCCTTAAATGTCACTTGTACACTGCATATTTTCAAGGATCTTAATGACTATACTGTAGTCTCTCCAACTTCTAGTCTCCCAGGTACACTGATCAGACAGTTCAACGCACATGCCATTTAAACTCAGTTTAGTTAAGCTGGAACTACAAAGAAATTAAGCCATTTGGATACAACATCACACATTTTTAGGGTCACAGTTTTACTTTGCAAAATATCAAAAGGTTATTACATCCAGGCTTGAAAATATTTCATATTTTTCTGATATGTGTTTTCTTCAACGAATAAATCTCATGGATTTCTCCAAAGCTCAAAGTACTTTGTTCTGTTTTCTGATATTAATGAAAGATTGTGAATAAGCAGGGAAAAAAGTTAAAAGGCTCAGGCTTTAAAGAAAACTTGATTTTAATCTATCTCTTATATGAAGAACTCTACTGAGCGTTTACATGCCTGACATGTTTGTTTAAAAGGAATTCAAGTTCTGCCAGAGAGTGTGGTGAGAAGCAGCACATGCGCCGTGCTCTTTTGATGGGTGAGCTCAGGTTCAGGGTAGCAGAAACTCTTTCTCTACAGTGCCAAGAGCGCTTTGTAGCTATCACTGACCCAGCCCAGCAATGGAGACCATGGTGACCTTTCTGAGATCCAGCAGCCTGCAAACAGGGGTTTGGGCACCTGTCTCATCCACAATCCAATTGTGTCAGGGCCGTGGGGTTGGTTGCAGGAAAGTCAAAGAAAGCAGCTGGGAAAGACAGCATGGGAGACACATGATTTGTGGAGGAAAGATTACAAGAGAACAAAGGCTGCTCCAAGAAGAGCTCAGTGCAAGAGGCTGATAGCACCTCTGTCCCTCATGGTGCTTTACCGAGCAGCACATCTTTTCCTTCGTGTGTTTTGTCCAGTGGCAGCCAGTTGGATGAGCAGCCTGTGTCCTTTTCACTGAGTCCTCTGTTCCACACCTAACTCCACTCAGAGAAGTATTTTATATGTAAGGTTGCAGAAGGAGTTATTTCATCAGCATTAACTTGCTTAGTTCACTTATATGACCAGCCTCCCAAGGAACAATGATAGTGATGTACATGCAAGAAAGCAACTTTTTACAGAAAACACTAACTCATCCTAGTTCCCAGGATGCACAGAGAAAACCAGTGTCCTTCAAGATAATATGTATCTGAAATTTTTAGCCCAGGAATGCTCCCATTGTTCCCTTAACTTGGCTAGGTTTTGGGGAATGAAAAAGCCTTTTAAGGACATGGTGTTTTATTGTCCCCTTTACTTAGGGAAGAGCCATCACCCAAGATGGCAGGGAAGCATGGATCTGAATGCAGAGATCTCAGGCCAGGGATCACACAGGTCCTCCCTGGACATGGAGTGAAGAGCAAAGGAGCAAGAGCCCTGGAAAGCAATGGTAGGGAAGTGGATAGCTGTTGAACAGACTTCAGTCTGCCAGAGCTTGATGCTAGAAGAGAGAGAAGGTAGAAGGATCGCTGCCCACATTTGGCCAACAGGAATTACACATCACCATTTGGGAAGATGTACTGCTCTTTATAGAAGGCCTATGTATATAACATGAAAAAAACCTCTCACAAATTTTTAAAAGTCACAGTCCTTTAAAATGCAACTTATTTTCGACATATAAGACTTACAAATATAAAGAACTTGTTGATGTATAATAAAGCGGAGTTAAAAATCATATTGCCATAATGCCATTTTGACAAGAAAAAAAAAAAAAGAAAAGAAAGAATATTAAGTCCTAGAAAAGAAATGCCTTCTGGGAATGACTTTTGGAAATGGAATTGTTAGCCCCTCTCTAAAAGTGACATTTCCACATTTGATCAATGGGTGAGAGGAGAGGAGATGGAGCAGCAAGCTGTGAAGAGGCTGATTAGAAAATTGGAGGAATTTTTCATCTATAATTGGTGCACTGAGGACAGAGTTTGCCTTATATACACAATACATATATGAGGGAGCTAAAAGTTAATATAATACCTGTGTTCATTAAAATGTATGTAATTATAAACACCAGAGAAGAAAAAATACATATACCAGTATCATACAGAAGCAGAAATGAAAAAAATATAATCTTTGGGCTGCCACGAAGATGAAGACAGACACTATGCCAGACTGCTCATATTTCTAAGTCATATTCACATTATAATCACTGTCCTGTGGTATATTTTATTCCTCACTATTGTATATGTGTTCATAATACTAATTCCTTTTTAAAATTGCTACTGTTTCTAGATCTTCTGAAGCACTTAAAATGTTAAAAGTGTACACATAGCAAAATACTATATTTCATAAGTATCTTATTAAAGTTATTTGGAATAATGTTGTTGGTGTGCTTGAGTGGAATGGCCAAACCATCTTTCTGAGCAGTACACACTATTTGTGCACTGGCTTCAGGAAAGTGGGGGAGAAATTAAATGCCCCTGCTTTCAGACTGAGGAAAAGTTGTGGTCCCCACCTGTCACTCGAACACTTTGTACTTCTATATTGTGTACACAAGTATATGAAATGGACAGATGAGTCTTTATCTTATAAACTCTCATCTTAGATGTTCAAGAGTTTGCTGGAAAATGACAAAAGAAAACTATCTTCTGTGCCCAAGCTTGTGGTAGGCTCTTCTTAATCCTATCTCGCTTGTCCCAAATTTGGGCTCTGTCCTTGGCCTATTTAGTCCAATTTTAACTGCTCAGTCAGTTCAGTGAAAGTTCTTCATCCTTGATATCTGATCAAATTCTTGATCCCCTATTCTTGGTATCTTATCATTCAGGTTTGTCTTCAGCAAAAAAAAAAAAAAAAAAAAAAACCCTGTCAAGTCAACTTACCCAGAATCCCCTCTACCCTGGTGTTTTCTCTTAGTAATATTCCATCCCCTCACCCCACCCTATCCCTTGTCTGTCAGTCTCCACTTATCCCAGTCATACTGAGTTGATCCTGACTTTATTCCCTTAGTACAAAACCCGATTGCAACACAACCCTTCTCCCCTTAAATACATTCTATTAAAATTCATAGGAAAGAATGTCTTCTAAAAATGTGAATATTATAGTCTACTCAGTTTGTTTAAGAGTGAGAGAAAGGAAGTGTTTTAAACTAGAATGTTCATATTTTAAAGGTACACTCAGGTTATAACTACTGCTACATTTGTATGGCCTGTTCAAAACTACTGTACATAGTGAACAAACTAAGTTCTTGTTTGAAATAACTAATCTATGTTAAATGTATAATTTGTAGATATCTTTTTGTAAAAATTAAAAAAAATGTTGTCTTTGAAAATGAAGTCAAGAAACCAATTTTTATAAGAATATTTTACCCCAGAACAACAGAATACATGTTATTCTCAAGTACATCAAGAACATTTTCCAGTATAGACTATAGATTAGACCACAGACTAAGTATTAACAAATTTAAGAAGGTCAAACCATTATTGAGCATCCTTTCTGACTAGAATGGTTTGAAACTAGAACTCAGTAACAAGAAGAATTTTGGAAAATTCACGAATATATAAAATTAACATACTTTTGAACAACCAAAGGGCCAAAGCATAAATTAAAAGAAAAACTTATACCTTGACATAATGAAAATGGAAAACAAAATTTATGGAATACAGGGAAAGCAGTTCTAAAAGAGAAGTTTATAGCAATAAATGTAATAAACCTCAAAAAAAAGAATAAAGACCTCAAATTCAAAAAACTTAACATTATACTTCAAGGAACTAGGAAAATAAGGACAAACCAAGTCAAATATTAAAAGAATAAAGGAAATAATTAAGATCAGAGGATACATAAATGAACTAGAAACTAGAAAAGCAACAAAAAAAGTCAACAAAACTGAACCGGTTTTTTAAAAACAAAAAAGAGAAAACTCAAATAAATAAAATCAGATATTTAAAAGAAGACAACTGTTACCACAGAAATACAAAGAAATATGAGACTACTATGAGCAAATATGCACCAAAAATTCAATAACCTAGTGGAAATTGACAAATTTCTAGACACATGCAACCTACAAAGACTGAATCATAAAGAAATAGAAAATCTGAACAGAGTAATAATAAATAGGGAACTGAATCAGTAATAAAATATTTCCCAGAAAAGAAAGGCCTAGTATTTGGTGGCTTCATACCTGATGTTTACCAAATATTTCAAGAACTAATGCCAATTTTTTTTAACTATTCAAAGAAACTAAAGAAAAAGAAATATTCCTAAACTTATTTATGAGCCAACAATATCCAGATTTCAAAATACTACAAGGAAAAAGAAAACTATAAGCCAATACCCTGATGAACACAAATTTAAAAAAAAAGAAATCCTAAGAAAACAGCAGCAAACTGAATTCACCAGCACATCATAAGGATTATTCACCATGATCGTGTGTTATTCACCCCTAGGATGCAAGGATGGTTCAACATATGCAAGTCTATAAATGTGATATGCCACATTACTGGCAGACCAATGTGATCATCTCAATAGCTGCCAAAAATCATTTGTCCAAGCTCAACATTCATATCAACACAAAGGAGGTTATATATGAAAAACCTGCAGTTAACATCATACTCAGTTGTGGAAAGTCAAAAGCTTTTTCTCTAAGATCAGGAATAAGACAGAAATACCCACTTTCACCATTTCTATTTGATATAATACTGGAAGTCCTTTTTCAAGAAATTGGGCAAGAGAAAGAAGTTGAATAAATCAAAATTGGAAGAGAAGTTCAATTGTTCCTGTTTTAGAAGAAGACCCAAAATATTTTATGTATAGAAAACCCTACAGACTCAACCCAAAAACTGTTAGAGCTAACAAAAAATTCATTAATGACACAGGATATAAAATCAACATTCAAAACCCAGTAGTGTTTCTACACATTAACAATGAACTTCCAAAAAATAGAGAATAATCTTATTTAAATTAGCTACAATTTTTTTAAAATTCTAGGAACAGAATCCAGAGCCCCATGAATATTAGACAAGCACTCTACAACTGAGCTGTATCCCAGTCCAACAAAAATTAATAATAATAGTAATAATAAAATATTTAGGAATGAAATTAATCAAGGAAGTGAAAGAACTAACTACTGAAAATTATAAAACATCAATAAATGGAAAGATACCCCATCACGAATCAAAAAATTAATACTGATATAATACCCATAGTCCCAAAGTCATTTATAGATTCAATGCAATCACTACCTAAATTCAAATGACATTATTTAAAGAAATAGAAAAAGCAATCCTCAAATTCATATGGAACCAGAAACAAACATGATTACCCAAAGCAATATTGAGCAAAAAGAACAAAGCTAGAGGTATCATGCTATCTGACTTTAACATATATCCCTCAAAACTGCAGTAACCAAAACAGCATGGCACTGGCAAAAAAGAGATATTGACGGATGGAATAGAACAGGGAGCCCAAATATAAATCCATGCCATCTACAGTCAATTGGTTTTCAAGAAAGTTGCACAAACGCCAGGTGCACTGGTAGCCTATATCTAATCCCAGTGACTCAGGAGTCTGAGGCAGGAGGATGGCAATTTTGAGACCAGCCTCAGCAACTTATCCAGGCTCTAAGCAACTGGGCAAGACCCTATCTCAAAATAAAGAATAAATAAATAAAAGGTCTGGGGGATTCAGCTTAGTGGTAAAGCACCCCTCAGTCAAATTCTCAGTACCAAAAAACAAAGAAAGGTGAACAAATACACAAAGAGGAAAGAAATGTCTTTTTAATAAGTGGTGTTGGAAAAACTGAATATCCACTGAATATCCAAGAATGAAATTAAACCTTTATTTCATATCATGTAGAAAAACTTATTCAAAACTGATTAAAACTTCAATGTAATACCTAAAACTAAAATTACTAGAACAGAAGGAAAAGGTCACATGACAGCAGTCTGGTTAACAATTTTTTTATATGACCCCAGAAGCACAATCAACAAAGCAAAATTAGACAAATGAGATTGTATGAAACCAAAACAGAAAGAGAAAGCAAACCAAAAAGGTTTCTGCAAAGGCAAGGAAACAACAGAGGGAAGAGACAACCTACAAAGACAGAAAATATTTGCAAACTATGTACCTAACAAGGAGTTTATATCCAGAGTATATAAGGAACTCAAACAATTCAATAGTAAGAAAACAGACAACCTGATTTAAAAATGAGCAAAGAAGCTAAATATGCATTTCCTAAAAGAAGACATGCAAATGCAACACAACTATGTGAAAAAGTGTTTAATATACCTAATCATCAGAGAAACACAAATTAATATGACCTTATAATATCACCTCACACCTGTTGGAATGGCTACTATCCCAAAGATAAAAGGTAGCAAATGCCATGGAGGACATACGGTAAAGGGAATGGTGGTGAAACGAAAATTATCACAGCCATTACATAAAATAGTATGGAAATCCAAAAAGTTCAAAATAGCACTGCCCAATGATCCAGCAATTCCCTACTAGGTAAATAGTCAAAGGAAATAAAACCAGTATGTTTTCAGAGACATCTACATTGCCAGGTTCTTTGCAGCATTGTTCACAACAACAAAGATAGAGAAACACCTGTGTCATCAATGAATGAATAATGAAAATGTAGTTTTAAACAAAGTGGAATACTGTTCATCCTTTAAAAAGAAGGAAATCCTGTCATTTGTGAAAACATGAATGAAACTGAAGAACATTATTTTAAGCGACATAATCAAGTACAGAAAGACAAATACTACATATATTCACTAGAGAGGTTAACGTCACCAATGCAAAACAAAACAAATATGGTAAAATAAAATTAGCATATTTTGTACATATTTTATTTTGAGATTCAGAGTAAAGTTTGTCTTCCATAAATGACTTCAGATATGAATTTTTTTCACTTATCTCTAACTATTACAGATATGTGTACTTAGCCCCTCAACTGGTGGTAAAAAGAGAGAAGGAGAAAACAGTGCAAGACTACAATAATCACACACAGAAGGCACCTCTAACTAGAACAACTGTTTGGGTAGTTCCATTTAGTGGTATTGTTTATATAGTAGATAAGTTCCTATTTACAATATCTGGTCTGCCTATTAAAAGTGCTAGATACATTTAGAAGTAGAGGTAGTAAATTAACTCTTTGTAAGGAGCTTTTAAAATTTGCTGTGTCATATTTTCTTTGGGAATGGAATTGCTGAGCTGCCTCTTTGAGAAGTATTTTGTGTACTTGTTCACTGGGTTGAAGGAGGTAGGAGAAAAGAAACCAAGTTTTCCAGAACATAGTAGAAAATATTTGATTATCTAATGACCTACATGTTAAGAGAATTATTTTTTTAACCTTGCTATACTGTATACATTGTATATGCACAGGACAAGTTAGTCTGAATTTGATAATTTGTAAGTACTGTTAAAATCCATATGAAATATTGTCTTTTGGAAATGAAAATATCAAATCTTTGTGTAGTACATTTGTGTACTGGTCTCAGGGGAAAAGGGTATTCAATGGGTTCCCTGCCACTATATTTATAGAAAGGCAGGATTAACTCTTGTCTCATGGATATGCATATTTGCTGTATATGTAGCAAATGTAATAAAAAAAACAAGTCCTAATATTGTATCTGGTCATTTTAGGTGTTAAAGAGGTGGCCACTGTGCGAAAAAAGTTAGTAAAACCAATATTTCGTATACATTTTATGTTAAAATTTATCCACTGGAAATGACTTGTGGAATGAAAATTACTAAAATCACCTCTAAGCATTATAGATGCTTACATTTTTGCAGTGGGTTGACAGAGGTAAGAAGATTGTAGGTCAGGATTTTCCTATTTACAGGATGCTGATATATTATAGCCTTTGTCCCCCACATGCAGTGTATTCAATGCTACTTTGTGTATAGTGTACAAAAGTGTGATTTGAAATATGGAATATTTCTAGATGTTGTTTAAATGCAAAACTATATTTAAAGGGAGGGGCATAAAAACACCTTTGTTTGTTAGGTGACCATAGAAATATTTGTCTTTTGGAAATTTAACTGTTAAATTTGATCTCTTGGGTAGTAGGGCAAGGTAAGAAAAGGAGGTTCTGAACATAGGAATATATGCCCAAGAGTTGATAATAAGATCTAGCCATTTTCCTTTTTATGCATTTTAGTTGATATTATTATGCATTTATAGGACAAATATGTCATAATGCCCAAAGATAGAGAGAGTAGCTTCTTGATAAATATATGCTTTGGTTCATTGATAAGAAGTGCTATCTTTTGAAAGCCCTGTGTTTAGTCAAACTCTTGCAGATAGACATATTTCTATACTTAGTCACTGAGATGGTGGAGGAAGAGAAAGGATGACAAAGTACTCTTTGCAGGCATATCTGTATCTAGAAGACAGCACCGACTACAGATCTATACAGAGATATTTTATAAAATAGTTACTGCAGTATTTTATTTTTTTGTTTCACAACAATGTAAGAGTTTGGATCACACACATGGCAACACTGTATGACAAAAAGAGCATTAACCAATTTGTAGATATATTTTATTATACTTAATGGAAAAGAAGCATTTTGGACAAAGAATTGCTAAATCACCCTGAACACATGTCGGGGCTTGTTCATTAGATTAGTATGGAAGGTCAGAAGGAAGTGCAAGGAAAATAAGCAGTTGAATTCACATTTGTAATTTGATTACTTCCATTGATATATGTGCACTACTCTTTTGACTAATATATGAAAAAAAGGGTTGAATTGATGGAAACATTTTCTTGCTCATAGATCTAATAATGAATTCTTGGAACATTATACTTCTTGGTTCTTCATTGCCTTAGGTCTCATTTTAAATTGTAAATTCAGGGAATGCAGTATTTTGATCACTATCTTTATCCTTTTGCCATGTTTGTCTTTTATAAAAATGTTTGTCCCTACAAAAGGAAGGACTGTATATTTTTTTCTCTTGACTTGTTAGAGTACATTGTTGGTTGTCAAAATGTGCAGGGCTTTGGACTGTGAATTAGTAAATATTCATAACATGAAAAAGCATTGGAATAAATGTATGCTCAGTTGTATTATACACACAGAAAGACTTAGAAGGACACATCAAACAGTAATCACTTTATAAGTGATGTGATTTTTGCTTCTTGTATATCTCAATTTTTCCACAATGCACATATATTAACTCTTACATTTGAGGGAAATGTCATTTTTTTAAGTATATTAATTTTTCTTTGTTTAGGATGTGATGTAAAGCAAAAAAATAAACATGAGAGAGAGAGAGAGAGAGAGAGAGAGAGAGAGAGAGAGAGAGAGAGAAAGGAAGAAAGGAAATCATGCAGAGGTCATTGCTTCCAGGTTACTCTGAATGGCACATCATTTCCAAATATAATTACTCCCACTTACATACCTGCCACTGAAGTTTAAAATGTTCAGGTTCTTAAAGCATGATCTTTTTCAAAATTAATGAGGTTTTCTAGTTAAATAGAGTGAAACATATCATTCCTGCACTTAAGAAAGTCAAAACCAAGAAGTATAAAAGGGCTAAAATAAAAGCATTGCTGTTACTTGATAACAAAGCAAATTTATATACATTTACATACACTGTAAATATTTTGTTGTAATGGAGTGATAAAACCATATTGTTATCAAACCTTTAAAAAATAGGAATCAAAAACTCCTAGAACTTAACTTGATGGGAACCTCAACAGCTTAAATCCCAAACATTAAAGGATTCCTTCATTTATTCCCATCCACATGGTATTCACTTCCCCAGGAGAATCTGGTGATTCTAAACAGGCACACGTATTCATGGAAAGAAGGTTGTGGGAAATAGGAAAGAGTTGGTAGTTGGATGCAGGGTCTCTGAACTGATATTTTAAACTAAAACTCTCAAGATATTCAATCTTCCCAAAATATTTGGAATATTTTTTAAATCACCAGAAATTTCTAGTCTGAAAAGCAAAACATCATTACATAATTTCACTTTGTGAAAATGACTCAAGATTGGAAAATCAGAAACTATTGGTAATTTCCTCACTATCCTGTTAGCACAATGAACATACTATCATCCTACTGTTTATAAGTAATCTGATTTTTAAACAGTAAAATGTAGTATCAAACTTGTATTGGAGGTCCAGGACAGCTAATAAAAATCAATTGGCCAACATCATATGTGACATGATCCATTGCTTAAGGCTTCTACAGATAGATAGTGAAGAAGGATAAAACTTTGGGCATTGGCTCCTTGATTTTTGTTCTTCCTTTAATGAAGAATCTCATTCTTTACTTTTCAAGTAAACTTGGGTATTAATTTTTTAAAGCATCAGATTTGCTCCTAAAATAGTTTAATTTCTATTTAATTTTTTTTTACCTTCCAAGACTTCAAACATTTTATTAGTTAATTGCATTAGATGAACAAAAATTCAACACAAATGTACAGTGGTATATACCTTTGCCTGAAGTTAATTATCCTGGAACCTTAAATCAGTAATCACATAGCACAAAAGTATGGTTTATATGATTTTTGTGAAAACCACCTAATCTGTACTCCTTAAGACTAAACAGAACCACTATGGTGAATGCTAATTAAGAGACAAACAACTTCAGGAGCTACCAAAAAAAAATTTCTTTCAGCCCCCATATTTGCAAACTTCTCCAGATCAATATTGGCCATCAAATTTCTCAGCACATGATCACTTTCTGAGAACCCCAAAAGATGCAGAGTTGCTGAAGAGTCATTAAAAGTGCTTTATCTCTTAAACCTCCTTTCCTTTCTACACACTATATCTCTTTGAAATAAATCAAACTCTATTTTCTAAAGTGGCATTTTCTACCAACAATGCATTTGACTCTACTTTTTTTTGTCCCCTTTCTTATTTTGAAAGCTATTAAAGCATTAGAAACTGCAATTGCATCAGCACAAAAGTCTGGATCTGAAAGTTTTTCTGTAACAAAGGAAAATGAGGGAGACAGATGAAGTAAATAACTTGAAATTTGATCACCCGAGTAACACTAAAAAGAAATGTGAATGTAGGTCACAAACTCATTTAAAATGCTAGAGATTATAGTATTTCTGTGTGAACAGACACATGACTCTTACACTCCATATTTGCAGCTTCCACTCAAACAACAATAATTCTCAGACCAATTAGCTATGTAAGTGGTGATTGTTCTCCAATTAGAGAAACTTGGTTATTATCACCCAAATTACTCCAAAGGGGCTTTTAAAATTTTGATGTATCAAATAAACTTATGTTTTCTGCAGTTTCAATTTCCTCCTTCCCCGCTGATGAGAGACAAGGGAGCAATAAGTCTTCAAATTGTGTATTTACTAACATTACCTTGAACAATACAAATCCGATTGACTTCTGATAATCACTCATTTTATCATGTCCATGCCTCTGTCATGGCTCATTTTGATAATGAACAATAGATTTCTTAAATCCAAGGGTTGTGTTTTGATGATGGTAGACCTGCATCCACAGCACTCTTTAATGCTGAGTTTCACAATAAATGGCCTTTGCTTCTTTATGCAGCCAAACTTCTATTGATTTTCGTAGACATAACATAAACAGCATAAAATGAGTATGTAAACTTGAAACCCAGAGTACAGCAATAGAAGGAAGATATTGTTCTGAGGGAGAATCATATATCTTAAAATAAGCCATTATTTTTAAAGCTAGTTCCCCTTCTCCTACAGAGAAAAACACTGTCATTAATTTTGACCCAACTTCTCTCTCATTTATATCAATAAATCCCTGACAAGCTTAAAAACTTTTTCTACCTTTATCGTCTGACAAAGACAACCCACTGTGACAAATAACGGTGCTCATAAATGAGAGGCAAAGAAGCAATAACAGTTTCATTTACAGATCATTAAACAAGAAACAAGCTCTGAGAAAAGATCTCTACTTAAGGCTCTGGACTAGGCAGGCATATTTCAAAAGGGTAAATTCATGGAAATACCTCGCCACACCTTCCATAAGGAAATCTAAATAAAAGCTCCCATTACAAACACAGTCATTGACAATGTTCCCCAGATACCAAGTTACTATGTGGCCAGATTAAGCTTTGAACGGGTACTCAAGTATTTTCATTAAATAATAAAACATTTGTTAAATTCACTATAGGAGGATCATTTCCTTTAATATCTCATTTTCTGATGCATAAAAATATGCATGAATGTGTGCTTACACCTGCATGCACATTTCCAAAGGAAATTGGTCACAGCAAGGAAGAGGGAGACTTCTCAAAATATGTGCCTGCTATTTCTGATGCCACCCAATTCAAATAAATGTGTTTTTCCAAACTAATTCAGAAATGTAGCCATATCTACCAATCATTTTCCCTATCATATCTCTTCCATAGCCTTCTCATTTAGGAAATATTTCCCTATATAGATTTTCACAATTTTATCTATGTTTCTTGATTTTCCCCCAAATTCCATTCTTTATATACTCTTTCCCATTTCAATAAATAACAAGTCCCTTTTCCTGATCACTTGCTATAGACTAATTTTGCCTCTTTCGTACTTTAAAAGTATATCATATAACCTATGTACCATATCTGGTAACTATGGCTCAGCGTTTTTTTAGGGGGGACTTATCCATGTTGTTGAATATCAAAGTTTTACTCCTTTTTATTTCTAAGTAGTTTTCCATTATATGGCATTTCCAGATTGGAATTATTAAAAATGAAGCTGATATAAACATTCTTCTATAAGTCATCTTTGAACAAACATGTTTTCTTTTCTCTTAGATATATATAATCTGGGTGTGAAATGGCTGGTATGACAGCTGTCAATTTTTTATCACTCAGCTCCAAATCCCAAATCACTTCCAGGTCTGCAATAATATAGCTGGACCTTGTACTTCCCCCCCACCCCCTTTGCTAGCTGGCACAAAATTTGTAAGTAGACGACACTAAGAAAGGAAAGCAGTTGTTCCTCCAAGCTCCAATGTGGGCCTCTCCTCAGGATCCAGCTAAGCACAGACAGGACTTTTGCAGCACCCAGTGGCAGTGGCTTCCTGTGGACAGCTTTTCCTGCACTCTCCTGGATTGCTTTAGAGCAAAGTTTCAAAAAAGGGAAGCTTTCTGGGGATGGTCACCTTCCTGTGGACAGTCTTTCCTGCACTCTCCTAGAGAGTTTTAGAGCAAAGTTTCAAAACAGGGGAGCTTTCTGGGGAAGGTCATCCCCTGGGGGTGGACTCTAGGAGCATAGTACCATCCCATGAATAGTGTGATGCTTTTCAGTGGAGTCACCATCTTACCTGGAATGGGAGGGTATGAGGGCCTTTTCTAGGTGCTTTGTCTCAGCCTGAGGGTATTGGTTATTCTCTGTATCTATTAGTCTGGTGTTCCTTAGAATTTTTTTCAACTACTAGTTGAACCTTGTTAACCCAAATCTTGCTCATGCTTCATACTAATCTTTCCCTTTAAAATTATCCTATGGTTTCAACTCTTCTGATTAAACTGATAGAGCTGGGTTACAAAGAAAATACATACTTAGTTTTAATAGCAATTGCAAAATAGTTTTACAAAAACATTATGCAATTGTGTCTACCTATAAGCAATGAAAGAGAGTTCTGGTTGCTCTACCTTCACATCAATACTTGCAGTGTTTGTGTTTTTTAACCTTGATAATGAATATAGTTTCTCATTTGCTGTAGTGATTACCTGAAATAATCAACTTGTAAAGAGTGAAGGTATATTTTGGCTCACAGTTTCAGTCTGAGGTTGGTTGGCCCCTCAGTGGCCCCTCAGTGCTTGGGACTGTGGTAAGACATCATGACATTATGGTGGGTAGTGTGTGGTGAAGCAAAATGCTTCACCTTATGGCAGGGAAATGAAAGAAAAGAAAGAGGAAGTGTCCAGGGTCCAAGTATCACCTTCAAGTACATTCTTCCAATGATCAGAAAATCTCCCACTAGCACTCCCATTAAAGCTCCCATCACCTCCCAATAGCACAAAGCAGGGGACTAGTCTTGAACACATTAGAGGACATTTACAATCCAAACCATAGCAGCAAGTGCATATTAGGATCTCATTGTGGATTTAATTTCATTTCTCATATGACTTATATGCTTGGTGACTATCTTTATTGATGAAGGCCATCAAAGACTTTTCTCCATTTTTACTTAGGCTGTCTTTTGATTATTGAATATTAAGATACTTTGAAATACACTGGATGCAAGTTTGGAGCTGTACTATTTACTTCTTCCAATTTAATGTGAACTTATTTATTAAGTATGTCTTTTGATGAGCAGAACTTCTAATTATCATGAAATCTAATGTGCTTTTCTTTTGTGTGTGTGTGTGTATGTGTGTGTGTGTGTGTGTGTGTGTTTATCATTAAGTATCCTTTCCCCATCCTAAGATCATGAGATATTATCCCATAGTTTCTTTTAGGAAGCTTGTGATTTTAGCTTTTATATATAAGTACAAATCTATTTTAGTTTTTCATCATAGTGACAAAACACCTGAGAGAAACTGTTTAAAAGGAGGAAAGATTTATTTTGATCACAGTTTTAGAGGTTTAAGTCCATGGTCTGCCTGGTACAATTGTTTCTGAGCCTGTAGTGAGGCAGAATATCATGGTAGAAGAGCATACCTGATAGCCTTATGGTGGCCAGAAGCAGAGAGAGGTGTGTTACCAGGTGTGTTAGTCAGCTTTGCATTGTTGAGACCAAATGCCTGAGAAGAACAACTTACAGAAGGAAGAGTTTATTTTGGACTGATGGCTTCAGAGGTTCAGAAAGGAAAGCTGCTCAGCTATGATAGCTAGGAAGCAGAGAAGGAGAGTAAGGAAACATGACAAAATATAAACTCCAAGAACATGTCCCCAGTGACCTACTTTCTCCAACCATGCCCCACCTACCTTTAGTTACCATCAAATTTTTGTCTTCAGTTCATCAAATTTTTAATCCGTCACGTGGGTGAATCCACTGATGAGGTTAAGCTCTCATAATCTCACCATTTCACCTCTGCCCATTGCTACATTTCCAACATATGAGCTTTTGTGGTGACACTTCATATCCAAATCCTCTCTCCTACAGTTGTCACCACCTTCCAATAATACTGTCAAAGTTTGGATCTATCAATGGATTCATCCTCTGATGGAATAATGATTTGAATGAACTGCTGGGTGGTAATTGTAACAGAACCCTCATAACTCAATCATATTCCAAAAGTCCCATCTCTGAATATTACTGCACTAGGGACTAAGCCTTCAATACATGAAACTTTGAGGGACATTCCAGATCTACACCAAAACAGGCCCAATTTTAGTAAATACTGTATGTGGCATGAAATAGGGGTCATGCTTTTATTCATTTTTCCCCTACATGAACAATTTTTCTAGTTTTGCTCCCTGTAAACATCCCCCCAGCACACACTGAATTGCTACAAAGCTTCTGTCAAAAAACAAT
>JAJEJO010000816.1:688752-759441 GCA_020662805.1 Glaucomys volans
CCCCCAGCACACACTGAATTGCTACAAAGCTTCTGTCAAAAAACAATCCACAATTATGTAGAGGACTATCTTTTACTCTCTGTTCTGGTTTGCTGAAGAATTTCCCCAACCTATCCCTGTGACAATCTAATATGCAAGCTGTTTTTTCTTTCCTCCAACCCACTATTTTTTTTCCAAAAAAAGTTTTGGTTATTCGTGGACCTTTACAATCCCATATATTTCCAGGTTTGCAGTTTCTACAGAAATCTTCCTAAGATCATGAATGAGATTTCTTTGAGTCTATATGTCAATTTAGAAACTGTGTTAGCTGAACGATATTAAGTCTTCAAGAAACAGTGCTCTCTTCATTCAATTTTTGAGACCTTTTCAATTGCTATCATCGGTGCTTTTAATTTACATTTTACACGTCATACAAATACTTTATACCATTAGATTTATATTTGTGTTGCTTTTGTAAATAGTACTTTCATTTTTCAATGGCTATTGACAAATACAAAAAAGTTGACTTTTCTGGTGACTTTAGAGCCTGAAGCCTTGATTAATTATTACTACTAATTTTTTATGCTCCTTAGAATTTTCTGTATACATAATCATGTCACTTATGAATACATTCCTTCCTGCTTTTAACTTTTTAATGTATTTTTTATCCAATTATTTCTTCTTGTCCCTTTTTGCTGACAAGGACTTCAATAACATTATGAATAAAAGTGGTAAAGCTATAGTATAGAATCATTAGATGTGATTTGAGTAAACATTTTTCTGTAGATGTTCTTTCTCAGGGTGAGAAACTTGTCCACCATTCCTAGTGTGCTTTTGTTGTAAATAAATTGGTGACATATAATAGATATTTTATTATCTTTGAGGAGATCATATAAATGTTCTTTTCTTGCTACTATGGTAAATTATACTGCGTTATTTGTGAATGTGAATGTTAAACCAGACTTGCTCTCCTGGAATAATCCATATGTGGACAGGATGTGTTTACATAGTGCTGAATTTAATTTCTTACATATAAAAAAAATTGTATGTATGTATTCATGACAGACACCGGTCTATATAGTTTCTTTTTTTCCTTCTTCCTTTCTTATAAAGTTTATAATTATTTCATGAAATAAATTGGGAATTGTCCTTTCTTCCTCTATTTTCTTAAGTTTTGTTATATTGTTCTTAGATCATTTAAAAATATTTGATATAAATCACCAATGAAGTCATCTGGGCCAGAAGATTTCTTTCTAGAAAGAATTCATTTTTCATTTTATTTTCCATTTGCTGCTGGTTGTGCTGAATTGTTGGTTGTCAAATCAGCACTATTCTTTCTAAATAAGGCTGGGAAATACATTTCCCAGACCTCTTCCCTGTTATTCTACATTAAGTTGGCCAAAGACAGGAACATGCATGGAGTTAGGAAGCACAAGTGAAGCCTTGGCCATTATTCACAGAATGATTAAGTATGACAGATGCAGGGATGGCTGCTCCCTCAGAGGCCAAGCTCATGCTTACTCTCTTCCCTGCTAATCTTTCCAAATGCTCACCTTGTCAGCAGCCCACTGTCCCATGTATGTCATCAGACACAAACCCAGAGAAAGAGAGCAGATGCCACAGAGAAACATCAGTTGCTCCAGATAAACCTGCTTTTTTTAAACAGACCACAATTACCACGAAGGCAGCAGATTCCAGGCCTCTCCACAGGCACCTGGCTGACTCTCCCCAGTGCTGGTCACACAACTTCTCAAATTTTCTCTCTACTCCTGTTCTTACACCCTTTCTAATGCTCCTGGTAATTGTGACTGGTGCCTCTGACCTCTTCACTCTCCTCACTCCCCATACTGCCCCCCTGCCAACCTTCCAGGATTTATATTCTTCTGCTTCTCCAAGATTTGGTAAATTCTAAGTTCTAAGCTAAATATTTTATTCCTTGAATATAGTGGGTCTATTTTCTGACAGACTGCTGATACAGTGATACATTAAAAGTATATTTTTAAAAGTATTTGCTATTTGATATACTACTGCACTAAACTATTTTACTCTTCCACTGATTGGTTGGTTGGTTTTCTGTGGAACAGCCTTACCAGCTTTGACACTTTCTCTTTTTGCCAGTGATCATGCTATTATCTCTTTCTTATATTATTTTAACAAAAGTATAAGAAATGTGTCAATTCTTATCTCCACAGTGATTGCAGTAGAGGTGCCTCTACTATTTCACCATTAAGCAGCTCTTACCTCCTTGAGTTGTTTTTTATCTCATTGAAGTTCACCCTTCTCTTCCTAGTTTGTATTGATACTAAACTACCCTTGAATCTTGGAGACATTTGAATTTACCACACTTGATTCCTATAATTACTCATTAGCAATTTGGTGAACCATATCTGCTAGATTTGCTTTAGTTTTTCCTTTATATTCATTCATAAGCAAATTACTTTGCATATCTTTTCATGACCTTAGTAGCAAATAATAAATTTCCTTTCTCATTCAAGTCTCATACTGGTCTAACTACATTGGTAAAACTGGTTCCAAAGCTGAAAGTGAAATTTAAGATTCTACCCTTGTGAAACACACACACACACACACACACACACACACACACACACCAAAAACAAAACAAAAAACAAAAAAAATAACATAAAAATTAAAAGGGCATGCCAAAATGTTGACTGGCAATGGGTGGAAAATGTGCACTACTGTCTGAACTTTTTTAGTGTTACTTTGAGATGATTTTATCATTGCTACTCATCTACAACTTCCTAATGCAAAATTCCTTTAGTCCTCTATGCTTTCCTCAAAGGACTGGATATTTCAGAACTACAGGTCACATATTTTTGTTTTCTGTGCCAACTACTCAGCTATGCCACTGAAGAGCTAAAGAGTGCATGGAGTACACATGCTCAGGTGTGACTCTGCTCTATCAAAAGTGCAGCTACAAAAAAGCCTGTGGGTCACAGTTTGCCAACTGCTACCCTAAAACCATCACAGGAAGAATGAAAACATCTGCTCCTTAAAGGTTTAAAAGCATTCATCTAACATCATTCAAGTGACAAATCTTGCTCTTTTTTGTTAAAGTTCTTCCTGTCTACAGTCTTGAATTTGTTTCTGCATTTGACAGATCTTTATTCATCCATTACTTTCAGCCTTATCAAATTACTAAGGTTTTGTCATTGTTACCACTGGTTGATTATTGCTGTGATTTGTTGTAGACAATATATATTTGGATTTAATTTTTGACCAATATTCAAGTTTGTTTTAGGGGGGTTTTTGCCTATACCAAAAGTGCTAGACATTTTGATTTTATAATTATATAACTCTTAAAGGAATAGATCATAATGGGGACTGTGAATTAATGGTGGGCAGATACCTGGAATGAGTATCAAAAACCAAACTTTACTAACATTATAATAAGGTTTATAACTACTATACTAAACAGCCACCAAGAAATAGATTAGAAAGAAACAAATAGCATGTGAACACAGAGAAACAAGTACTTTTTTCCAAGAAAAGTAAAAATGATGATTTTATTTCTGTTAATAGATGTGTCAAATGTTAGATGATCTAAAATAGTTCAACTAGTTAACAGAATAGTAAAATTTAGCTTGTGCTTTTGACAACAGATGACAAATATTTCTCTCATCTTAGCTTACATTAAATATTTTATATTTAAATTATTCTCTTCATATTGAAAACTTTCCAAATAACGTACATAACTAATATAACTGGTTTTGTGGGTACTATTAGGCTCTGGGGCACAGATTTAAGTGCCTTAGAGGAAAAAAAGTATGATTTTCAAAAATTGAGAGCTAAATTACAGTTACAAGGTTACAATGAAAAAACTTGATATTCTGGGCTTTTAACTCCATAAAATAGGAGAAGGAAAGTTTTCCCTTCTCATGTCACAGGATTTTATGAAAATTAAAATTACATACATTGTAAATTAATTTCAAAAACTATTTTATGCAAATGTCAGATTTGTTGAACTGTGTTCTCAAAAGTCTGCTAGTGTTTCTGCTATTCCTTAGGACATTTAGTATAATTCTGACAGATAAAACAATTTCTCCTTCACATCTTAGAAATCAACATGATATTAAGATACCCATTTTCTATCTGATGGCACAAACGCTTTAGAAAAATTAAATGACAATCAGAAAAGTTGAACAGGATAATCAGTTTGAAAGTCAGAGCCATTGCCACTTCAATAAATTTTGCATAATTTTTGAAACAGAAAACATAGAGTACCATATGTTCAATATTCTCATCAAAATACCAGAACTCTTCATAGAAAGAGAAAACAATCCTAAAATTTATATGGAACCTCAAAAGACCCAGAATGCCCAACGTGAGCCTGCGAAAATAAAACAAAGGTCGAGGCATTGCAATACCCAACTTCAAAATATGCTACAAAGTTTTGGTAATCAAACTGTTGTGGTACTGGCACAAAAACATACATACAGACCAGTGTGGAAAACAGAAACCAGAAATTAATCCCCATGCATACAGCTAACTTGTTTTAGTCAGCTTTTTCACTGCTGTGACTAAATGACCCGACCAGCACAATTGTAGAGGAGGAAAAGTTTATTTGAGGGCTCATGGTTTCAGAGGTCTCAGTCCATTCCTTGGGGTTTCAGGTGAGGCATGGTGGAAGAGTGTGACAGAGGAAACCAGCTCACATGGTGATCAAGAAGCAGAAAGAGACTCCACTGGCCAGATACAAATATATACCCAAAGCCACACCCCAACTCCTACCTCCTCTAGCCACACCCTACCACTTCAGTTACCACTCAGTTAATCCCTATCAGGGGATTAAATCACTGATTGGGTTAAGACTCTTACAACCCAATCATTTTCCCTCTGAACCTTCTTGCATTGTCTCACACATCTCAAGCTTTTGGGGGACACCTCACTTCCAAACCATAACACCATAGGGACAAAGGTATAGCCTTTATGGAAAACTGTAAGAAGATTCCTCAAATAACTAAAGACAGAACTACTATTCGATCCAACAGTTCCACTATTGATATACATTCAAAGGAGATGAAATAATTATATCAAAAATATACTTACCCTCCTATGTTTATCACATTGTTAATAATAACTAAAATATGGAACAAACCTAAGGCCCACGAGTGGATGAATAACTAAAGGAAATGGGTTATACAATGAAATATTATTCCACCACAAAAAAGAATGAAATCCTGTCATTTGCATCAACATATATGGAACTGGAGGTCATTAAATGAAATAAGCCAGACATAGAAAGCCAAATGTCACATGTCATTATTCACTTGCTGAAGCTAATACATCAATCTTACAAAAGAATGGGATGGAATAGTGGCCACTAGAATCCAGGAAGTGAAAGGGAGAGGAGAAGTGGACGTTTAATAAGGGGCCCCAACACAGAGCTGGAGAAAATTAGTTCTGGCTTTTCTATAGCAAGGTAGGGTAACTACTGATTAAAACAATCTGTTAAATTTCAAAATGATTAGAAGAGTATAAATTTCCCAGCACATAGCAATGATTAATGACTGATAGAAGTGCTTATCTTCCTTATTTTATTATTACATGTCATATACATGTAACAAGTTATAATAATGTACTCCATAAAGATATACAATTGTCTTAATAAAAATTCTATTTCCAAAGAAAACTTCATGCCAAAAATTATTAATGATTAAGAATAAATTAAATATGGAACTTCTTTAAAGAACAAATTCTTTTAATACATTCAAATGTGATCCACTCATTCAATTGCAATGTGTATGAATTTTATATAATGAATTATGCACAACGAAGTATGTCTTTCTTTACAAAAGTGAAGAAGACATTTAAAAACCTCATTGAGATTGTCCTTGTCATTTTCCTGCTTGCTTTCTCCTTCCTGTTCTTCTACTTTTCTCACTTATTAAGTGTTCAATGATGTCATGACAAATTCTTAAGAAACCCAAGTAAGTCTCCCACTGTGTCACTCCCACCTAAAATACTCCCCCACCTTCAAATTACCTTTCTCTGCCTTTGACCCATGACAATCATAAAATTTCTAGTCCTTAAGAATATATCAAAATGAAAAATTCAATTAATGTACTTCATAAGAATAGATGATAGATGTTTAACATTTCCTAAGATGTTTCCATTTGTAGCAATGAACCAAGAAATCTCTGATGAATTTTATGGCAAATATTGTTTAGGGTGTTTGACACTTTGAAGAACTAAGTTTCCAAATGTGATTAAGAATTTTGGGGTGGGGGTAAAGACCTACTGTAGAGCACTATTTAGATTATGAGCACTATGTTTCTCCTATTGGTGATATGGCTCACTTCAAATTTGGTTAAATTTGACATTCAATTTCCCATTTTCCTAGTACTCCTGGTGCATTAGTCTATTTTTTTCCTCCTGTGTCTGAGATAACTGACAAGAACAATATAGAGAAAGAAAAGTTTCTTTAGATCTTAAAATTTCAGAGGTTTCAGCCCATAGTCAGCTGATTCCATTGCTCTGGGCCTGAGTTAAAGCAGAACTTCATCCTGGAAGGGTGTGGCAGAGGAAAGTTGCTCAGCTCATGACAGCCAGAAATCAGAGAAAGAAAGAGAGAGAGAGAAAGGTGCTGGGCACAAAACATAAATCCCAAAGGTATGGCCTCAGTGACCTAACTTCCTCCAGACACACCTTACCTGCCTAGAGTTACCACCCAATACAGTAGTCCCTTCAAATGGATTAACCCACTGATTAGGTTATACATTTTATGATCTGATCATTTCACCTCTGAGTATTCCTGCATTTTCTAATATACCAGCTTTTTTGAGGACATCCCATATCCAAACTAAAACACCTGGCAATGGTCATTTATATACCTTCCAGTAAGATCTGCCATGTAATAGTATATCTTTGTGAGGTAGGTAGAAGTTAAAAGGGGGATTTTATTTCAAAGAACAGGTAGGCACAACAGCATCATGTTTGGATCTGGCCGCACACATCTCCCTGCAGTCCTTAGAACATATTTTCTATTTAGTGTACAATGTACTGAGGAGTGACTACGTCTGGAACATTTAGGTCATCTGGGAGCAGTTAGCTAGTTGGGGCAAACAGTATTGCATACCTTAATAGCTCTTAAGGGCATCTTTCTAATACAGTTGAGTATACTAACCGATGTTCATTATGAGGAGCCTGAGTCATCAAGAAAAGGGTAAATTATGCTCAGCACGCTCTGTTTATCGAGAAATGCCCTTCTAAAAGGAAGTTTAAAAAAAATCACAAAGAGGAGAGACTCGAGCCACAGGAAAAGATAGCTACTTTCCTTTGTTTCATTCCACTTAACAATCCTTTCAAGTTTTTCAAGATAGGATTTGATTTAGGAACAAATCCCTGGTCAACCTGAGATTCTTCCATACATACCAGTAAACATTTTCCAAGACAGGACTTAAACCAACAGCTTGGTCACCTCTCAAGGATGACAAAATTCTCCCTCAATCAGTTGTTAAGGTTGTACTATCTCAGGGAACAATTTACCTTTACCCATCATTAACCCAATTAAAGGAGAGAATATAAGAAACTGGGGTGCTGAGATAAAGGACAAAAACCACCCCACATTCTCTGCCCTCTCCACCTCATGTTCACGGTCTGCAATGGACCAGAACAACAAAAGTGTTAGGAACATATCTTAAGCTCAATATAAATGTGTTAATCTCTCTACTTATATTTTAACCAGAATGATGCACAATAACACCATGTAGTCCCTTCAGCATTTCATCTCTTCTCTACAGTAATTAGATTCTTTAAAAAATAAATTACAAATAAAGGTTTTCAGACACAGAAAGGAAAATAGTTTTTCCTACCAAAAACTTTTGGAAAAAAAATCTATGCCCATGAGACTGCTTCTGAAAATTATCTCTTTCTTTAGGAATTTTAACTAAACTTTGATTTCATGTTTCTAGTTTTTAATCCAAATAATAGGATTAAAAACTTTCAATAGCAAATCTATTTTTATAAAATACAAATAAAAGGAAAAGATAAGGAAAGTCAAAAAAGGTTAGTTAACAAAACAAAAATAATGCTATCAAAATCATTAAAGCATCCTTGTATCTCTTATAGAAATTAAACATGAGACAAATTTGACATTATAAACTTCAAACATCTCATTAAAATTCATGCAAGATTAGAAGCATTAAACAAAGTACAAACATAATGTATGTGTGATAAGTACAGTATAAAAATAATAAATTTTTAACATTAAGATTTTTAACTTAAAATCAAGCATACTGAAATTTATAAAGTTAGCACAAGTTTTTTTAATCAACGAAGAAGAGACTATTGTTGAACATAAATATAATGAAAACTTATTGGATCAAAAGTCTGAAAATCTACACAAGAGAGAAATTGGAGTCTTCATTAAGCCTAACTGAAGATGATATTCCAAGCTGCTTTTTCTTTGTTTCATAGAACTTCTCATAAATCATAGTTCATTGAAAATTTTTCATATTATCAGTTTATTTCTGATTATGCAGTGAGAATATAGAATTTTTCAACAAAATATACATAATTCTTTCCTTGTTATAATATATACTATGTGCACTTCTAACATTATTGTATATAATATATGAACTGCAAATTCAACTTCCAGTCTCTGTGTAACTGTTTCTTTTATAGATCACATTCATATTATTTTTGCTCTCCTAGGCTGCCCCACAGTGAGTTTGGGGGTCAGGAAATGTGAGTTCTTAGTGCCACATTTCTGGTGGGTGAGGTAATAATACCAATGCCCTTCTACTGTTGTTCCTCAGTTCTGGGGATCCCAAACCAGTTAATTTTCTTCCTTCCATGTTCAGAGTTCTTTGGTGGTCCCTTGTTTATTTCCAGGATTTATAGGCTGTGTGTAGTGGGACGGAATGGAGAAAAATGGACCCATGCCAACTTGGGTTTAATTTATTTTAGGTGACAAATGGTATGAATTCTTCTCCCAACTTCTTTTAGTTTTTAAATTGGTGCATATTAATTATAGAGAATAGTGGATTTCATTGTGCACATTCATATATACAGATAATAGATGTATACAGATAATAAGATTAATTTTATTCCCCAATACTTCCTCTTACCCTTCCCATCTCCCTCCCCTGATTCTCTTCTACCACACTAATAGTCTCTCTTCTAGATTCATGATGTCCTCTTCCTCCCCACCCACCTTCCACTCATGACAGAAAACATATGGTATTTGTCTTTCTGAGTCTGACTCATTTTACTTGACATGATGGTATCCATTTTCCTGAAAATGACATAATTTTGTTCTTCTTTATGATTGAACAATACTACATTGTGTGTATTTACACCACATTTTTTTATCCATTTCTTTTGAGATACATAGGCTGACTCCATAACTTGGCTATTATGGATTGTGCCATAATAAACATGTAAATGCATATATCTCTAATGTATGCTGACTTTAATTCTTGTGGATAAATACCAAATACTAATGAGCGAGATGGGTGGATCATATGATAACTCCATTGTTTTCTTTTATTTATTATTTCCTTATATTTTATGGGTCCTTTTTAGTTATATATAACAGTAACATGGAGCTAATGGTGCCATTCCACAGATGAATGGATAAAGAAAAGGTGGTATATTTTCTGAGGGACCACCACATGGCTTTCCACACTGGCTATACTAATTTACTTTCCAGCCAACAGTGTAAAAGTGTTCCTTTTCCCCAAAATCCTTGCCAGTATTTGTTGTTATTTGTGTTCTTGATGATTGTCATTTGGATTGGGGCATGATGGAATCTAAGTATAGTTTTGATTGGCATTTCCCTGATGCCTAAAGATGTGGAACATTTTTTCATATAATTGTATTCCTTCTTTTGAGAAGTGTCTGTTCAGTTCATAGTCCCATTTGAGTGGGTTGTGTTTTTTTGTTGTTGTTATTTACATATTTTGGACATTAATCCTCTGCTGGAAGAGTAGCTGGCAAAGATTTTTTTCTCCCAATCTGTAGGCTGTCTCTTCACTCTTTCGTTTCCTTTGCTGTACAGAAGCTTTTTAATTTGATGCTATTCCATTTTTTATTTTTGCTATTATTTCTTGAGCTATAGGAGTTGTGTTTGGGAAGTTATTTCCTGTGCTTATAAGTTGATGTGTTTTAATTTTTTTTTAATTACATTCTTCTCACACCATTATGGCACTCTCTGTATCAGAATGATCAAGCAGGACATTTCTAATATTATCTTTCAAGGCACTCACTTGCTATAAATATTCTAATAATTACAACATTCAAGAAAAAGCCCAACATTTACAATGGAACTTAATGTTTCCCTAAAATTTATATCTTCATTGAACAAGCTTCCATTGGAGAATTGGTAGAGATAGAAGAGATGAAGAAAATAATGTATTCTTCCACAAACTTTAGTCTGCATTCACCACTGGGTTTCCATCTTGTATCACCAGCAAATAGAACTGTGATTAGTTCAAAGCAGGTGCTCAATAGTTGATGTTTTAATAAATGCATTGATGTAAGTCCCTTATGCAATTAGTAGAGTAACGATAGAAAAAGGAAGAGAACAATAGGAAAAGGAAATCTGTTACATAAATATATGGCATATATTCAGTCTTAGAAAAAGTAAGCTCTTTGCAGATAATTGAAGAAGGGAACTATGCCTATCATAGTCATTAAGCATCTACAGGGACTAGGGTAGCTCAGTGATAGAGTGCTTACCTAGTATGTTCAAGGCCCTGGGTTCCATTCCCAGTACCACACACAAAAAATGTTTGAAATAAACATCCATAGGATTTTCTCAAGCCTCTGTTGGATCCATTTAATGTTTATTAGTGCTCTCAACTCTCCCAAACAAAATGCAAGTAATATTAGAACCTAGAATCACAGGTAATATTTCACATTTACAATTTACTAGTAATTAAATGGTTATTGTGGGCTACTTGTGAAAAAACAAATATTTGTCATTGATATTTGAAATACAAGAGGCTGATTGATTACATGCAAAGATAATACTTCAAGAAGGAAGGAAATAAAAACTCATACTGGAAATGTTGATTGGTCAGGATGTTTTTACTTTACCATATATGAGACAATTTAATGAGGATTAGTCAACTGACAGCAACTGAGATATGACTGCTGATTTGTTCTTCCTTAATACAGTAGTTAAACATGAATTAAACCAATAAAATTGCCAAATCCAACTCCCATCTACTACTTCCTAGTACTTCCTCAACCCTGGTGAAATTAATTAGGTCCACTAGGCCTCCATTTCCTGTAAACTAGGAATTAAACTAGGTCTGTAACTAGGTATTAAAATAGTATCTAGATAGTAACTTTTTGGACAAGGTAATTGTTTAGTAGATATAAAACACAGTGACCTGTATATAGTAGACTTGAAAATGCCATTATTCTTTTCCCAATAATGAAAAATAAGGTTTATCCATAAAGTATCCATTTTACATCCTGTAGTGCTTTAATAAGTTAAAAATATGTTAATAGAAAATTGTTTTATATTTGACATTATACCAATACTTTCTACAAATTTTTCTAAGACTTGTGCCTTTTTATACATGTCCTTTCTAATTTTGTTTCCCTAACAACTTAAAAACATGTGCAGTGTTATTTTCTTCTTTTATGGCATATTAATGCAATCTTGCATGTCATTTAGAAGGAAACAAAGTATATATATTCTAAAAGCAAAATGAAATCCTGATAAATTATATACAATGTTTGGATATGAGTGACAGATTATTGTCAGAAACTGTATTGTCATAAACAAGTCTTATAAAAAGTGAAAAGTTAAAAAAAATTGGGAGTTTAGCTGCCACAGATTTTTGAAATTACAATATTCTAAGAAAGATGAGGAAAGAAAGCATATTATCAGTGTGTAGAGGGACTATCTAAAGAATGCAAAGCAAATAGAGAAAGATAAACAAATTATGTAGTAAAAAAGAGTGTCTGTTATCTTTATAGCCAATAAAATGTATGTCCCTTTATTTAAAGCCAACCCCCATGTCCGTACACTTTCTCTCTGAGGGCTTCATTTTTTATCTTGCTTATCATGCAACATTAGTGAGGGAAATAGAAATCACAGTTGACCCTTCTAAAATCCACTTGATAATGAAGATTTATCTTTCCACTATTACAGGCTGATTTTTTAAAAAAATTTACTTTGTAGAATTTCACTAGTTTCAAGTTTAATATTCTCCTTGAAATTATTAAAATGAATGAAAGATGTAATCTCATGTACTTAAAATTTTTATTTGAAAATTTTGTACTATCTTCAATGAAAACAATTTTCTTCTAATATAGGAGGCTTTAATAGTACTATTTTACTTTTTCTCTTATGATATATATTATGAAATATTTTAACCATATAGAAAGTTACAAAATACAATGAGTATTGTTATGCCCATCACCCAGATTTAAAATATTTAACATCCTCCCACTTTGTAGGATAATTTATGTGTGTGAAAAAATAAAATGTTACTAGAAAGCCAAAGCTTTAATTTTTGCCTTTTCTTAAATATTTTTCTTCTATTATTTCCTATAGGAGTTGCTATTCCTAAAATCAGAATATATCCATTTTGTGACATATTAATTTTATCTTTATACACACATGCCCATAAATATGCAGATTTCATAAAATATGTCATCAACTATATATACAAATATATATTATGAAAATATTCTCAATAATAATAATAATAACAATAAATGGGATTAATCAAATTAATAAACTTCTGTACAGCAAAGAAAACAACACATGAAACTGCAAAGCACATATCTGATGAGGGATCAGACTCTTATAACTCAATAGCAGAAAAACAACACAATTAAGTGTTCCCACCACACATACACACACACAGAGCAAAATGCTACTATGAGGTGATAGGTTAATGAGCTTTCGTTGGTAGTAATTTCATAATGCATACCTATATAAAAACATTATAACTATTGTTTCTCTGGTTGTACACAAAGTAGAGTCACACCATCTGTGCATTCATATATGTACACAGGGCAATGATGTCTGTCTCATTCTGTTATTTTTCTTAGCCCCCCACCGTGACCCCACCCCTCCCTTCCGTTTATGCTATCTATCCTTCCTCCATTCTTGCCTCCCTTCCACCTCGCATTATGCATCATCATTCACTTATCAGAGAGATCATTCGGCCTTTGGATTTTTGGGATTGGCTAATCTCACTTAGCATGACAGTCTCCAACATCATCCATTGTACTCCATTTGTGTACAATAAATCAAAATTAAATAAATTTAAAAATAATGATAAATAAAAAATTACATTATATACCTTAAATATGTGCAAATTTATTAGATAATTCTATTTCAGTAAAACTGGATTGGGGGGGATGGGAATGAGAAAGACAGTAGAATGAATCAAACGTAATTTTCTTATGTTCGTATATGAATACATGACCAGTGTAACCTCCACATCAGGTACAACCAGAAGAATGGGAAGTTATACTGCATGTATGTATGATATGTTAAAATACATTCTACTATAATGTATAACTATAAAGGACAAAAAAAGCTTCCAAAACTTAAAAAAAAGTTATAAAATGGAAGAAAATATTTTCACAAGTGTCCACAATGTATGTCATACAAGTAAGTATTAAAAAACAAAAAAGGAAATCAAAGAATGGGTCAAGGTCTATATATATGCAGTTCCCAGAAGAGAAAATCCAAATGGCAAATAAGCATGTTAAATAATCCTCATAGTTACTAGTCATCATAGAATCATAAATTAATGCTTCAAAAGGATATTATTTCATATCTATCATATTAGCAAAAATAAAATAAAATGTCTGACAATACAAAACATTGGCCAGAATATGGAAAATGCAAACTCTCATCCCTGTTGGTTCGAGTGCCCATTGGTAGCAAACACTTCTGAGGTTACTATGGGAGCATCTTATTGCAATGAACTGAATGTTTATGGCCCTTCAAAATTCATACTCAGAGTGAACTCCTAACCTCCAAGGCAAAGATGGCTTTAAGAGTTGGAGCTTTGGGGAGGTGACTAGGTCATAAGGATTGAGTACTTATGAATGAGACTAGTTTTCTCTAGACCTCAGGGAGTTTATTTACCTACTTTGCCATATGAAGAAACAAAGAGAAGTTACCTTCTATGATCCAAAAAGCAGGCCCTTGTCAGACTCCTTATCTGCTGGCACACTGACCTTGAACTTTCTGGCTCCCAGAACTATAAAAAATAAACTCACATTGTTCCTTAAAATCAATTAGTACCTCTTCATAAGGTGAAAGTCAATAAAGGATTGACTCTTCAACAAATAATGAATAAGATGCCCATAGGAAAAGAAAGGGAGAGGAAACACAGCATGCAATTTCAAATTTTTATTTTATTTTCAAATATTTTTATTCCTAAAGTTAAAAAATGATAGTCTTTCATTGTTGTTGGTTTTGGTTTTGTGATACTGAAAATTGAATCTGGGTCCTTAGCCATCCTAGACAAACACTCTACCATTGCTACATCCCCAGTCTGCTATAGGCTTTTATTCATAGCCTACTTTACCATTGACAATTCCCACTCTGAAAAATATCTTTAAGTTCATTTCATTTTTGAAATTTTTGAAGGTTAATTATAAGTGAATGCAATCATTCTTTATGTTTCCCCAACCTAAGATAATATAGGCACAATACTACGATTTTTCATATGCATTAAACCCTTATAATTTTAGTGACAGGGCTAGAAATTTGAAGTTTTCATGGGAAAAATACATATAAATATATAGTAGGAGTTTTTTCTGAAATTTCCCACCTCCAAACATAGGATTCATTGTCCGGCTATTTATAATACATGGAATCCAATTCAAAATGAAAAAAAGAAATGAGTACTATTTTGGTAGGTCCCTGAGAACAGAAAGAATTCTCTTGAAATTGAATAGAAGCTATTTTGAAAAGTATATGCACAGTGTATTAAGAGACTAATAAAGATGAAAAAAATCAAAGCTATTTATGTTATTAAAAATGAATTATGTATGCACCATCTTCTCAACAAGCTCTCCACAGGTTACACTCAAACCTACTGAAATTGTAAAGAAGAATGACCACAATTAATTTCAGGTACCATTTTTAACAGTGGTTGATGTGTTAATGATGTCAGTGTGTTTGATCTTTTGAAAAGCAAAACCTGTAGCTTCTACTCCCAAAGTAGCCACTGCAGTGCACAGCAGTGTGACAAAGATTGGCAACTGAAAGTGGAAAATCTTTCATTTTTGCCTACATAATCCTATGAGAGTTCTCTCTTCATGGTCAATGAATTCTGAGCTAAGATGAAAACGTTTCGTCTTGATATTGGGGTTTATTTTAGGTTTCCTTTACTTTTATCTCACAAGGAGGAACACGCAAATACACAAACTTTCAGGCTAAATGCCACAAAAGTGTTTCATTGCCGGTTTCCCCCAATCAGAGGACAAAGTGGAGATCTCCATTCAGAGGGCATGTTCAAAATTGGGCTCCTCTTGAAGTCCACACATATAAGTTGAAGAAAAGGGTAAAAGGTCCCCAAACGAGCAGGCTCCATTTCTGGTTGGACTGGGTCTTCTCTTTTCCTCAGGTGACAGAAACATTATCAGCAGCTTCTTGGAGATGCATCATATCAAGAGGATGAGAAGGCATGTTCCTACTGCAACAGGATGATCCACAGAGAAACCACCCGCCATCACTACCTGATGTGTTCACCTGTCTCTGACCAGCTGATGTGGGCTCCACTACTTCTCTAAGAATATGTCTGTTCAGTGTTGAAACTATTGAGAAATCACCAGAATACATTTGTTTATAATTTAGACCTGCGAGTTTTTATTAATTAATGATAGAAACAGTCAAAAGTAGTTTTTTTTCTCAATTTTACAAATACATTAGAATAACCTTGGAAATTTTTTAAAAAAAACATTCATTTTCAGTCTCTCTCAGATATTCCCAGTGTGAGGGGAAGGTTTCCAACTTTTTGCAAAGTATTCCAGAGCAATAGTTGTTCAGCTGAAACAGAATCCCTAATCCAGTAGATCTTTATGCATAGTTTATTAGGCAAGAGGAAGTTTGGTCCAAAAAACATATTCTTAGAATCTTCTCCAGCTATGGGAAAAATAGTTTTGTTGTCAAATAAGTTGACATTTTAGAGGAGAGAACAGATTCTGAAGATATATTTGGTTCATATTCCTATTCTAAAACTAAGCAACTGCATAAGCTTACTGAATCTCCATTTTCTCATACAAAAAAAAAATTAGAATGCTATCACTCATCTCATAAAATAATTAAGGACAAATGAAAAGCCTAATTAATATCAAGAACTCAATGATAGTCATTCCTCTAACATTATATTAATTATTTGAAGGCAATTATGTGAATAAATGTGTTTGCTCATTTAAAAGAACTTATTTAGCATCTACAATATGTGCATGTTCCCTTCTTTGCAACAGGTACCTCCCTGACGTTCCTGAAGTTTTATTCATAGTCATTGTTGTTATTATTTAATATTCTACTCACTTTTCCAACTCATTTAAATGTCCTTTTTGTTACTACATCAAAATAAATCAGTAAGGCCACCATTGACTAACATGTTGCTAAATCCAATAGAAAATGGTCATCCTCTTTTTGATCCTGTCTCCAATTTTGTATTTCAGCTTTTCATCTTCAACTCAGCCTGCAAACATTTGATCTTTTCAAGAGTTGATCAGATTTTCTTCCCCATCTACTTTTCCTTTTTGGTTGTTCTAATGCACACGCATTTATTGCCACCCCCCAAACTGTTTCCTAAATACCAACCATCTACAAATCTTCCATCAATACTTGATTGTCACAAAGGAATCTCAAACTCCACATCTGCAAAATTGCACTCATTAGTCTGTCACTTCTCAGACCAAATACTAGGGAGTCTTCTTCTGATGCATCTATCTCCTTTGCCTTCCATTTGAATCATTCATGCATCACTTCAATTTTGTTTCCTAAACATTCCTTCAACCCATCAATTTCTCTCCATCTCAACCATCATCATTCTAACCCCATTCATTATGATGCCTAGCATGGACCCGTCCATCAGTCCGCTACTTTTGATCTCCAACACCACTCTTGCTCCCTTCTAACCCATACTCCAGAGTAAAGTTATTTTAAAATGCAAAACTGATTGTGTCATGTTTCAGATTAAAATGATTTGCTTTTAAAGGACAAAAAGAAAAGCTGACATGACCAATAAGGACATTACCAATGACAGATTGTCTCCCTGTCAGTTTCCTCAGCCTCACTTATCTCAGATCATTTTTTTCTTGCTCATTTTGCTCCAGTCAAGACCATTCTTTCAGTTCTTCTAATTAGCTGTACTTCTGCCTATCCCCAGGTCTTAAATAATACCTGCTTATTCTCCCAATAGTCTTTCACTGCTCACCTCTTTTATCAACTTAAGTGGTAATCATCTTTCGGAATTCAGTCCAATATCAGTTTTTCATCTAGGCCTAGGTTAGTTCCCCATTATGTTCTCTAAAGCTCTTCTATGTGTTTTCTTATTTAATTTTATTGTATTTTGTCAATAAATATTTGTCTGATTGCTTTATTAATGATCTCCCCTTTGTAAGCTTCATGAGGAGGTTTCTATATATCAATCTTAAACCCAGATAACACACAAGAGTGATTCATAATAGGCAGTAAAATGCATTTTGTCCAGTAAGAAATGAATGGATGGGCTATATTGTCTAGGAATATATACAAACACATAAAATAATTCAATAATATTTAGTGTGCTATAAATGCCAAATGAGCTAGATAAAAAAGTTACTAGTAGTTTAAGTAATAAGATTTATTCATATATATATGAAGTAGTATATGTTCATATATTTATTCATATATATATACATATATATATATATAAAGTAGCTTCCATCTTTTGTCTCTCATATCTGGAAATATTTCCATTTGCTCAAAGTAGGGGGTGATCAATGCATGTCCAGTTTGGAATGTCAACGTTTCTTTCAGATAATATTTGTGTTCCTAATAACCCAGTCAATAAATGGGCCAAAGAAATGAACAGTTACTTTACAGAGGAAGATCTTCAAGCAATCAACAGATTTATGAAAAAATGTTCAACATCCCTAGTTATAAGAGAAATGCAAATTAAAACCACCTTAAGATTTCATCTTACCCCAATTAGAATGTCTTTTATTAAGAATACAGGCAACAACAGGTGTTGGCGAAGATGTGGGGAAAAGGGTACACTCATACATTGCTGGTGGGATTGCAAGTTGGTGCAGCCACTCTGGAAAGCAGTGTGGAGATTCCTTAGAAAACTTGGAATGGATCCACCATTTGACCTTACTATTCCTCTCCTTGGCCTATACCCAAAGGACTTAAAATCAGATTACTGCAGTGATACAGCCACATCAATGTTCATAGCTGCCCAATTCACAATAGCTAGATTGTGGAACCAACCTAGATGCCCTTCAATAGATGAATGGATAAAGAAACTGTGGTATATATACACAATGGAATATTACTCAGCCATAAAGAAGAATAAAATTATGGCATTTGTAGGTAAATGGATGATGTTGGAGACTGTTATGCTAAGTGAGATTAGCCAATCCCAAAAATCCAAGGGCCGAATGGTCTCTCTGATAAGTGAATGATGATGCACAATGTGGGGTGGAAGGGTAGCAAGAATGGAGGAAGGATAGATAGCACAGAGGGAAGGGAGGGGTGGGGTCAGGGTTGGGGGGTAATAATAACAGAACGTGTGACAGACGTCATTGCCCTGTGTACATGTATGAATGCACAGATGGTGTGGCTCTGCTTATTTGTACAACCAGAGAAACAATCGTTGTACTCCATTTGTGTTCAATGAATCAAAATTAAATTAAAAAAAAATTTGTGTTCAATAAGATTTGGATTAGGTTTTCTATTTTGTTTTTTAAAAGCTTAATCTGTAAGACTAGAGGAGCAGCTGCCATGGCAAGTAATAAGAGCAAGAGCTTAGTTGCTATGTAAATGGTTTTCCCAAAAGCTCTGTGGAACAGGCTTTTCGAAACCAGCACCTCTACCCACTTCAGAAGCGTTTTGGAGCAGTTGTCATTTATACAGCATGTCCTCCAGGATACCTGTGGCAGAGGAGCACTGCTCTCAAGGAAGTGTCACTCTTTTATGGTGACAGTGCATTTTTCAAAAGAATTTGTAATATGAACATTTTCTCATGTTTATTGCTCATGATCTATCTTGGTCTTCAGTCCTTGTTAATTTGAGTCTCCTTGTCTAGTGTCTGATGCTGGTTTTCAGTTTGAGGACTGTTTTTCTATTAAAATAAGTCATTGACTATTTCAATGATGGAGAGAATCAAGTTAGCTGCATGGGCTCAAACATTCATCTTACATTAAGAGTAGAAGATTAAGGACAGAGAAAAGTCAATGAACCCTGCATTGATTAGCCCAGGTGATCTGGAAGGTAGATAAGCCAGTGACAGAAAGTTGACAGGGAGGGATTTTGGGTTTAGGATACTTTGTTTTGTTTTGATGATTGCAAGTTCTTACTAGAAAGTTTGCCTCTAAAATCAATATTATGCAGTCTATATATAACCGGTATCTCTTAATGGAGGGAGCGCTTTAATCAATCATGTGGCTATACTAATAAAATGACTGTGCTTAAGGGAAAAGCAATGTAATAACATTATGAGCACTATACTTAAAAAGCTGCTGATGTATTTACAAAAAAATGCCCTAGAGTTTAAGAGAGAATAGAAGGTGGTCAGAATCTAAGAAAAGCAACATTTTATTTACACACTTTGGTGTTGTAGGCCTGTGTGCTGTGTGTGCGCGTGTGTGTGCATGTATTAAAGTACATTGATCAGCATGTATATATATATGTATATATATATGTATGTATATATACATACATATGCATGTATATATATATGTATATATATATACATGCTGATCAATGTACTTTACTGCCATGGTGTTAACTAAACACATTATACACTATAACGATATATACGTATGAATATACAGATACATATAGTATTACATACTCTAAAATGACATTCTTTTAAAATTTTGCACATTTCGAAGAAAATGCTACTCCTTTGGAAAAACGACTATTACAAATTTCTGCTAATCAGCGTCTAAAGCATTCAGTGATATTTATTTTGGTCTTAACTTTAAACTTTATTTCAAGGTCTGCTTAAAATTGCACACTTCTCAAGAATCAGGAAATTCAACTACAAAGAAATATCCAGAGACTTTGGACAGCTATTCAAAACATAGGTATTAATACAAATATTGACTTTATATTTTGTTGAACATCTAGATTTATTGTCTCTCAAGGCAAATATTGACCTTATCTTCCAGGTCGATAAATCTCTATGTTCACTGCGACAAAAGTCAATATCTGCATCATATCCCTTTTCCAAGGCAATGACACTTCTACTCATGGTAGTGATTAGTGCTTAAAAACTAATGTTTATTAAAAGAAAAGAAAACATGAATAAAATGTTAATTGGCAAATAAAGGCTTAAAATTTGTTGACAATACATGTAAGTAATTCTAAAAGGAGTGGGGGATGTCTAAGCTTTTATATGAAGAAGGATTTGAAAATTATTTTGCCAAGGAAAACAAACCTGTTTATGATCAGTAAATAGAATAGGAAAGGGAAAAATTAAGTACCTAGCCTTATGCTTTTTTTTTCCCTTTCAAACCATAAATCATTAGGTTTTTCCCAGATATATACTTTAGAAATAAACTTTCATTATATTAACCTGCTCAGAGTTTGAGGGTTGTTTGTAATTTTGTACAACCTGTCTATAAATATAATAGAACAATAATGCACTTATTAATT
Organism: Glaucomys volans; assembly: GCA_020662805.1. Taxonomy (NCBI): domain Eukaryota; kingdom Metazoa; phylum Chordata; class Mammalia; order Rodentia; family Sciuridae; genus Glaucomys; species Glaucomys volans. Next base: position 709,565 of record JAJEJO010000816.1, read on the forward strand.
TTAATAAGTTACTTAAATTAGAATAATTTTCTGTTCACCTTTATATATCCAAAATAGTGGATGATCTTTGTGGTGACTTTCTATAATTTTACTTTGAAGTTTTTCTTATTTGACTTTTGAAACTAAGTAGTTTGTATTATATAGTTTGCCAGAAGTCAGATTTCCTATCTACCCTAATTAGTGCTTTGTGGAAATGAATGGAGAATCTTAAGATTGTGTTCTTTTTCCAGCAAGACAATTTAAACAGCCCCTGTGAACAGCAGTCATTTCCTTTACAGGAGGTGGCTAACACCATTCAGTTAGCGATATGTTTTCTCTTCTCCAATATATTGGATGTGAATGTGCAATTCATCAGAAAATGTAAGCATAGGTGTCATATGCCACTTTTAAGTGACAGTACCCACTTGCCTTTGTGTGAGATGATAGAACCAAAAAGTGACATAACATGGTTCATTGACTAAGGAGGATTTCTTGCTTGGAGAGCCACACAAACCCACAGTAGACTGTTCTAATTTTTCAAAATGTTACATTAAGCCATTGATATGGCAGGGGCGTCTTACTTTTTAATGCAGTATAAGCTAAGCTATTTATACTCTGCTGCCTGATGAAAAGATCAGAGAATCTAGCTCCAGGGAAAATTCCTGGATTGTTTTGCACGATGGGGTCTATGCAATCATCAAGAGGTCTTCCATCTCACTGACTCCAAATAAAGGAAGGAAAAGTGATAAAGCAGAGATGAACATAGCCTATCTCATTTGGAAAACAAAGAAGCATTTTCCTCCTTTTATGTACTTTGACTTTGTTACTAAATTCTTTATTTAAAACTAAAAATTGCTCTTCAAGTTTGTTTTTACCTGTGTGGCCACAGGCCAAAAGTTTCCAAACATGGTTCATTAAAATTCCAAACATGACTACTTCTACTGTCACCTAATTAAGCAAGTTCCTTTTTTGTGTGTATTCAGCAATAATGCTGTCACTTTTCTATATACTCTACTGACTAAAATTAATTATTACTTTATCTTGAACTTAGTGGACTATAATTCTTCCGGCCAATTTTGTAAGAATTACGGTTTTGACAGAAACCTAATCTTGAAGAGATTACCCTGTGCCATCATTACGAGTTCTCCATGGCTGTATATAATAATATTGCTGAATGACAGTGCCCATGGATCCTGGCACTCAGCTACATAAGTTAGTGGCAACAAAATTGGAAATGGCAGCCCATTCACCTTTCAGGGTGACGGCACTAATACAGCTGCTTCTCTTCATTTGTGCTTTGGAGGCTGACTCAGGAGATGGGATGAAGAAAACCTTGGAAAGGGAGTTTATTGCAGAGCAAGGAAAGGAATGGCTGCTGATAGAAGGCATTTCCTGTCCTTGTCAAACACCACGCCTCTTATCTTCTTGGAATAAGGTTTCCTAGGAAATTTTAGGGTGGTAGAAAAAGGTGGGATCTTATGATATTTATTATTCACTTGTCCTTGTCACATTTTCTGGAAAATTATACCCTTGAAATCTTTTGAAATTTAAGTATTTTCTCGTAATTCTTTCACATTAGAAATAGTTGCCTGTATTTTGTGATATTTATTTCTCACTTAAAAATAAATTAAATAATATCAAGCTAATTAATTCATTTATCAGAACATAATTTCCCCTCAAGGAGAATAAACTGAACTGCAAACTTTCAATTGTGTATTTAATTGTGTGTGTGCAAACTGTTTAATTGTGTGTATGTGTGTGTGTATTACTGTGTACATGTTACATAAAAATATAATTCCTTAAATACCAAAACCAATACAGTAACTCATTACCTTGTAGATTTTAGCATAAGAATAAATTTTGCAGATAAATAACATAAGAATTATTATGTAATATTATTTTAGCCTATTGCTTTCTGCATATTACTCCTTTGACTATTCTGCAAACAGGAATGCTGTCTAATACACCAAAAATTATCCAGCTGATCATTTTTAAAGGAAGTGAAGAGTTTCCATTAATCAAAATGCTTAAGAGAGACAAATGAAAATGTGTAACACTCTCAAGTCTCTTTCAAAGCACGCAGAGAATGAAGTCAGGTTTATTCTGTTGTTGGCTTGGTTTTTCTTTCAAGTGTTTTCATGTAAAGTATAAAGTATATCTAAAAAGTACATGAGAAACTTTCAGGTATTTTTAACTCTACACATTCCTCTCTTCACAGTTGGAGACATTAGAGACAATTGATTCTCACTCAGCTCTGCCCCAGTCTTTAGATTTATAACATCCTTAAAAGAGAAATTTTGGTTTGGTAATGATTCATCATTAAATCAATTGATAATTCCAGTTCCATTTTGACCTCATATTTCAGGAACATACCCTTAATCCAATATTTCGGTTCCCAGTTTATTATCCAGGAAGCCCTATTTAAAAACCCTACCTCATCTTCTACTTCTTCCCATACTAGGACTCTGCCTTGCTAAGGCACAAACTTTTAAAACTAAGTACAATTCCTGAATTTAAGTTCAGTATCACAAAGAAAAAAATCTGTTGGCAAGGAACGACCCACCTGCTACTGAACTAATACCTGGACTGGGGCTACAGGCTCTAGAAACTTTCCATCTGCCAGTATTTTAGACTTATCCCTGTACTTGTTTCAAATATTGTCTATCACTTCCTACTCTCAAGTTCCAGACCTACACTAATCAGGATATATCTAGTTATTTACAGATGTGGCCTAAACTCCTGTCTATAAATGCTAGACATCTCTTTTTACAAATTATTATGACTGTGGTTCATTTCCTCCTTTTCTAAACCTTTATTTCTTCCCCAAAGACCAGGGGTTATTTGGTCTATTGCATATAAGAATGTCGTATTTCAAGTGTAACATATACCTCTTATTTAAGTACTATATGACTAACAATGAAAGCCATACCTTATTTATAGTGTCATTTTCAAAAAAATTGCTTAATTTATTTTTTTTCTGGCCTCAAAATATTTAAGCTACAATTAAATACCAACTAAATACAATATTTGTTATGAATCTGAAGTACTTAGTATCAAAGCCTGAATCATGATGATAATCATATCATCATAACCAAATGCAAAATAAACTTTAATAAAACAATTTTTTATTAATTTCTTTCTGTATTTAGGATTTATATTATTTTAAAAATGATTTTGTAGATCTTGAAAACACCCCCAAAATTTCCCCATAGTGTCCCAGGAGACAAGAATAAAGATGTTATCTTGTTTTTGTGTTATTATGAAACATCTCATTTTTTTTCAAATGCATATAGAATTGTAATAAGCAAGTACCAGTGATACTATGGATTCTACTTTTCATAAAATCATTAGACCATCATCTTAGATTTCAACACTGACCTCTTACCTTGGAAGCTAAAGTGTGGGTGACAGACATTTTTAACATCCGTTTGTCAGCTTATGACTTTCTGAGAAGTCAAGACAGAACTCAGTGTGTGAAAAATAGACAATGTCTATTAAAAATGCCATCTTATAAAAACCATGAAAAGAAAAACAGTCAACACCGTTAGACCTTAATAGGCAAAATAAATGTCATTTGACTCTACAAAAACATCCAAAGATCTGAACCATTTTACTAAAAGTTTGATAATGGCATATGCTTATTATGAGTTATGATCACTTACATCACTGCATTTTGTCCTACTAAAACTGGATGTTAGACAATGCAATGTAGTCTGCTGATGGTAAGATTTCCATGGAAATCTAATGTTTTCTGAGCACTTACTGAATATATCACAAAAGAAAGGCACAAGCTTCACATGATACTAAAAAATGATACATTCATAGAGCTTTTACACAAGTGTACAAAGAGAAAGAACAAAAGAGTACTTTCATTACAGTGGATACGGTCAGGTGACAGCTTTCAATTTTGATCTGAGACATGGAGAAAAGAAAGACAAGAAAGATGTGAGGAGTCATCTAAATAGCAATGACAGTTAAAAACTCAGGAAAGGATGGGTGCTCTGGGTGACAGACACTGAAAAATGAAGATACTTTGGACTAATATAGACGCAGAAGAACCCAGGATCCAAGAAATGCAGAATTTTGTGCTCAGAAAGCTTATGGACAATATTTACTCAAGTAAACCACTGTATTTGATAGTTAAACTGTTGAAGGAATCTTAGACAGCAGTTTTAATAGAGTGATCTGGTGGTATCCTATTTATAGTTCTAATGTGGTACTGATTCAATTTACCTAAATACATCTATATATCCCTGATGCACTTATACATAGGGTAAACTTTATGAACTGTGACTTCCTGTATATTCATATTTATGAACAATCATAATATTAATAATATTCACAAAACACACATAATATTCACAAAACACAAGCATACTACTCAATGATTTTTCACAACATGACCACACCCATGTAATCCGCACCAGGTCCAAAGCCCCAACCCCCTCCCTCTTCTAGGAACTGCCTCCCACACAAGGGCAATCAATTATGTATCATCTGGATCCAGAAGGTCTCACAGTCCTTGAAACTCAATACAAGTACTTGCTGTGCATCAATTTTTATTACAAATGTTAATATGGGAAATAAAAGGAAGAAAATGAAGGAAATGAGTGTACTACACTATCATAACCCAATTACTCAATATTTACAGTTTCTATGTCATGTTGAACATAAAATTAAGATCCAGGAGGACATGCAGGAGTAAGAGAAGACACAGTCCCTTTATCAATGACAGTTTAAAAACTTTGAATCATGTAATACTCTGAGATAAAAGCAATGCAACCAGTACCTAGGAAAAATGCCAACTTACTAGATTTATTTGAAATATTTCTTTAAAATAGATAAAATCAGATAGAAACACAGACTCATGGAGGCTGATGAATACATACAAATTTACAAAATTAAATTCAAAATTCATGCTTACCATCATGGATCTTGCCAATGACATATGACCTTAACTCCCAGCACCATAGAACCCTGTTTGCAGCCACGTGCATCCTCTCCAGCTTCTCTTTTCTCCCTGTGGAGAACCCCTACAGACACAAACAATTATAAAGGGCAATTGATCCATTCTTTCTTAGAATCCTATACCATCCTGCCAAATAAAGACTTTTACATCTTTCTTACTTGTGTATATTCAATTCCTATCTCTCACTTGTACCATTATGAACTTTTAGATGTTTGATTTTCTTCACATCTTAAAAATAAAAAAAAAAATCTTGATTACCACATGGGTCCTCTAGTTTTTGTTTTGTTTTGTTTTGTTTTTCCTCTACTCCCTACATAACAGTTTAGGAAAACATTTTGTATACTTATCTCAATTTTCTCACATCACTATTATCCAATTCATTTCCGTATGGATTATGCTCCGTATGCCCTTATCACTTAACAGGTTTTTATTTTTTTAATCAAATTCATTAGTGGTAGTTATGTGTTACAAACCAAAGTGGATTTTTCTATTTTTCTTTCTTTTTTTTTTTTTTTGTGGGGGTTGCTGGGCAGGGAAGTTCTTCATCTTACTTGTCTTTTTACCAGTGAATTTTTTCCTGAATTCTTGGTTCAAAATCCTAGATCAGTGTTTAAAAAGCACAAAAGAAATTCAACCTTTATTTATTCATGTCCCAAAAACATTGTGTATCAGTACTCAAAGATTTGTTCTTAATTTTAACGTCCTTAAGAGAAATAATATATCAAAGGGGCAAAATTATTCTAAACTTGTGTCTTTAAAGAAAATAAAACAGTGAGGTAGAAGAGATAAGAGCAGTGGATGTCACTGGATACATACAGGCTTTGACTGAGTAAGATGAGAAGCTAAGCTAGTCATGTGTCTCAGTGGTCGAGCACAAGCCCAGCATGTGAGGGACATATAAGGGAGCATTACAAGGGAGGGAGGGAGGGAGACAGAGGGCATTAAGAGGTCGTGTAAAGTCTGAATATAAGGTGACATGACTTGACTTTTAAAAGGATCACTCTGACTGCTGGGTAGAAAACGGACAATAAGAAAGCAGAGGTGGGAATAGCAAGGCCAGGTGACAGAGCCCAGGAGGAAGATGACCATTAGGAAGGAAGCACTGAGCAGAATGAGAGATGATTTAGGGTCCATGTTTATTCTAAACATAAAAACTAGGGAATTTTCTGGGTGATTAGATGAGATGTGGGATGTGAGAAAGAGGAATCAAGATGACTGAAGTTTTTCATCTGGTTACCTGGAGTTCAGAATACTTAGGGTTTTGAGTATGGACCAACAAGATGGGAGTTCATATTAGAGGCTAATTAGGTTGTTGAAGGTGTGAGTCTCGGACTAGAGAAGTCTCAAGATCTAAATGGAGTCATCAACATTGAGGTGGCATTTAAATTATGAAGGGAATGAATTAAAAGGAAGAGGACCAAAGACTAAATTGTAGACTGCTTCAACATTAAAAAATCCAGAAAGAGAGAAGAAAGGAGAAAAGCGAAGAAGAACAAGGACAATATCCTGTCCTGCTCCAAGTGATGACAGCACTTCAAGAGCTTAATAAATATTAGTTCCTCCAGTTATTATTATGAAAATATGGACAAAAATAAAAAAGATATGTACATTCTCCTGTTTCAAGAATCTATATATCAGTTCCTGTATTTCTTTTTCTATTTTTCTATTTTCTTTGAAACTGAAGGCATGATCCTTTCTCAAATATTCTGCTAATATTGTCAGCTGGCTATATTTGCATCTCTCTAGATCTTGGCAAATAGTAGTCAGATCATTAGAACCTGGAGAATATTTCTGCAAAACTAAATTATTAGAAACATGGCAAGAATTTTTTGAAAATAATTGCTCTGGGTGGGTGGATCACTGTTTAATCAGAGAAGCAGAACAAGTAGTTTAGTATGCACCATTTAGAAAGGGAAAAAAACTTATTTCAAGGTATGAGCTTATACCTGGTAGGGCTGCCTAAGTCAGTTATAGGAAAGCATTAGACAATGTGGAAATTTGCACATTGTACAAATTTGCACATTGTGAGTGAAAATCCACGGGGAAGGCAGTCAGGAAAAACAGATCACAGTAGGCTTGAACTCACTGTTGTCCACAGGTAAAATTTCTTTGTTCATTCTCCCTCTCATTTCTTTCTTCTCTGTTGAAGCAATGCTTTGAAGATCTTCCAACCACTTCAGTGAGTAAGACCCATTTCTTCACTTAGAGTCACCTGATTAGGGGCTTTAATTACACCTACAAAATCCATCCACAGCAACAACTAGATTAGTGTTTGAGTCACTGGGACCGCTGCCTCATCAAGCGCTCTCTCTCTCTCTCTCTCTCTCTCACACACACGCGCAGGCGCACACACATCTACCACAGTGAGAGGAAATTCATTTTGCTTTATTCTAGCTAGTGCTATGAACTGTAGCCCTCCTCTTAATTTTTAATTTTTTATTGCTCTGCTTAGCCACCATTTTTCCACTGCAACAGCTTTACTCTATCATGAAGACTTTTTCTAATTGCCCTCTTTTTAAAATTGAAACACAGAATTAGGATTCCTTGTACAAATGCATGATTAATAACCCTCAAACATTAATTAACCTCTCTTTCCTCAAAGTTCATGTCTTTTTACTCCTCTTTCTTTTAAGAGGGACTACATTTTTAGAAAATGACCTTGTTCCAAAAAGTGTGACATCACATTTTAAAATTCACTTTTGTTCCAGCAGTATGGAAGACTGCATAGCATGAAAGTCTCTCCCAGGGATAACAATGAAAACGCTGGTCAAGATATGAAATAACTCTTTAAATGTATTTCTTATTTGGCATGAAAATAGGGAAATGGTACAATCAAAGAAAAAAAAAAGATTCCTAAGATACCCTGGAAGATAATCAAATGCCAAAGCTAGTATTCTCCCTCATGTTTCTGACAAGATTCAAAGATTCAGGGCACATATGTTAAGCCTGAGGCTTTCCCCAAAGAGGAATGTTCTGAGATCCCCAATATAAAGCCTGAAATCTAAAGACTACATATATAGCAAGAGCGAATGGGGGCTAGAATATAAAACCACTCACAAGCCGGGCGTGGTGGCGCACGCCTGTAATCCAAGCGACTTGGGAGGCTGAGTCAGGAGGATCACGAGTTCAAAGCCAGCCTCAGCAACTTAGCGAGGCCCTAAGCAACTCAGTGAGACCCTGTCTCTAATAAAAATACAAAATAGGGCTGGGGATGTGGCTCAGTGGCCGCGTGTCCCTGCGTTCAATCCCTGGTTCTAAAAATATAAAAATAAAAATAAAACCACTCACAAAAATTAGACAGTATGGACAGATGCCAGACCTGATTTTCCTTTAAGTATTCTTAACTATAAATAGATCCACATGTAAGTTTTTAATATAAATAGAAGGAAAGTAACTATATGTCCTAGAGAAAGCAGCCAACCTTCCAGTGGGGAATGTAGACTTGTTCTGGGTAACACAAACAAAAACCTTCTATAGATGAATAAATCTTAATTTAAGATGTGCAAATAAGTAAAAAGTTTATAGTTAAAAGTAAAATACATGAAAACAAAATACTGTGGAAAAACCATCAGACACAACAGAAAATAGAATTGTAATTTTTATATATTAGAATTATGAGAGAATGAAGAATCTCCTGATTAATTTATTTAAAACTGAAATCAAATCTTAGATTATAAGAATATAAATAGTGTCCAAACCTAATTGTTAAAGAACTAAATACAAGTTCTAGATATTAAAAAACAAATATGAAAAATTAATAGTTAATGGGAAAATAAAAAGAAGATAGTGATTTAGAGGAAAACTTCACATAGATTATTAAAAATGTAGCTCATAGAAGACAGGAAGATTTCAAAGAGAGACAAAAATGAAAGAAAGGGTTATAATAGAAGAAAAAGGGAAAGAAATCAGATAAAACTTTCCTATGTCCATATTGAATACACACCAGTGAAACTTCACATCAGGTACAACCACAATAGGATTCTAATTAGAATAAGTTATGCTCCATGTATGTATGTCAAAATACACTCTTTTGCCATGCATATCTAAAAAGAACACATTTTTTAAAGTTAATAATAAATAATAATGAGAAGATGTAGTATGGAAAAAATAATATTTTAGGATTATTCAAAATCACTCAATGATAATCTGTAGATCTATGAAGCCAAATGAATTCCTAAGTTGGATGAGTAAAAAGAAATCTATACCCACTTAGAGATAGTGAAACTACAGAAACCAAAACCAAGAAACAACCTTAAGACAAATCAAATTACTGATAATTAGACAGACCTTGTACTTTTCAATACAAAAGGAAAATCAGAAGGCAGTAGAATAATATATGAAATGTGCTAAATGTATCCTACCAAATTTTAATGCCATTACTGTTAGAAAGAAAATTCTAAAGTAATATTTCAGGCAAAGGATAATTATACTAAATGAAGGGTCTGAGGTAGAACGCTTGGCAAGTGGAGAAAGAGGCAACTGAAAGATAAATCTGAATAACTGTCATCTGTGAAAACCAATAGTAATATATATAATCTGTGAGATTAAAACAGACTGGTGATGTTGATTGTTGCAAGTTTCTTTTTTTATCTGAAAGGAGACTTAAGCTATTAACTTCAGACCCTTAAATTTGCAAACAAATAGTAAAATAATCCCTCTGAAGTACAAAGACACAAAATCTGAAAAATAAAGGAAAATGAACTGGCATAAAATACCAAGTTTGACAAAATGAAAAAATAGTACATTTAAATTTTTAGAATAAACATTCTTTTCAATCACCACTGAACACTTTTTAAAAACTTCATCATAGGTGCTAGACCACAAAGGAAACCTTAAAAATTTCAAAATTTGATAACATTTTCTAAACGTAATTCTATTTAGTTAGAGTCAAGTACTCCATCAAGATTTGTTCTATGTGTGAAGTACTTTAGAATAGTGTAATATCAGCATGATTGAAGATTAAAAGATGGAAAAGAACCATTAATTCAGACACAGATTTAAGCATATATGAAAACATACGACAAAAGTAACTGTTAATAACTTACTATGATAAAATTAGAAACATCAGTTCATCCACAGACACCATAAAGACAAGTTAGAAACTTGGTGAGCGTATTTGCTACACATGTTCCTGTAAAGCTATATTATCCAAAATATATAAGGAAAACTTAACTTGATTTAACAAGTATCTCGAGAGAGGAAAAACAAAGGTCTGTAGAAACAAATAAATAGACAGCCTTGTTAATAACCAGAGGACTACAAATCAATATTACAATGAGGTCACATTTTATATCCATCATATTGGCAAAAACTTTGAAAATTGAACACTAATTATTGATTAGAATATACAGCAATCAGAATATTCAACCTTGTTTGTATAATTGTGAATTGATACAACTTGAAAAACTAAATTTTCAATGGAAAATTGTACAGGCACATATTCCGCAACTCAGCAATTTCACATTTGGTATATTTTCATATTTATAAAAGTACCATGGTTACACAAGGTGCAAATACCCTGGGCAATTATGAGCAGAGTGGGTACACAAGTGTTACATGTTTAGTAACAAGAATAAATCATAAGTCATAGCTATATGCACTATGTTGGTTATATCTCTAATTTTTAATGTTACATGAAAGTAGAAATTTAGAGAATATTCAGAGAGAGGAAGATTGCTATTCCATGGTGTGAAACCAAGAAAGCAGAGAGGCAGCTTCTCAATAAGGTGGGTGAAATAAAGACTTTACTAGGAATTAACACTGGGCATTCAAAGAAGAGTGGGGACTCAGGAGGTTGAATGTAATAAAATAAGGAATAAATCCCCCACGCCACCACCATCACCACTGCTGGTCTCCCTATGTGCAAAGTGGAGGGATAAGAGAATTAAAGGAATCTGCATTTTTAGGAAGCTTGAGATGTGTCTGGGTATAGAGAGATCAGAGATTAAAGACACTGCAGGACTAACCCGAAAGGTGTGCTGCACAATATTCTTGTGCAAGAAAGAAACTGCATCTCTCTCAACTGATGGGACAGACAGAAGAAGAAACCATTTTGCAGCCACGATGTGGGGGGCTGGCAGCTGTGGGAGATGATTTCTTGTAAACCCAAACAGGACCCAAAATACAGGCCTGGCAAAAACCACACCGCAGCACATAGAGAGTGCCTAAGTAACCAGGAGAAAATCAGATGTGGAGAGGGGTTTACTCAGGGGAATACTGACCATGGAAATTCACCAGGTTCCCCTCCTGGACCAGCTGGGAAGGACACAACCTGCTGAGGATTCGAAAGAACTGGATGTCAGTGACTGAGTTTGGAGACTAATCACATGAGTCCAGGAAACACGTGGTCTAAGGATAACAGGGGACAAAGGATTGATTCCTTTACTATAAGAGTAGATACAAGGGGAGATTGCTGGGGTGCAGTGTCCCAGCATGGACTGGCAACTGCAAAGTCCTAGATGTGCATTGATTTAAAATCTTCAGACCAATGGCCATTCAACAAAGAACCTGGAGCCTACCTAGGCCTAAACGCCATCTCCAGGAGTTCCACCTATGAAATCTCATCTCACAGAACACTCCAGGGTCCCTACCCTGAGGGTGGAGCAGGCATCACATTCTCCAGCCCACCCCACCCAAGACTGCTGAAAAGGGAAGTCAAGAGTGTTTGAACTCCAACAGAAACAATGCTTTAACTTTTCATTGAGAATATTTTTTACTCTGTTTAAAGGTGAACTGAATGGTTCATAGACATTCATATACATATTTGTCTTTTTTTCATTTCTAGCATTTTTTAAAGGCAGTTATGTTTTATGGCTCAGTCCTTTGAGGTCTAGGATGTTTGATTATATATTTGCTTTGTTTTGTATTACTTTTTTAAATTTTTATTTTGTATATTTTTCCTCTCAATTATCTGTTTCCCTTGATTCTTTTTCTCTTTTTTGTGCTAACAGCCAAACTCTATTATTCTCTCTTTCACTCTTCCTTCAATTTTTTTTTCTTCTATTTTCTCTCCTCCTCCTTCATAATCATCCATTCTCTTCCTGTTCACCATTTCAAATTGTAAACCCTTTTGCAAACTTACTGTTTTTACTGTGGGCAATAACTTATCACATCTGTGCTGTTTATTGTGATAATTAATATTGTAAATGTCATAGGAGGAACTATCTGGTTTAGTGTGATACATTGTTTGCGTTGGTTGATATTGTTTGTCTTCCCCTACATTGTGAGGGACTGGAAACCTTCAGGAACCCTGTAAGTTCACAGGGTAGAAACTCTACTGCCTCAGATCCATACTGTTAAATGGGTAAACACACAAACTTGAAAAAGCAAGTGAACAAACTGCCCCCCCCAGAAAACAAAATACTTCAATAACAGAATCCATTAATACACAGTGGAAGAAATGTCAAAGGAGTTTAGAAAGTTCACATTTAAACTGATCTGTGAGGTAAAGGAAACGTAAGGAGTGAAATCCGACAGAAAATACATTTTTGAATGCTAAAGAAAATCTCTGAAGAATAAATATGATGTTACTCTTACATATAGAAACTATACGGTTCTCAGAGTGTGAGTAATGTAAAAAGTATTGATTGTTTAAGTCAATGAACATCACAAAGCATTTGCAATGCATCTAAATGATCACTTGGGGAGTCATCTCAATTCAGAAACAATATATGTAAATAAACACTAATATCTAGAGGTTTTCCATTCAAAAGGAGGTTCCAAGATCACAAGTATAGTAAAACTCCATTTCAAATCATGAAGACTCTGAGAAATGTGTGAAGAAAATTATTTGAAAAAAAAAATATTAGTATCAGGCAGGAGATATGGCTTAATGGTTGAGAACGTGCCTCGCATGTCTGATGCCCTGTGCTCAATCCCCCACATCACATGTAAAAGAATAAATATATTAGCTAAGAGAATATATATTCAAAATATACTTATGGTTCATGATTAATGGCATAGTAATGACTCTCACATGGTGCCCAGCCTTAAGATGCTAAAACCAGGGAAACAGACATGAGACATATAAACAACTATAATCCTAATAATAACCTTCAGTAGATGCTATGAAGGAAAACTGCAGAGTACCACAATGGAAGATGATTGAAAGGAGAAAGGAATCTGCTTTTGACCGAGTGAGCAGGCACACAAACCCAAGTCACCTCTGAGAAGATGGACAATTAAACTGAACACTGAGAAATATCACACTAATGGAGAACACTAGGTGTACAGAGTCCAAAATAAGAAAAAAAAACAATAGACTAGAAGAACTGAAAGAAGTTTAGGGTGACCTCATAAGTGTGAAAGTTAGTATCATAATGCTGATACTATGGTCTATGGTCAACCAGTCTGCTAAACAGAGGTAAGGAGTTTAAGTTCATTCTAAAAGTAATGGGAAGCCCTTGAAGGACTTCATAGTTGTGATGTACTGTGATCTGTTTTCTCTTTTTCATAGAATACTGTTTCCTTTGTGAATGGATTGCACAGAAACAAAGTGGACAGCAGGAGGCCAGATAAGGGATAAACAGCAATAAATAACCTGAGTTCCAATAATGCCTTTAAGTAGTATATGTGAAATAGATGTTTGAAAAGATATGTCAGCAATTTTCAATCGGATTTTGTACTGAGCCATTCAAGTTAATGACCTCTATTAAAACTAATGCTCTATAAAACAGTCTTTTTTAGTACTCTACCTAACTAAGAATTCCATGAATTGAAGTGACAAATCAACTAGCCAACTGGCTAAGTACCAAAGACAGCAATTTTGGAGCTGTTCAAAAAGTGCCACATTAAGGTTAATTTAACAATCCAGATCATTTCATTAGCTAAACATCAGACTCCTGAGAAACCCTTTTAAGGATTCTCCGCTAGAGGAAACAAATCCTTTCTTAAATGACTAGCTTCGTAATTTTGGGGGTCATTTGACAAAATTTTAACACAAGGGAATTAGTGAAAATATTGTTAGATATAACTTTCTTAGCTTAAAATGATCAACTTCTTGGCAGAAATTGTAAATTAAAAGTCATAAGACTAGACATATTAATAAAAACTGTTTTGGGGGGGAGCCAAAGCAAAATACAACATCAAAGAAAAAAGATTACCAGACTAAAAATTATACCTTTCCAGTTTACTAATCTAGTATTTAGTACTACATGGAGCACATATGGTAAGAACTAGAGTTCTAGCAGGTCTAGTGGAAATGATTAAATACTCCTAAGGCAAATATCATGAAATATGGTTTAACAGCTGTTAGAGTCAAGAATTTTAAACTTTGAAGGCAGGTAATGGGACTATATTTCACATCAAGCTAACTATCTAATTATAAAGTCACATGTTTCAAGTTATTGTTTTATTTTGTTGTTAACATTTCTTGGTTTTGTATTCATGCATGATGTATTATGCTGGCATTTGATGGAGGGGTCCGATGCACTCCTTTTCAAATCCCTTTGCTTATGCAGCAACCCCTAAAATCCCTTAGTATTCTGCCTATTTTAATAAAGATTAGTAGCTAATGATTCTCTCCTACCAAATAATCATACAGTTTATTTCCTGACTTGGAAGGTGTCTTCCAGCCAGCTTAGAGAGACATCAAGCCTTCCTAGGTCACAGTATTTTAAGAATGCACAGAGTTCATTCTGTTAGATGCCCACCAGGGAAAATTTTAATCTTGGTTGTAAATAATGACATCTTCCTGCCAAGTGTCATATAAAAAGACTTGAAAGATCATGTTGCAACTGAGGCCTAAAAGGAAACTGTTTTTCTTAATGGGAGCTGGTTTTTAAAACAAAATGCCTCTAGTCTTTTATCTTTTTCACCTTTTTACTTTAAGATGAAAAGCCTGCCACTCTTTGCTAAATCTGCAGAATGATTATATTCTGATAAAACAGAAATATCTTCCTAACAAGTAGGTCTAAGTAGAGTTATGAAAATCTGTGCAGTTCAACTTTTAGAATCCAATTATTTTGAATAAAAGAGTAGATAATGCCAAAATATTTGGAAATACCTCTTTTAAAAATTATTTGTTTTTTTAGTGGTTGTGTGTTTCTGGGAGTAGAAATCTCTATCTAATGTATCAATTACAATTTCCATAGTCTTTAACAACAAAAATGACAAATTTTGGTTATGACTTTTACAACACATATAATATGTACTGAGTGCATTAACAAAAAGACAGTCAAAACTATTCCTTTAAGAATATAACTACATAACAGAATAAGATATGTTTGATTGCTTCCATTTATACCTAAAAATTCATTGACATAATTGTTCCCACTTTAAATGGAAAATTATAACAAAGAACATGGTAAACTAAAAGGGAAAAATCAGCTAAGTGTGCAAACAAAATATAAATGTAATTAATCGTTCATTGGTTGTGAGTTCACATGTAGAAAGCAGATTTGGAATTCCCCTTGATGAATACTTCTTGATTAGGATCTACAAATTATGGAAACTGTAAAAACTAGCATTACCAAAATGCAGGAGACTAATTTTCCAAATGCATGCAGGATATATATTCCATTAAGAAAATACAGATAACCTTTACCCTTGTTAAACTGAGAAAGCAATTTATATGAATAGTATACTCCTGTTAGTATATTTAAAAAAAGGGAGGCTAAAAATTGGCAAATGATGAAAATATTATGGAATTTTAAAAAATTCTCACCATTTAAAAGGCATAAATTGTATTAGCAAGATTAATGATGATTTACTGAAACCATTAGACCTTTACAATTTTTTAGTGAAAAGCCTTCCCCTGCACAGCCACTTTCCTCAGAATATTTTAAGTCACTGCCTAAAATGAGAAGCATGAAATATGTAGGAAGGCAATGTCATTTTTACTTCTTCTTATTCATGAACTTTAATTTATTTTCCTTTACTGTATATTAATTTAGTGGTTACAATCTAATTAATACTAGCAGACAGCAGTGATAGGTAAAGAAAAAATCTGAAGCAAAGGTCTCTGTAATTCAGGGACAGTTTTAAAAGCATTAGGTAATTAGTCAAACTTACTTACAGGATTGCGAAGAGTAGCTTAATTCCTGCCAGACTAAGGGAACAAATTTATTTCACTGCTACAATTAGTACTGTACTTTAAAAGAAAGGAAAAAAATCAGAAAAAAAAAAACTTTTCCAAGTAAAATAAGCAAGTATTATTGGATTTTTTATAATGGGAAGAATATATAAGACAGAAATATCTTTATCTATTGCATTAAATATTTTTTGCTCTGAGCACCATCCTAAAAGCATTTATAATAGTTAAAATTAAAATATATCAACAACAAAGCAATAAAATAGCATTAACAAAGGTAAATAAAATAGCATTGATGCCTTCTGTGGGTCTCTGCCTTTTTACAGGCACAACCTGTACTCCTTTGGCTCACCCCCAGTTCAAACACACCACACACACACACACACACAAACACTTTTTGTATTATTCAAATTACTCTTCCTATAGGATCTGTGGGGATCCTCTCTGCCATGTCCCATGTGGAGGAGAAAAGGGTTAACAGCAGGAGGAGGTTGGTGGTTTTCACTCAATTACCCAAAAAACTTATCTACTAAATAAACACAAGAGCCAGTACTCTTTTTAAATGACAGGGGGCATGACAGGTCTGGCCATACCAGCTCTGGCCTCTTACAATAACTCACCCCGCTCTCTTTTATTTATAGACACACAGGTAAAGGGGGCCAGGACCCGGAGGAGCTTCTTCTGTGATGGACAGGATAGTGTGGAATTAGGGGAGCCATTCTCTTAAGGAGAAAATTCCAGAAGAAGACAGGGAACCAGTCCCATCCAGTGCCACATGCCTCCGGCAGTTCCTAGAAGCCAGGCCTCTGCATCCCATGGCTCAACCTAGTCTGATTCTGCTAAATAAGAATGACTTCCCACAGGGATTCCTATCCATTTTTGGTCCATCTGAGGTTACATGACTTGCCCAAATCACACAGCACAAGGGACAAAACTGCCATGCTAACTCAGGCTTCTGATCCCCAGGCACCACACTCCCTTTCATACCAAGCTACACCTCTGGATTGTGTCATTCCACCCCATCAATCCCTTCTTGACTAATCCCTATTTAGCATAAGAAGAAAACAAAAGGTGAGGTTGGTAGAGGCCTCACCCAAGAGCCCAATTAATTCCCTCTCTCATTTTCTCAAGCTGGGTCAGCTGTGGCCCTGCTGGTCTGGGCTTCCCTCTGCGGGGAGCTTTGCCAATAGGCCTGGACTCACTGTCACAGCCTGTTGGAGCAAAGAATGGCCTAAGTATCTGAGGAGGAGAGGCAAGGTAACACTGGAATTTGACCTATGGAAATAAGGTGATGAGAACAAGGACCTGCAAGGTGAGGACTTGGCTTCCATCACATGGAAGCTTCCATGGGTAGGCTCTTTATCATTCTCCTACTTAGTCTGTTCTCCACAGTGACAAGTTGATATTGCTCTGAGAGACAGTTCTGAGAGTTCTGGCTCTGTAAACAAGGTCACATGAAAACAGCAGTTGATTAAAAAAAAAAAAGAATTCTTCCAACCTTGGCATCCTGTACTTTGGTCATGGTTCCACCCAACTTTACTTTTTTAAATACATTTTTTTTATTTTTCAATTAGTTATACATGACAGTACAATGCATTTTGACACATCATACATAAATGGAGTATAACTTCTCATTCATCTGGTGGTACCTGATGTAGAGTTAAATAGGTCATATAACCATACATGCACACAGGGTAATAATGTCCAATTCATTCTATTATCCTTCCTACTCCCATGCTCCCTCCTTTCCCTTCACTCCCCTTTGTCTAGTCCAAAGTACCTCTATTCTCCTCCTCGCTTATTGTGAATTAGCATCCACATGTCAGAGAAAACATTCCACCTTTGGGTTTTTGGGATTGGATTATTTCACTTAGCATGATATTCTCCAGTTCCATTTATTTACCAACAAATGTCATAATTTCATTCTTCTTTAAGGTTGAGTAATATTCCATTGTGTATATATATACCACATTTCTTTATCCATTCATCTGTTGAAGGGCACCTCAGTTGGTTCCATAGTTTAGCCATTGTGAATTGAGCAGGTATGAACACTGATGTGGCTGCTTTACCGTACTATGCTGATTTTAATTCCTTTGGGTATAAACTGAGGACTGGGATAACTGGGTCAAATGGTGGTTCCATTTCAAGTTTTCTGAGGAATCACCATACTGCTTTCCATAATGGTTGTACCAATTTGCATTCCCACCAGCAATGTATGAGTGTGCCTTTTTCCCCACATCCTCACCAACATTTATTGTTGCTTGTATTCTTGATGATTATCATTGTAACTGGAATGAGATGGAATCTCAGTGTAGCTTTAATTTGTATTTTTCTAATTGCTAGAGATGTTGAGCATTTTTTCATATATTTGTTGATCAGTTGTATTTCTTCTGTGAAGTGTCTGCTCTGTTCCATTGTTCATTTATCAATTGGGTTATTTGGGGGTTTTGGTGTTAAGCTTTTAAGTTCTTTTTATATCTTGGAGATTAATGCTGTATCTGAGGTGCAGGTGGCAAAGATTTTCTCCCACTCTGTAGACTCTCTGTTCACATTCTTGATTGTTTCCTTTGCTGTGAAGCACCTTTTTAGTTCAATACCACCCCATTTACTGATTCTTGATTTTACTTCTGTGCTTTAGGAGTCTTGTTAAGGAAGTCAGGTCCTAAGCTGATATGGTGGGGATTTGGGCCTACTTTTTCTTCTGTTAGGTACAGGGTCTCTGTTCTAGTTGCTAAGTCTTTGATACAACTTGAATTGATTTTTGTGCACGGTGAACGGTAGAGGTTTAATTTCATTTTGCTACATATGAATTTCCAGTTTTCCCAATGTCATTTGTTGAAGAGGCTATCTTTTCTCTATTGTATGTTTTTGGCACCTTTGTCTAGTATGAGATAACTGTATTTATGTGGATTTGTCTCTGTCCTCTATTCTGTACCATTGGTCTACCTGTCTATTTTGGCTTCAATACCATGCAATTTTGTTGCTGGTAGCTCTGTAGTATAATTTAAGATCTGGTATTGTGATGCCTCCTGCTTCATTTTTCTTGCTAAGGATTGCTTTAAATCTGTATAACACTTTTGGTAGTATGGCCATTTTAACAATATTAATTCTGTCTATCCAGGAGCATGGGAGGTCTTTCCATCTTCTAAGGTCTTCTTCAATTTCTTTCTTTAGTGTTCTGTAGTTTACATTGTAGAGGTCTTTCACCTCTTTTGTTAGATTGATTCCCAAGTATTTTATTTTACTTTTGGAGGCTATTGTGAATGTTAGACTGATTCTCAAAAAAAAATTTTTTTGAGGCTATGGTTGTTTCCCCAATTTCTCTTTCAGTGGATTCATCACTGATGTGTAGGAATGCACTTGATTTATGGGTGTTAATTTTATATTCTGCTACTGTGCTGAATTCATTTATTAGTTCTAGAATGTTTCTGGTGGAATTTTTTGGATCTTCTAAATATAGAATCATGTCATGGGCAAATAGTGATATTTTTCTTTTCCTATTTATATCCCTTTAATTTCAATCTTTAGTTTAATTGCTCTGGCTAGAGTTCAAGGATGTTGTTAAATAAAAGTGGTGAAAGAGGGTATTTTTGCCTTGTTCCAGTTGTTAGAGTGATTGCTTTCAATTTTTCCCCATATAGAATGATGTCGGCTTTGAGTTTAGCATAGAAAACTTTTACGATGTTGAGGTATGTTTCTACTATTTCTAGTTTTTCTAGTGTTTTGAACATGAAGGGGGCTGTATTTTGCCAAATGCTTTCTCTGCATCTATTAAGATATGATCACATGATTCTTGTCTTTAAGTCTATTGACATGACAGATTACATTTATTGATTTCTGTATGTTGAACCAACTCTGCATCCCTGGGATAAACCCCACTTGATCATAGTGCACTATCTTTTTAATACATTTTTGTATACAATTTACCAGAATTTTATTGAGAATTTTTGCATCTATGTTCTTCAGGGATTTTGATCTGAAGTTTTCTTTCCTTGATGTTTCTTTGTTTAGTTTGGGTATCAGAGTGATATTAGCTTCATAGAATGAGTTTGGAACGGTTCCCTCCTTTTCTATTTCATGGAATAATTTGAGGAGTATTGGTGTTCATTCTTCTTTGAAGGTTCTGTAGAACTCAGCTGAGAATCTGTCTGGTCCTGGGCATTTCTTAGTAGGTAGGTTTTGATGGTATCTTCTATTTCATTGCTTGAGATTGACCTGTTCAAATTATGTATGTCCTCCTGGCTCAGTTTAAGTAGGTCAATGTGTCTATAGAAATTTGTTGATGTCTTCAAAATTTTCTTCTTATTGGAGTATAAATTTTCAAAATAGTTTCTAATTATCTTCTGTATTTCAGTAGTGTCAATAGTGATATTTCAATTGTGATATTTCTTTTTTCATCACAAATTTTAGTAATTTGAGTTTTCTCTTTCTTGGTTTTCATGTGGCTAAGGGTTTATTAATTTTTTTTTCAAAGAACCAGCTTTTTGTTTTGTCAATTTTTTGAATTGTTTCTTTAGTTTCAATTCCATTGAAGTCAGCTCTGATTATAATTATTTCCTGTCTTCTGCTTTGGGTGTTGATTTGTTTTTCTTCTAAGGCTTTGAAATGTAACGTTAGGTCTTTTATTTGTTGACTTTCTATTCTTTTCATGAATGAGCTCAATACAATGACCTTTCCTCTTAGCACTGCCCTTATGGTGTCCCAGAGTTTTGATATGTTGTATTGGTGTTCTCATTTACCTCTAAGTACTTCTTTATTTCATCCCTTATTTCTTCTGTTATCTATTTGTCATTCAATAGTATATTATTTAGTCTCCAAGTATTAGAGTAACTCCATGTGATGCTTTCTATTTAATTTGGTTTGTTGTTTCCTTCATTTCAAGGATTGTTTGTTTTTTTCAGTTCTCTATCTCTTTATTGAACTGATCTTTTGCTACCTGTATCGTCTTATATCATCCTTTACTTCACAGATCAGTTTACCTATGCACATTATAAATTCCTCTGAATTTCTTCTACTGTGATATTGATGGGCTCTGTTATTGGAGTATCTTGTTTTGCTTGGGGTGATGATTTTTTTTCCTTGGTTTTTCTTGTTGTTTGTGTGTCTACCAATCTAACAGTAAGGATCTGAGGCAATAGGGTTTCTACCCTGTTCACTTATAGAATCTCTGACAGTTTCTGGTATCACACTGTTTAAGGGAAAGCAAATAATAACAACAACCAATGCAAACAATTTACAGCACTAAACCAAATAGCTCCTACTATGATGTCTACAATGTTATCACAATAAACAGAAATTATATGTTCATTTATTGCCTATAATAAAAACAGCAAGTTTGCAACAAGTTTAAATTGTCAAATGGTGGACAGGGAGAGAACAGAAGTGATATAGGAAGTGATGATTATGGAGGAAGAGGAGAGAAGACAGAAGTAAAAGATTAAAGGAGGAGTTAAAGAGAGTACAACAGAGTTTGGCTGTTAGCAGAAGAAAAGAGAGAATCAAGGGAAAAAGGTAAGAATATATATATATATATATGTATGTATGTTATATATATATAACTTAAAATATATATAAAAGTTAAAATAATTAAAATGTGAGAATGCAAGAACACAAAACAAAACAAAAATATGCTAATAAAACATCCTAGTTCACCAAAAACTAATCCATGTAAAATAACTGGCTTCAAAAATGTTAGAGATGAGAAGAAAAAATAAAAAAAATAGGAGACTATAAATACCATGTAC
Organism: Glaucomys volans; assembly: GCA_020662805.1. NCBI lineage: Eukaryota > Metazoa > Chordata > Mammalia > Rodentia > Sciuridae > Glaucomys > Glaucomys volans. The sequence continues at coordinate 731,286 of JAJEJO010000816.1, forward strand.
CTGTAAGGTCACAATTAAGCAGTGGAAAAGAATTAAAAAAAAAAAAAAAAACTTGATGAAAAGTTAAAGATTTCTTTCTATTGGAGTTCAAAATATTCTCAGCTTCTCTTCTCTGCAGTTTTAGGTGGGGTCTTCTGGAGCGTGATACTCCACCCTCTGGATTGCTGGAGAGACTTAATCCTGTAGACAGAGTTCCTGGAGGCAGGATTTAGGCTTAGGTGGGCTCCAAGCTCTTTGCTGAATGCTAATTGTTCTGGATATTTTAAATCAGTGCACCTCTAGGGCCCAGTACTTGCAGGTCCACATGGGAAGACTCTACCCCAGAGATCTCCTATGGGTTCCACTTGTGTGGTGGGGGAGTCAATTCTTAGTCCCCTACATCACCCTGCAGACCCTACATTTCCGGGTCTCAGGCCCAGTCTGAAAACAATTTCTCCCACCCCCCACACTTCCGATTCCTGGCCAGATGCACCTCTCCCAGTTGGTCCTCCAAGAAGTCAGATTTAAGGGGGAGGGATAGAGTGTAAACCTCTTTCCACATTCTATTTTTTCCTGGTCACTTAAACACACTCTGTGTTTACTGGTCATTTAAAAACACAACATGCATTTACTCGCCCTTTATTTCGGGCCAGACTCAGGTTTGCCAGGAATCACCTTCCTTCACAATGGTCCCTTCCTTTGTCCTCTGCACACCTCATGATGGCAGAGCAGCTTGTCTTCCCATTCACAGATGTCATACAGCACATCCTTCAGGTTTGTGGGGCAATGTCCTTGGTCTCTAAAGTCTCATACCCAGACATGCCTTGGACTTCCCAAAAATGTGGGTTCCTTTAATTTCCTAATCCTACTCTGCTCAGGGAGTGACTTCTATGTTCGGAGCTTCCAGCCAGGCTGTGGCAGCAGCTTTGTTGTGGGAATTTTTTCCTTGTTTAACTATATTCAACCTCCTGTGTCCCCAATCTGCTTTGAATGTCCAATTTTAGGTTCCAGTAAAGACCCCCCCTTTATTTTTGTTCACCCACCTTGCAGGGAAGCTGCCTGTCTGCTTTCTTGGTTCCATTCCATGGAGCAGAAAGGAGTGTGACCTCCTCTATTCTGCCATCTTGGATCTGTCCCCAGATTCCCTTCCATGTGATGAGATTTATATGGGGTTGACCCTGTTTTCCCCAGCCAGACCACTAAATCCTGTTTATCACTTCAACCCAGCAACCTTCTTCAGAACTTTCTACCAGAACTATATGTAAAGGCATTTTCCTTCTATAGGAATTTCTAATCATGTAGGAGAGAGCATGGACTCTTGGTTATCTTATAAGCAAGTAAAAAGAGAAGATCATGTTTGATTACCTGGTGACAAACTAAGAAATTATACCAGGAGCACCATTGTTAGATACAGATAATATGGCTTATGGAAGACAGTTTTTCCAATACATAGAATACCTACTGTGGTACTTCAGGATGATGTAGTAAGGGATAGAAATTTTGCTAAGCCTTCACTTGGAGCTTCCCACAATCTAGCCACACCTCAGCCTGTCCAGGTATAATGTACCTATGATCATTCTCAGTATATCTAGATGTGTCCTGATAACATTTTTGAAAAAAAAAATAGTATTCCTTTATCACAGTAAAATATTATTTCTCAAAAATTATCTAATAAAATGCTTACCTCTGTCAAGCCTAAAACCAGGCCTATAGAGACAGAGAAAGAAAATTTTATTTGCAAAGGAAAAGGAATTCCAACTAAAAAGACTATTGGTAGTAAGTCTAGTGATAGCAGGTTTCATGGGTATTTTTGCTATTTCGTATTTTTGAATGGAATCAACTATTCATCCTTGCTGCTGGCTGTGAGCTCATAACCTGAAACCAAGGGAGAAGGCTGGCCATGTAGAGAAAATCATCCACCTTTATTTTTCCACATACCAGTGTCTTTTGAGAGTCATCTTAATTTTATCGTACCTCTTTTTTTATTTTTATTTTTATTTTTGATGGTGCTGGGGATTGAACCCAGGGCCTTGTGCATGCTAGGCAAGCACTCAACCAACTGAGCTATATCCCCAGCCCCCTATAGTATCTCTTTTAATGTGGCAGTTTTCCATTTCTTACCCAATTGCCTGTCTATCCCCCATTCTTCCCCTAATTACAAAGCAGAGCTTCTTGCTTTATTCTGTGTTCCTGAAGCACTTACACTGTTTTTAACCTGTTGCTCACTTTCATGCATTGCCACTTATCTGCCTTCAGGTCTGTCTCCCTACAGCACTCTAAGCTTCTTCAAAGTATTACCCCATCTTTACTTCTGTTTCCCTTTCTTCTTACACAGATTTGTTATGCAATAATATGCACTCAATTTATATTCGTTGAATGAATTATTCTTTTTAAATATATTTTAAATGTGAAATATTAATAAAATATGAAAACCAAAAGGCCATGTAAAAAATGAATTCTGTATTTGTGATAAGTAATCTCAACCCTTAATTATTAAATATAATATTGAATTGCATAATTCTAGTCTTAAACATAATGGTGGTACTTTTTCCTCTTTGAAATGTTCAAGATTCCTTGGAAGGAATTATACAAATGATAATTACTAAATATTATACCATTAATTATTATCCATGAGTAATAGAAATTTTAGCAACAGTTAAAAATAAAAGATTATAGAAATTATGCAGTGAAGAAACAGCTAAGGATAACACCAGTAATTGATATCAAACTCTGACTTGAATTTATATCCACATTTTCATTACATGATCTTTCTGAATTTCTGCCACCTTATTTCATTAAGCTTTTATGTATTGGCTGAGTTTGATTACCCTTGTCATCACTTCATGCCATAATCTGTCAATCTGTCACATGTCTAATACCAAAGAGTACCAATCCCTTAGACAAGTTACTGAATTTTTTGGTTTTTTATCAGTGCTGGGGATTGAATGCAGGGCCTTGTGCATGCTAGGCCAGGGCTCCTTCACTCATACCAAATTATTTATTTAATCAGGAACTTTGTACTTTTAAGAAACTAATAGATGATACAAAAATAGTATAATTTCTAATTCTCTAAATTCAACTGTAATTAGAAAGTTGAAGCAAAGATAACAATTGAGAATGTTACATGGGAATAGAAATATTGTACTCTAAAAATAAAGCTGAAAATCCCAAATACTGAGTATGAACCAATAAAAATCTCCCTGCTAGATAAAATACCATAGAACTCAACAATTTAACAATTGATTTATAATGATTTGTGGAAGCCCTCAGTTTATTAAATATACTATACACACAAGGTAAACATTGTCTAAGATGAATCATCTTTAAAAAATCTTAGGCACTGAAATATTCAGTGCTCTGGAGTTCTGTCATCATTGTCTGTACCGAAGTCTGTAATGAAGATCTATAACCTTTTGTTGTAATTCCACAGTGCTGAGAATCCTTGCATCAGGTATCCTTGGTGATAGTGTGAAAATGAGACAAACATTAAGAACTGTGTCTTAGTTTCTGAAAGCAGGAAACAGAATAGATGATGTGATTAGAGCATTTGAATGCATTGGCCAGCATAACCTGACATTCGTTTGAAAGGTAGTAGATTGCAGTTCTGAGGAACCTATTGCTATGTTAATCTCTCCCTGGAAAGTGTTGCTCTGTGTGTAATATTTTTAGAGCTTTGAATTTCTCATTTCAAACAAAGAGTGGCAAAAAGAAATGTTTTGATCTCAGAACTGGCCATTGTTTGAATGAATTTGAACAACTAAATAATTCTCCAAATTACCAACATAAGAAACCAGACTCTCTAGCATGGGGAAAATAGTACTTTGAACTGACATTCTAGTGGCCCTGAGAGAATAAAATGAAAATCAAAGAATTGCTCTAAGGAGTCACTGAATTTTCAGTGTTAATGTCTCTATTACAAAGGGAAAAAAATAGTTATAAAATAATAACTACTGATTTCATGAAAAGCATTTCAACCAGAATTTATTGATCATTTGCAGAGAAGTAAGCTGGGAAATCTCAGGATTAAAGAGAAAGAAGAAATAGTCTCTGTCATTTTATGATTTCTTCTTGGAGTTTATTTTCAGAAAAGAACTGATCACACATTTGATAATGTAAAAATTAAAAATATCTTGATTTCCTACTGTTATGGAAGCTATAAATATGAAAATATGACTGGTCTAATTAAGATTTATACAATTAAAAAGAAAAGAGCATATTCTATGAGACAAACAACATCTAGACAAAACTCCATAGAGAAGAGCCTGCCTGAACCCTCCCGTCTTTGTTAAACACAATAGATTCATTTGTGTGAGTTAGGGAGATGTTAATTAAGTGTCAAGGAAACATCATTTCAGCCACCCCTTAACATTTTTAGTTTTCTTTCCATTTCTTTACATTTTGCATCTGCTACACTCCTTGCAAACACAGACTTCCTTTCAAATGCAAAGTCTGCATTAAGATTGGCACTAATTCATTATTTCCCTATTACTCCACAAGATCTCACTGACTCTCAATGGCCTACACTCTTTCTCCACATTAAATTAGGAACTCTTAGAACACTGAGGTCCCAGATAGGCACAGCTTCATTCTCCTCAGTTATTAGGTTAAAACATTTTTCTCCCCAGGGCACCTCACTAATGTAAATTCTTCTCACTACTCTGGATCCCACCTCCTCACATCTTTCTGGAAGCCCTAGCTAAGGATTATTCCTATTTTAGCCTCCTCTCTTCTAGAATCTTCTCACAAACATTTAGATAGGGTAGATAAAATATTTCCTACCTTAAAATAATTTTCCTTAACCCCACTTTTTACTCTGGATACCACCTTAACATTCTTTTTTCCATGATGATAATTTTTCAAAAGATTATTCTTATTAGCAGTCTTACCCCATTCTGGAGAATATTATTAATTGTGTCTGTATGTGGAGGTTAGAAGTCTTCCTGGACAAAGTCTTATAGAGTGAGTAAAAAGGTTCCAGGTGGTCAATGTAAGGAGGGGAGTAAGTAAAAATGGAACTGCACACACTCAAAGCATAGAGGCATGGCCTGGCCAGAGGAGAGGTTCTATACCTCCATGGTTGGTAGGTAGGTAGGTAGGTAGATAGAACACACAAAGTAGGTTTGGAAAGGATTGGAGATACAGATTATGATCTAGCTTTGAACAGCTTTTAAAGTTAGGTTTAGACTGACATGGTTGACCTGTAAAATATCTGTGGTAAATAATATAATTCCTCTCAACGACACTGAAAGAAGATAGTCTAAGTTTACATTCTGCTTATATCCCTCTCTGCATGACTTTAGACATTTTATTTAGTATCTCTGTGCCTCAATTTTTTTAGAACCATAAAGAGCAGTACCTCAATTATGAAGATTAAAACATTTCAATACCTTAGCATATAGCACTGTATATAGTAAGAATCAATAAATATTATTGGCTGCCTGCTGTTACTATATTTCTCAATATGTAAGTAAGCGGTATGGAAAGAGAATTGTTACATGTATTCTTTCGTGCATAAAGAAATTCATGGCAGCACCATTTGCAATTGCAAAATAAATAGAAGAAGGGAGGAACACATTAGAGAAGTTAATTTGCAAAAAAAAAAATTCGTCTTTTGGTCCATTTGTTACAGAACAAGATAAAATGGGTGCCAGATTTGGAAAGTATATTTAGAATAGTCTTACAACATGTAATTTATATAGGATGCATAAAATTCCCTTTGAGAAATGAGGCAGAAGGAGCATACTCTCTCAAGAGCAGCCAAGGTGAACATCTGAGTACCTTGACAGAAAAGTGGCCACTGTCCTGGAGAGTAGCTGAAGCTGAAGCTAAGGAGAAGTTGCTGCGACTGCTTGTAAGAAGTGTGCACTTCCAAGGTCAGTTAAACACCATAGGGTCTCTCAAGGGATCCTATCTTAAGATTATCCAGGAATCAAACAGAATGGAGTATTTGGGGGAGCAGGGTGAGAGTTCCTTCCAAAACATATTTGAGAAAGATTATGTTACAAAAGTACAATGGAAAAATCCAACATAGCAAATATATTCATATAACATAAGATCATATTAGAATCAATTATTATTAAACACCCTAAATGGTGGAAGGACAATATGGTATAAGGACAATATTCTTTGTGATACAGCTGAAAAAAATCATAACTCTACATTAGTTATTATACCTATATTTAATTATTAAACTCCATTATTAATGCCTTTATTATGTCTATTCAACATCATTTAACAATGGTTAAAGATTCATCTGAGAAATTCAAGGTAGTAGATCTCATTAATATATAATTGAGTTAATTCATATAAAAACTATTGCTTTGTCAATTAGAAGATACGTGTAACCATTTCATTAGACCTAGAAGGTAGGAAGTAAGCAGCTATGACTTTATTCTTTCACTTTACTGCTTTTCCTTGTGTTTCAATCAATCTCCCACCTGCTCCTTTAATAGGTAAATCACAAGGCTATCACAGTTACTCACAAATTAGTGAGTAGTCTCATTTTACAGGTATTAGCAAGGCTATTCAAGTATAATACAAAGCTTCAATATTACCCAATTCAGAGTTTCTCTCCTCCCACTACTTAGTCCTGCCTCAAGTTGTGAACCTATCCTGAAGAAGGCAAAATTTTCTGTATTACTAAGTTCGGATGTACATAGCAAACCCCAGAAACTTAAAAAAAGAAAAGGAAATTAATTTCCTTTTCATATAAAATTCATAGGTAGGCAGTCCAGGTCTGAAAGAGCAATACCACACAGTCATCAAGCACTCCTCTTGTTCTACCAGCTTGTCCCTCATTCTCATTCTCAGCTTGTGACTTCCACCTCATCCTAGCATGGCTGAAGACATTCAGGTCATCACAACTAAAATCACTCTGGCAGTAGAAAAGAAAGATGAAGGAAGTTCTGCCCCTCCTGCTTAAGCACCCTGCTCAGAGTTACAATTGGCATTGGTGTTTACATCAGGCCAAAAGTTGATCACATGACCTCTCTCAGTGGCAAGAACTAGAAATATTTGGGGACAGTCATGTGCTCAGTTAAAAATTACATAATTACAAAATTATATTATTAACAAATTCTTTTAAAGGAGACAACAGGTTTGGAGAAACACAGCATTCTTGGACACAGCACATAAAGCCATCTTCATCATCAGTTTCCTGTCACTCTTCCACTTCTTTCCCACTCTGACATGAATTCTTAGGTTATAGTGGGTGAAGAAGAAGGAAGAGGCAGAGCATGTACAGGTGACTGGCAGGATGCAATCTGGATGACAGTGCCCTCCTGAGAAAGAGGCCTCATGCTGACTTACCCTCTTTGGGGAGCTTTTGTGGACTCCATTTAACAATGGGGAAGTGACGGCCAGGACAAATGTCTCTGACTTCAGTTTGCTAGATTGGGTGTTGCCTTGTCTAAATGGCGGTGAACCACCTCGCTTCATTTCTGAACTTGCAGCAATCCATCCTACAGCTTGGCTGTATCTATTGGTATAATGTCATCCTGAAAACCTGTGTAATTAGAGTCTCTTTCATGACAACTCATAGCCAGCTCCTTTCTGGGTAACAGAAACAGGCATATTTTCTGGCATTTCGAGAATGTAGCTCATGTTCTGTTGTCCTCTCTACCTGTTCTGCTGTCAGGCAAGTAACCAGCCTCTCAGTGTTGGCCTTTTAAATATACAGATCGGATGCTGGTCTTTGCTTGCCTTTGCAGCTGGTTCCTCAGGATGCATTGTTTAACAGCCCCTCACTTTCTCACTGGTTTAGGATGATCCTGAAGTATTTTCCTACCATATTGTAGGGGAAAACTAAATAATAGCCAAACTCTCTAACCACCACTCATCAACCTCTCCCACTCAGTAGTCAAGTTCCCCTCTCATTTACTCCCACAGTGGCAAAAGGGAAGAGGCTAGTGAAGTTTAAGTCACACGCAAGCAGTTCAGTACTCCTGGTCTGATATCTATCTGGAACATGGAACTAGGTGACCACTAATTAATCCTGAGTCTCATTGAACATAATGAGAGAATTCCCAGTTCTATTTTTTCAAAAGCTTTTTTGAAGTATAATAAACAGTACATAATTGGAGTGTGTAGTTAATGTTGATATATGTCAGCACCATAGAACCACCACCATGATCAAGTTCACAAACATATCCATGACACCCCCAAAGTTCCTTGGACCCCATTATAATCCTGTTTCTGTGGCCTCATAACCCTAATCCTATCCCAGGAAACTGCTGATCTTTCTCCTCTCACTCCACATTTATTTGTATTTTCTAGAATTTAACATATGTTGAATCAGCATCTACTAATTTTAGTCTGACTTTTGTCATTTTTAATGTTTCTACCATTCATCTGGGTATACCAGATATTGAGTTCATTTATTTTTATCACTAGTTCATTGTATAAACATGCCAGATTTTGTTTGTTCATTCAAAATGAATGGATAATTCTAATGTTTCTAATTTGGGACTAAGATAAATACTGCTAACATGAACACCTGTGTATGAGTATTTGTAGATACATGTTCTTATTTCATTTAGGTAGATAACTAGGAGTTTAATGGATAGTTCATATGGTAGATAGTTTGTTAAACTGTCAAAAAACTACAAGTTTTCTAAAATGATTGTACAATTCTGCACTTCCACCAGCAGTGTTCGAGAGTTTCAATTTCTCTATCAAAATTTGATTTTCACCAAGACTTGGTGTGATTGGTATTTTCAATTTCAGCCATTCTAAAATTTAGTATAATGGTACTCACTCTGGGTTTAGTTTGCCTTTATCTAATGATTGATGTTGAGCAACTACCCCCACACTTATTTGTCACCTAGTAGTTTCCTATTGCTGCTGTGACAAATTACTATGAAGTCAGCAGCTAACAACAGTAAAGACATATTAGAGTTGAGATGTCTGAAATGAATATTCCTGGGCTAAAATCAAGTCACCAGCAGGGCTGCATCCCCTTTTGGAGGCACTGGAATGGCAGTGTTCTTGCTTTTTTGACATTAGAAACTACCAATATTCCTTGGCTCATGGCCTCTTCATCCTCCTTCAGTCAGGAAGGTCTAGACAAGTTGTACTTTGCATCTCTGACACTAACTCTTCTCCCTTTTACACATTTAAGGACCCTGTGGTTTTACTGGGCTCTCCTGGTAACCTAGGATAATCTCCCTACTTAAACCTGACTAGAAACCCTAATTACATCTGCTACCTGAACACCACTCTGCCATGGGAGGCAGCATACTCACAGATTCTGGGAGTTAAGATGTACACATCTTTGGGAGGTCATTATTTTGTCTGCCATACCGTTCACACATCATCTTTAGTGAAGTGTCAGTTCACAATTTTGCCCATTATTTTTAGTAAATAGTGTCTACTTATTGTAAGTGCTACAGTTTGTTTCCAAAGGTCCATGTGCTGGGAGTTTGGTATTTAATGAGCCATGTTAAGAGGTGAGACCTATAAGAGGTGACACTTGGTGGGAAGTCCTTAGGTCATTAGGGGGTTGCCATTGGATAGGAATACTAGTCTCCTAGAGCGAGTTCTCCTAAGAGTGGGTTGTTATAAAAATATAAACTTATCCCTGAGTCATGATTTGACTTCCTGTATCAAGAGGTGAGCACTTACTCCAGTTCTCTGCCATATAACCCTTGCCAGAGCCTGTGGCATGCCATCTGTCTAAAGATTGCATAGATCTTATCTGAAGTTCATTTTTATAAAAGATATATAGTTTTAGGATTTACATTCATTCTATAAGCATTTAATTTTTGTATATGGCCAGAGGCATGGATTGAAGTTCATATTTTTGCATATGGATATCTAATTGTTCTGTGGCAAGCTGTTGAAAAGGCAGTCTTTTATGAAAGTACCAGCTTCATAAAATTTCAATGTATGGCTCTGATCCTGTGCCCTATATTGTATAATTGATATATTTACATCTCTTTAGACAAATACATTGTATTGATTATTATAGCTTTAACTAGGTTTTGAAATGAAGTAGCACAAACCCTTTGAATTTATATTTTTCATTTTCAGAGTTTGACCATTTTTCTTGTGGATTTTGGAAACAGTTTGTCACTTTCTATAGGAAATTTTGATGGTATTTTTTACTAGGATTACATGTTTTGATACCAATTTGGGGAGATTGGACATTTTAACACTAGGTGTTTTAATCAAGGTATATCTGTTATCTAACTTTTAATTTTTCTTAGCACTGTTTTGAACTTTTCAGTACATAGGTTTTACACATCTTTTGAAATGTGTCTCTAGTGTTGTGTTGATTACAAATGCTATTTTTAAATTTCAAGTTCTGTTTGTTTATTATTACTAGAGATGCTATTAAATTAGGTTCCATGCTCATATGCTATTTTTTCAGTCTTATTTTCTGTTTTTCATTTTTTATCATTTCTATTGCCAAGTCTACCAGTTCATTAATCTTTTTTTCTATATTGTAATCTGTTATTAATCCTATTCAATGTTTTTGTCATCTTAGACATAGTCATTTTTTATCTCTGTGAATGCAATTCTGGTCTTTTTTATATTTTTCATGTCTCTCCATAACCTCTTCTCTATACTGAACATATGGAACACAGCTACAATGATTGTTTTCATGTTCTCATCAACAATTCTATTATCTGTGCACTACTGGGTCATGTTTCTCTTGATTGATTTTCATCTTAATTATAGGTGCTATTTTCCTGATTCCTTCTCTGCCTGGAACTTTTTATTAGATACCAGACATTATGAATTTTTACCTTAAGCATGGGATAATTTTGTACTTTTATTAATATTCTTGGGTTTTGTTCTGAAGGCAATAGATTAGCTTGGAACAGTATGACTTTTTTCATGCCTTTAAGCTTTCTTATGTAGGAATGAGAATAAAATGCAGTTTAGAGCTAATATTAACCCACCAGTGAGGCAATACAATTTAGAGTGCTCTATCCCAAATTTCCCTTGAATTTTGACTTTTCTCTATATATCTGGTACCTACAGGAACTGTTCCCAACCTTTTGCAAATCTTAGAGATTATCCCTTCAATCCATTCTGGATTCTTGAGTGTTTTTACCCCCCGACCATGGTTAAATTCCACACTTGAATATGCTGCTTAGTGCTCAGTTGAAGATTTGAAAGGTACACATTTCAGATGGTCAGAATTCTCTCTGTATGCCATTTTTTCTTCTCCAGAACTCCACCTTTGCTCTCAGAGACTCTCAGTTCTATCCCAACTCAGAGGGACTGCTGGGTCTTAGTAGGCTCCTTCTCTCTGTGCTGCAACATGGAAATTTCATCAAGCTATAAGCTGCAACAGCTGTAGGATTCATCATCTTTGTTTCCCATCTCTTAGTAACCATTGTGCCTCATTGCCTGATGACCACCAACATGACAACTATCTTTTCACTTACTTTTGTCAAGGTTTTTAGTCATTTCAGGCAGGAGAATTGTGGTAGGTAGAATTTTGAAATGGCACCCACAGAATTCCTATCCTTTGAATACATGTGCTTTTTCCTAGTTACACAATCAAACACTAAACTAACATAAAAACTCCTATGAAGGAATTTTTGCAGGTGTAAAGTTCAAAATCGGCTGACCTTTAGGAGCAATTTTCTGAGTGGACATGAAATAATTACTTAAGTCCTTTAAAGCAAATTTCTGTCTCCTGCTGGTTTCAGAAGAGGAATTCAGAGAGGAATTCAAAACCCTAAAAGAATTCAACACACCACTGCTGACTTAAAAGAAAAAAATAAAAAACAGGGTCTATGTGACAAGGGTCTATGTAGATGGAGTGCTTTGGGAACTGAAAGTGGTTCCCAACTCACAGCTAGAAAGAAAGCAGGGAATGAAGTCCTACATTGGCAATTCTGCCATCAGGTGAGCTTAGAAAAGCTCTGATCCTCCAGTGAGAACCACAGCCCCACATGACATTTTGACTTCCGCCTAGTGACACATTAATGGAGAATATCTTTACAGAGTCCACACTTTCAACTTACAAAACTTGATATAGAAAACTTATGTTGTTTTATTTAGAAATTTTTATTTTTACAGTACACTAATGAGGGACAACTTTTCATTTCTCTGGTTGTACACAATGTAGAGTCACCATTCGTATAATCATACATGTACATAGGGTAAGGATGTTTGTCTCATTCCACCATATTCCCTTCCCCCACACCCTCCAGACCCCTCATTTCCCTCTACACAATCCAATAGTCTCCATTCTTCCTTTACCACCACCACTTCACCCATTATGTATCAGCATCCACTTATCAGAGAAAACATTCATCCTTTGTTTTTTTGGAATAGACTTATTTCACTTAGCATGATATTCTCCATTTACCTCCATTCTCCATGATCCATCCATTTACCTGCAAATGCCATAATTTCATTCTTATTTATGGTTGAGTAACATTCCATTGTATATATTGTGTATGTATACACACACACACACACACACACTACAGTTTCTTTATCCATTCATCTATTGAAGGGCATCTAGGTTGGTTCCACAATATAGCTATTGTGAATTGAGCTGCTATAAACATTGATGTAGCCAGTATGTTGATTTTAAGTCCTTTGGGTGTAGACCAAGGAGTTGGATAGTTGGGTCAAATGGTGGTTCCATTCCAAGTTTTCTGAGGAAGCTCCATACTGCTTTCCAGGGTGGCTGCACCAATTTGCAGTCCGACCAACAATGGATGAGTGTACCTTTTCCCCACATCCTCGCCAACACTTATTATTACCTGTATTCTTGGTAATAGCCATTCTAATTGGAGTGAAATGATATCTTAGGTTAGTTTTGATTTGCATTTCTCTAATTACTAGAGATGTTGAACATTTTTTCATGTATTTGTTGATCACTTGTATATCTTCTGTGAAGTGTCTGCTCATGTTGTTTTAAACCAGTCAGTTTATGGTAATTTCTAGGTAGCTATATAATAAACTAAGACATGGGGTCATTTATCACAGAAGTATAATCACAATTAAAAAACTTATTTGAGTATCTTATAACAAATGTTTGTAAGAATATTTCAGGCATAAGAAAAGACTATAGAGTTGGGGGAACAAAGTACATGTCATGCTTATTGTTTTCCTATGACTACTATAACAAAATGCCATGAACTAGCTGACTTAAAACAAAATAAATGTATCCTTTCATAATTCTAGAGACTGCACATCTGAAGCCCAGGTGTCTGCAGGGAGGTTTTCAGGGAGGATTCTTTCCTGCCTCATTTAGTGTCTGGCAGTTGTCGACATTCTTTGGTTTCCTTGGCTTGTCACCATATTATTCCAAACCCTTCCTCTGTCTTCATATCACCATCTCCTATGCATGTGTTTTTCTTCTCTTCTGTCTCAAATACTCCTTGTCTTTTTCTGATAAGGATGTTTGTCATGGATTACCATTATTATCAATATGGATAATTCAAGATTATTTCATAGTATTAAGATCCTTAATTTTAATTTAAAAGCAAAGACCCTTTTTCCAAATAAGGTAATATTCATAGGTATTGGAAAATAGCAGATGTCTTTTGGGGGGCACCACACAATGCACTTCGTTGTAATATATGTTTGCCCTGAAGGTGTTATCAATACTCTACACTAGTCTTTTTAAAACGTTAATTGAAATGCTGTAATATCACATATAAAGACAAACTGGTCACTGTTAACCAATAATTGTATGCTCATACTTTGGGTTGTCCTGGGAAAAGGAACCAGTGAAAACAAAATATAAAAAGAGGATTTTGAATGTTACCACCATAAAGAAAATTATGAATATTTGAGGTGCTATATGTACTAATTACTCTATTTTGATCATTACATAATCTACATATATGGAAACATCACACTCTACCTTATAGACATGAACAGTTGCTATGTGTCGATTATAAATAAAGTAAGTCAGGTGTGGTGGCTCATGCCTATAATCCCAGCAACTCAGGAAACTGAAGCAGGAGGGTCACAAGTTTAAGACCAACCTCAGCAATTTACTGTGACCCAAGAAACTTAGGGAGAGCCTGTCTCAAATTTTAAAAATTCATAAATAAATAAATAAAAGGGTTGGGGATGTGTCTCTATGGTTAAATGCCCCTAGGTTCAATCTCCAATAACAAAATTAATTAATTAATATTTTAAATGGGTGCTTTCAAGTAAATATGAGAGATTTTCTAGTAAAGCAATAAGGACAGAAGTGTTCCCCTGGCAGCTAAGCATGTTTTTGTAATTAAGAGAATCAGAAGAATTATAAACTGACAGATCTGGAAATTTCTCCATCTCTGTGATCTGGTAAAGATGTTATCAAAAGTATAAAGCTCTAGTGGTAGGTCAGAAGTTAGCACTATCACTATGAAAATCTGATTTTCCCAAACTCTGCTATATAGTGAGTTCCTTAGATACATAGCCAAGAACATCAACTATGGTCTAGTGACTATGTTTTGGTAAAAATAAGACTCAGGAGACTTTAAAGTCCTCTGTGGTGGTGTTCTCTGTGCCTACAAATGATAGTTCCAAGGGGAGGAAAAAGAAATGGACTCCAAACTATTTATTTTCACAGGTTTGCTACCCAAACTGGACTTTGGACACACAAAGTTAAGATTTATTGTTATTATTAAACACATTAGAAATGCAATTAGAAATCTAGTAGTTGATGAAATTTATAGTCTTATGAATCTATGTATATATAGTCTGATTCCACCTCTTGAAATAAATTCCTTGAAATACATCCATAGAAGAAAGAATCTCTAGGCAGCACTAAGAAATTTCAGTTTTAATTTTTACTCTATCTCCTCCCCAATTTGCCACCTTGAACATATTTTTTCATCAAAAAAGCAAATAGACATTATTTTCTTACAAAAATTATTTAATAGCTATATAGAGGATTGGCTACAGGAATGGTTAAAAGACTATTCCCTTGTTCAATCCAGAATGGACTTCGAGATGAACTACAGTAGCTACCAAAAGAGAAAGAGGACCAGGTAAAAGAAAAGGAAATAGCAAGATGTGCTAACTAACTACAATTGAAGAACAACAGAGAAGATGCAAGTAAAGATCTAGGCATCCTAGGGGCTAGTGGTAAAAATTTACCAAAAAAAAAAAGATAACAAAAATAGATGCACAAGTTTTAAAATATAGATGAACTCTGCTTTTGGGGGTTTCTAGTTTTAGATACTATAGGACTCACTTTATTACCATTGCACTTTGGTTTTCATGGTCAGGCTCTGCAATTAATTCCTTGTGTTACCTCCTTAATCTTCACAGTTGTAGTGGAACATATTTGCTTGTGGTCTCATTTTGTAATGGAGAATCCTGGGCTTCAGGGTAGGTCAGTGGTAGAATCTTTGCCTAGCATGCATGAGGCCCTGGTTTAGACACCCAGCATCTGGGAGGAAATGTCTTATAAGTGAGGAATCCAAACTCAGAGTTAAGTAGGCAAGATTTCAGGGAACAGAGGCCTGGACTAACTCTGTACGAAAGTCAGGTGGCAACTAGAAGCAGGATCGGTATAATGTGGGTCTTCCGTAAAAGAGGGGCTCTTCAGCAACACAACTTTTCTCACTCATTTATTTTACTATTTAAAGTTTTTAGAGTAGAGAATGTGTCTATTATGTGAGATGAACCAATAATGGAGAAACAGGGAAGATCATGAAAATAATAGTGTCTGCTTATTTTAAACTACATGAAGAAAGGGATCAAACACAGAGGTTGCCAGAGAATACGTTTGGATGAGTGACACAACAAAGTTGCCATTACAGAAAAAGAAAAACAACTCTGGTCTAATCCATCCTTACATTTTCTAACATTCCCAACTCAGAATTGTTTTTGATGCCCATAGTATAATTGTCCAAACTGTCAACTTTTAAATTTAAAAGGAGCTTAAATTAATAATGAGTCTAGAAGAACACATGAAAAACTTCCTGAGAAGTTGCATTAGTTAGATATTAGTGTAAGCTACTGTAACCAAGAGACTGAAAAGTACACAAAGAATATGGAAATTAATTTTTTCTTCCTCATGTAGTAGCCCAGGGAAGACAGTTAATCTCAGATCAAAGATACCATCCCAGAATCTGGCTGACCAGATAGTTTTTCTATTCATAATATCTCAAATTCCAAGACTTTTTTCAGTTTGTTATCATTTTCAACCATCAAAAAAGAAAAGGGAGAGAAAATCCAAGGTAGGCATCTTAATTAATTGAACCAGAAATTGAACATATGATTCTATTCACATGCTGTGTTTAAGAATTGAGGCACAGAACCACGTTAGTAAGAAAGTATAAAGGATTTGGGGTTCAACTAGCAAATCTTGCTGCAATGGCCTAACTCCAATAATTCAATTTTTTCCCTCTTACATTGTAACAGGACAAATACAAAACTCATATTTAGGACTGGTGGATATAGATCAGTGGTAGAGCACTTGCCTAACATGTGGAAGCCCTGGGTTCAATCCCTAGTACTGAAAAAAAAAAAAAAAAAAAAAAAAAAAAAAAAAACACTGTACTTTTTATTATCTTGTGATGCCATCCCAAAGAGATGTGTAGAGCTGATCGAAATTCAGAACATATAATCATAAAACATAAGACCAAAAGTCATAGACTGTGTATGCTACACCTTGTCTGTAGCTTTGCAAAAAGTTTTCAAATTCATTTTTGTTTGCCTTTGCTTCAGTATTTGCTGTACTGATTTGAACAGTTGAAAGAGAGGTGTTGTAATAAATCAATAACCAATGTAAGCTTCTTTCACCTGAACAATATCGACTTATTGATCTTAAACAAATACAAACAATAACATATTTCAATACTCATTATTAAAAAGAGGGGAAAATCACAATAAATTATCCCAAACCAACAATGAAAAGGTCAAATTTGACACTTTTAAAAATACTGCCAAAAAAAGAAATCTCTGGCATTAAAATTGATTCAAGATGCAAACAAAATTAATTGCAACTCATTTTATTGTGAAACTGAATTATCACAAGGATAAGTCAAATATTAGGTAATTGTAGTTGAATATAAAATAATGATTATAGTAAAGGTTAGCATGCGTGCATCATTGTGCTATGATAATCAGGTGGGAATTAAGATAACTATGGCTACTAAGTCATATCTGAAACTTCTAAAGGTAAAAATAAAAGACATATATCAGCTAGACAAGATATAGATAGACCTCCAACATGCAGATTCTAGATTTTTGGTTTTGAATATTGGCTGCTTGCCCTACAAACTCATCACAGAAAGTGTCTTGCTCCTCCTCCATCTTCCAAGCTTACTGTGAGCTTGAGCGCACCCTTCTATTAAAATTTTCAGAAACAATCAGCTATTAAAATCAGGTATTTACTTAATGGCACTTAATTAATACCTTGCTCTTGATGTAATCAAAGGAATTATAGTTCATTTGAAGATAAGTGAATTTGGAAAAGAACATCCTATTTTAGTTATTAATTAATTATAAATGTATTGGATTTAGTTCGTGTGTTATCCCTTGCCATGTGTTTTAGTCAGCTTTTTCACTGCTGTAACTAAAAGAATCTGACCAGCACAACTATAGAGGAAAAGTTTATTTGAGGGCTCATGGTTTCAGAGGTCTTAGTCCATAGAAGGCTGGCTCCATTCCTCAGGGCTGGAGGTGAGGCTGAACATCATGGCGGGAGAGGGTGGCAGAGGGAAGCAGCTCACACCCAGTGATCAGGAAGCAGAGAAAGACTCCACTCTCCAGATACAAATATATACCCCATAGCCACACCCCAAATCCCACCTCCTCCAGCCATACCACTTCAATTAATCCCATCAGGGATTAATTCATTGATTAAGACTCTTAGAACCCAATCGTTTTTCTTCTGAACCTTCCTGCATTGTCTCACGTGACACCGCACATCCAAATGGTAACAGCATGGATCCCTAAAATAAATATATATAGTTATATATATGCATACCACAGGAGTAAGAAGGAAATGCATTACCAGCATCTCATTTTGGCTAATGCACATTTACAAAATTAAAAAAAAGAAATATATGTGAAATTTCTGCATAATATTTCTTGACTTCTTTTTCCTCCCTAAATTTACACCTATGATCAGGCTATAATATGGCACAGAGAAACCAAAAGAAGAATTGGTTCTTCTACATACTCTATCTGTATAAGTTTATGTTTGTTTTGTTCTGTGTTATTTTCATTTTTTTTTTTACTAAATGAAAGAATTTGCCTTGTTGACCCAACTTTGTCACATCATCCCTTAAAAATCCCCATATGTTTTTTGCATATCTCAACTACCTCTTCTAACTGATTCATTCCAAACAGTCATTTCCTGTTCCCAAGACTGTTTCAGTGTTTGACAATGTTTCATAAGCTGCACACTTTCTGCTTTAGTAGGCCTGGAGTGAGAACTGGGAGTCTGCTTTAGCTGTTTGTGTTTTGTGGTGCTGGTTACTGAACTCACAGCCTGGATCATCGTAGGCCAGGGCTCTACCACTGACCTTTCCCCTGCTCAGAACTCTATACTTCGAACTGCAGGTTATAATCATACTTCAGGTACTTGGGTGTTATAGTGTCATTGGCAGGGACACTTTCATGCTTACCAACATAAACATCTTTAGTATAAATAAGAATCAGAACATTAACTTTTTAATGTTAAAAAGAACCCAGGGCCTTACACATGAGGCAAGGGCTCTACCACTGAGCTACATCCCCAAATGCCAAAACTGACTTTTAGAAAGCCCCTTAATCTTACCATCTCCCCTGAGAAAATCTCAATGTTTCTTTATGGGGAAAAAAAGGATGGAAAGTGCCACATGTTTTCAGCAATAGAAGATTTGGTGGAGCCCAAGTTTTCGTTTGTGGCATTGGACAGGAATTTTACATAATGGATAATGTTAAATTCTTCGTTACTTTGGAACTGAAGCTCAGTGGCCAGTGTAGCTCAGGGATTTTCTGCTCTGTTTTATTCCCTTAAGTTGTTATTTGATGGGTGATAAATGGCACCAAGATATTACAGATTGAAATTTATTTCTAGACCCACAAATGAGAGTAATTACTACAAACCAGGAATCTCAAAAAATGGAGAATGAAGTTTTACCAGCTGAGTGCTTTTTCGTGTTTGGTCCTGGACTATGGTAAAATTACATGACTTCTATTAATTTTCATTGACTCATAGGCAATTTACTCTCGCCACATATCTAAGTTCTCTAAAACAGTGTTTGCTCTAAATGTATAAAAGGTGTTAAATGGATAAAAGAATTCCACACTGGAGTATAAAAATAATGAAATTACTTCACATATTTCAAGCCTTTACCAAAACAATTTCCCTGGAGAAGCATGATATTTTCACTAAGTCACACTAAATGTACCATAAGAAGTATCATCTTAAATTGTAGTTACAGGCAAAGAAAAATTCAACATTCTCAACATAAATGTTTGGTCAGAGTATATCAAATGGAGCATTTTTGAACTGTGCCTCAGTTTAGATGAAAACAAGCATTTTGTGAATGTTTGCCAAACCATCTTCTATGACCTTTCTGTCTGTATTATATGTGCTTTGTGTTATTTCCATGTATTCTAATGTGTTTTCCTGTTTGATCCTTCTTTTGCTTGGAAGGTGTTTTCCTATATCTTTATTTGTAATTTGAATGTAAGATAATCAATGACCGGTTTAAAATTTGCTAAAGAAACTTATAAAAATATGTAAATACTAAAAAACTTCATGAAGTTTTCCAAATGAACTATTTACTTCCCAACTGATGTTTATTTTTCCCATATAAACCGAAGTTTTACTAATAGCTTGGGTAGGGATGAAGTACATAATATTTTCCGTGGAAACTAATGGAAATATTTATGTTCATTCAATGGATATTTACCGGCAAGATATTCAGGAATGAATTAAAAATTTTAAGTGAGAAATAAGTATATAAATATAAACGTGCATGTGACACAAATGTACTATATACACATGTATAAATATTGTACATATATAAACATAGCAGTGTCATCCACCCTTATTATCTTATTTTCCTCATTTCTGAACACAGAAGCAATGTTTTCCAGTAGAAAAATTTACCCTTAAACTATATCAAAATAATAATTCTCTACATAAAAATAACATTACTGACATTATTATCCTTATGATTAAAGATAAATCAGGTATAATTTAAATAAACTTATACACCCAGAAAAATGAAATGTTTTAGAATAGATGCACACAAGTTGTCAAAATGTCATTATAATGAAAATCTAAAATCAAAAAGATATTGTGACACCAACTATTTAAGGAAGGTATAGAACAAGTAATCAGATGATGATGATGATAATCCTCTATGTATGAACACATAAAAGAATATTGAGGTCACTACAGTTAGGATATTATCTCCAAATAGTATAATATATGGAAAGTGGATTTTAAGATTAGAGAACAAATAAGTCTGTAAAGATAGATAAATATCATTATCAGCATGGCCTCTATTAATTATGGAATACTATATATATGCAAATAAAGTTTTCTCAAAATTAGACAGCCATGAATAGACTGAGAACAAAATCATTTTCTAGAATAACATTATTTTCAAAGTATAATTCCAAACCCAACATGTACCAGTATAGTAATGAAATATATTGATTCTACATAAGATGATATACATACTATTTGAAGAAATCAATAGCCCAATGCCATCCTAAAATAGCACCATTAATTCAATGCATTCTAATATTTATTAATAAATAAATAATTGAGGTTATAAGTTTGAAAAATGTATCTATCTAGATTGAAAGGAATAACTCATCTTTAAAAATGCCTAAATGTATTTTCTTGTCATGGTGCATATTTTACAGAAACTATTAAAAGTATATTGCAAAAGTTGGCTAAAGGATGATGTGATGGCATATTTTATCTGCCACCTTGACTGGATTAAGGGATGCTCAGATACCTGTTAAAACATTAATGCTTGGATGTCTTGATGAGGGTGCTTTCAGAAAATATTAGCATTAGAATCAGTGAACTGAGTAAACAAGATCCCCGTCCCTGGGTTGACCAGTCTCATTCAGTCTGTCCAGGGCCCACTCCAGAGAACAAAAAAGCACAGGAATGGCAAACTGTCTCTTCTGAGCTTGAATGTCCATCTTCTGCCCTGGGACATCAGAAATCCTGGTCTAGACGTCTTTAGGGACTCTAGGACTTATACCAATTCCCTAAACCGTGAGAGTTACACCATCAGTTCCTGTGGTTCTCAGGCTTTGGGAAGGAGATTGAATTATACCATTGGCTTCTTGGTTCTCCAGACTGAAAATGGCAGACTGAGGGATTTCTCAGCCTTCATAGTCAAATGAGTCAATCCTCTGTAAGTGTAGATACATCCTATTCATTCTATTTCTCTGGAGAATACTTATACACATGATCATCAGTAATGTATACAGCACCATCAATGTTCTAAGTCTTTGGTATTTTCCATATCCTTTCCTCTCTTCTTTACCATCTCCAGATATCTCCTGTCTTATCCTTCATGTATTTGTTTCCACTGGTTATTCAAAATCTCTGAGTTAGAACCTAACAGTCTAAGAATTGCTTTCTATTTCCAAACCAAAAGTTCCCAATAACACAAATCTTATGCAGAAGGAAATCAATTGATTGACATTATGGTAGGATTATTGAAACTAATTGTCCCAGTGATATGTGCATTTTAAGAGAGAAAATTGTATAAACTTTGTTCAGAGTATGAATGTAGTTGTATCGTATTTGATAAAAATTAAGTCCTTTATTACTATGTTGACAGCATACTGGCAGGACCACTAAGAATATAGCTTAGATTATTTTCTGCTTTTTAATCAGCTAACTTTATAATTTGCCCAGGGAAGTGACACTTACCTGCAAAATATAATATAGTGTATGACTTAAAAGATTATTACTCATCAAGCCCTTTGTTAAACACTGACCCCATAATCTAATGGGGTAAAAACTATCATTATTTTTATTTTTTAAATGAAGAGCTGATGTTTAAGGAGAAGACTGACATTGCCCAAGTAGACAGTAATAAGTGGGGTATTGTTACATTCTCTGATTTACTTTAAAACATTTGGGCATAGTGACCATTGTATACATTAGCTCTTTTAATCTACAGAGGTAAATATTGTAAACATTTCAGTTACCTTAATTAAGAATGCATACTCACTGGTCAATAACTGGGCATCTGACTGACTGACCAGTGTTCCACATCCAGGGCCTGCTTCCTCAGTTTAGACTATGCATCTCCAATTGGTACTAGAGACTTTGTTAAGTAGCCTACGTAATGGTAAATGACATTTTCAGTGGTAAAAATTAGTGTTAAAATAGGTAAATGGAGCAGCAGGAAACATTTATATGTACTTCTGCTTTTGCATAAAGAGGGCTTAGGAATCTATCTTAGCAAACTGTGCACTCAGGGTGGTGCTCTGGCCCACCCAGAGTTGAAGATTGCTAATAGTCTCAGGGAGCGTGGTTGGCTGATAACTTCTGGCTATGTCAGGTCTGCTTCCCCATCTGCAGACTCCCATTGGCCAATTTTGCTTCTCTCATTTCTTTTCATATGTGTTACTCTCAAATAAACCTTTGGACTCTTAACCCTATCTCAGCACCTACAAAGAATGCAAAACAGGATAGGTTTCTGGGTTTTGGACAAAACTGGGTTCTTCCTATGCTTATCCATTAAGAGAGGATACTCTTGTCTGATTCTGACAAGAGTTTATCTGAATTCTCTCTGCCTACAAGACTGCCACATCTCTTTTGAATAAATCCCTTTATCAAGTCTGGCTGAGGTGCTAAGATCAGAGGTTTTACATCAACTCACACAAAAATGCATTTTATAAATCTTGTTTGTGTGCTAAGAAATTTTTGTTTCTGTGAAAAAATGCAGTCTGCACCTGGTTCTTATTGGCATCAGCTGCCACCAGTATTCCTCACCATCCCATCTTACAACCCATCTGGGCAGCCTACGAACATCCTAGCCAGTCATTGATCCAATGGTGGTTAAATTCCACTACTTAAGAATAGCTCCCCCACCATTTTCTCTCTATCTACCCCCCAGCCCTGAGAGTGGACACTCTGGTTGTCTGACTCACTCACCCTCTCTCTCTCTCTCTCTGTGTCTCTCTCTCTCACTCACTCTCTCTCTTTCTCTCTCACTCTCTCTCTCACTTTCTCTCACTCACTCTTACTCTCACTCTCATTCTCTTTCAGTCTCTCTCACTCTCACGCCTCTCTCACTCACTCTCATGCCTCTCTCTCATTCTCTCTTTCTCTCTCTCTCACTCTTACTCTCACTCTCACTTTTTCTCTCTTATGCAGCATTCATTTTTAAGATTTCAGCCTCCAGGTGGGGTGTGGTGGGGCACACCTGTAATCCTCAGCAACTCCTGAGGCAGGAGGATCACAAGTTCAAAACCAGCCTCAGCAACTTAGTGAGGCCCTAAGCAACTTAGCACGATCCTGTCTCTAAATAAAAAATAAAAAGGGCTGTGGGTGTGGCTCAGTGGTTAAGGACCCCTGGGGTCAATCCCTGGTATCAAAAAAAAAAAAAAAAGAAAAGATTTCAGCCTCCAGTAAACTGCCTTGAGTATGCACAGAGCTGAGTACACTCTGTCAGAGTTTGATCTAGTCCTCCATTGCTTATCCGTAGTCATCCAGGTTTATTCTCCACATAAATCTTTATTTTAAAAAAGAAATATCTTCCTACTATTCCATTTACTTCCATCTCTATACATTTGCTTAATTTTTCTTTTCCTTGACATGAACATATTTTCCCAAAATTTCTATGTTTGGTTCATGCCACTCTCTACAAACCTTCCCTGGAAGTACTGGTCCATATTGTTATTTTACAAATTCAATTGAACATTTGTTTCATGTTTCCAGTGGGCCAGCTTCCTTGCTTGGGGCACGTGGGATGCACAAAACTGTTCTGTCAAGTAGCACAACATGTGTCGGCTCAGAGGCATTCACTCAGCTAACCTGACGAGTGCCATGAGAAAGGAAAGAGCACCACACTTCCAGAGGGAAGAGTGTGGATGCAGAGCAGAGGGACTGGAGGAGGACTTCACAGAACTGCAGCCATGGTGGCCCCTGATGGAGACTTGGACTCTGCACATTAAATAATCAGGATTATATTGACAGCACTAGCAGAAAGTGTATGGAGGAAGTAACAGAGAGAATGGAATTGTTAGTTGCCATCAGGACATGAAAGACTTCAAATAACATGGTAAATATGCCATTGTTTTCCTCTGGACAACAGAAAATAAATAAGAAACATTCAGTTTTTTAAATTTTATTTGTTCTAATTAGTTGTACCTGACAGTAGATTGCATTTATACATTCTGATAGATCATACCTAAATGGAGTGTAATCTCTCATTTTTTATGATTATTCATATTATTGGATCACATTGGTTTTCTAGTGCTTATATATATGAAAGAAATCCGTGTAAGAATAACCTCCATATGTTCTGATTAATAATAATGTGGCCAGAGAATCCATTTTTGGTAAGGAACACTAAATCAGTAACTCACAATGTATAACGATATTATATTCTCAGCTAATTTATCTTTAGTCAGTAATCTGTAATTATCAAGTTTCAAGATAAAATTCTAATGATTCTTGAATTTCAATATATATTAATTATATTTAACTTCAATCAATGCACTGTTTCATGCCCCTGTAATTCCAGCTATTCAGGAGGCTGAAACAGGAAGATTGCAAGCTGGAGGCCAGCTTGGGCAATTTAGGGAGACACTATCTTAAAAATAAAAAGAGCTGGAATATAGTTCAGTGGCAGAGCACTCCTGGGTTCCCCTGGGTTCAATCCTAGTACCAAAAAGAGATTATACTGACAATGAATAATGATTACTACCTGAAATCAATTTTGTGTACACAGTGGCAAACAGGTGAAAATAATCTTTGATCCAGTCTATTCATGTATGCTGGGTAAAAAATGCTAAACATTTTATGTAGACAATTTCCCACAAGTAGGCCTAATTTGGCCTGGGTAATGACAGAGGATAGAATAAATAAATGAAATAGGTAGAAAGGAAACATAAAAGGAGGACAAAAAATAAATAAAAATTTTAAATTCCACATACTTTTCTAGGCCTGCAGCTCCCCAAGTTAGTTCTTTTCCCAGGTCTGTCACTCCCAAATTTCTGGAAAATCTTCAATCTTAAAGTCAACCTTAAATTCAGTCACTTAGGATAATTTTCCTTGTGTGCTGTTAATTAGACCACCCTAAGCAAGGAGAAAAATATTTTATAAACCTAAAATTTTGGGGATTTTTCCAGCTTTATCTAGTGATCAGATAACGAAGACTATGTCAGCCTAAGGATCCTGAAAATGATCAGCCCACCATAAACCACCCTGAAATCACCACACTGATGTCCCCCTACGTTCCTTCCCAAACCCACCCCTCACCAAGCTTCCTAAACGAGGAGACAAGAATCCCCAGAATGCTTCTTTCTCCTGAGAGAGCCTGCATTCTTCCCTGAATGTGTATCTGCTCTCCTGAATAAATCTGTCTGTGCCTCTGGCTAGTGCATGCTGGAATTCTTTTTTGTCACATAAGCCAAGGACCCCACTAGTCCAGAGTCAAGTTCCAGCTTTCTCCACGAATTCCTTAGACTCTCTTCCAAAGGTATCTCTTCTCCCATGATAGGAACCACATATGGAATTAACTAAATCTAAAATGTGGAGTAAAAACTATGCTAGTCAAAAGAGAAAGAAAACTGTCAATCAAGTAAAAAGTGTGTGAGGCTGGGAAGAAAGTAGAGTCCTGACAACTAACAGGGAAGCTATTAAAACAGTAAGCTTGATAAACATCTTAAGGAGGGTAATGATGTTAGGAAGACTGGTGAAACTAACAGGGAAGCTATTAAAACAATAAAGTTGATAAACATCTAAAGGAGAGTAATGATGTTAGGAAGGCTGGTGAAAGGAAGAGGCAGATTTAAAATTTCTCAAGGCAATGTTGACAGTGTTTTGCTAGGTAGTATATTGTGGGAATTAAGAAGACAAAGGAATGAGATTTGCTAGCCAGTTTTTAACTCAAGCATCTGTGGGACCTAAAACTCATCTTTTTCTCTGCCAGACAGCTATTGAACAGCACTAGATTTGAAAACGAGAGGAAACCTCAATAAACACTCCAGCTTCACTTGCTTTTAGTTGCTTGCTTTTATCACCAATTTTAGAGATCATGCAGCTTAGCAATATATTCCCACCAGTTTGCTATAGATAACACTTCTGACATTTGGCTTGCAATGGTTGCTTAAGTTGTTTTTCAGGAACTTGGAGGTAGCTCAGACCACTTGGACCTGGCCAAATATCAGTAACTTTTAAGGTCAGAGGGCCAAAAATCCATCCTCAGAGCACGTTAATGATGCTCTGATCATGCACCCTATAAAGAACCATGAACTCTGATTGCACATGTGCTGACCACTGACTACTTCACCTTTCCTTAATTCCTATCACTTCTGTCTATAGCCCAGACCACTCTGATATAGGAGATGGGAACTTTTAACCCAATGACTATAGAAATGAAATCAGGCCAAAAAGTATAAGCATGAACACACAGGCAAAGCTTTAACTGGAGAGTTTTACTTCAAATAAAAGGGAGGCAGCGCTCAGAGAGAAATTAAGACCGATCCATGAACAAAGGGAGAGACCAGCTTCTAATAAAGCAGCTGAGGTGGAGGAGATCCTTGCAGGCATCTTGGCACCATCCTACACCTTATCTCTTTGTCTGTGGCCAATTAATTAAACATTGAAAGGTGAGAAAAGGCACATTTTAGACATTATAAGAGTTGGGAGTAGGATAAGACTTTTACTAACAGACTATGAACTAGGATTCAAGAATGAAATATTTCAGCAGGTAGAAAATCATGAATTAAGGCCTGAGACCTTATGAAGTGTCCTGGAATCCCCCTATACCTGGCATTCATGGTTGATTTGTTTAAGAATAGGGGGCTGGGAAAGGCACATCCCATACATTCTAAATTTGTAGGAGCAGGGGAATAGGAAGCGGCTTTTAACAGGTTATAAATTAGTGCATGAGAGTTTATCTGTTATCCCTGTGGTGGTTTCTATCTGTCTCAACCCCAACATCTATACCCCATAAATGACTAAACCAGGAAAGGTGGATCTGAGACTGATCCTCTCATCTCCATGTCTTTGGCCTTTCTCTTTTGCAAAACTTGTGATTTCATTGATTGGCATACTATACAACAGACAAAACTGGCTTGGTTCTGTCACTGGAGGAGGATCCATGGAGGTAACTGAGAGGGAGATCTCTGCTCAGGGTGATAGAGTCATTGGAGTATATGATAAAAAAGTTTTTTTCAGCATGTATCAGATATTGAGAAAAAGATTTATCTAGGAAAGCGAGCATTACGGAAAACAGAGGGAATAGAGGCTATCTCAAGAGTGAAAAAAGCAACCCCTTGGTTTGGGGTGTTAATATTTCTAAAGGGACGATAGCTAGCAGCCAGACTACAGGTGGAGTTCTGTGATTATATGCCAGTATTCCTTGTGCTTGCTCACTACCCTTGCATCATGCTACTTCTTCAGGCAAGGACATGGATGGGCACAAGGATGTGGGCTAGGTTGCTCAAGTTGCTTGTTTTGCAAGTCAGTGGTTCATAGACATTTCCTGCATTACAGTGGTTCATGGACACTTCTCTTTTGAGACTTAGTATATTTTTATGAAATTCCTTTCTCAGTTCAGTAACAGATTGATGATTTAGCCTACTGACCAAAATCAGAACCTCATGAACACAATCACCTCCTCTCCTGGGTTCTCAAAACAGTCAGAACACAGATATGTTACTGGAGGTTGGGGTTGACTGTAGAGCATTGTGATCACTTCTCAGTTCTAGAGTTTAATGTCTAAGATCAGGACGGAAATTGTCCTGGTGCAGAAAGAAAGTACAGCGAGACAGGGACAACATGTAGATCAGGTTTACCACAATGCAAGTCAGATACACCCTGGAGAGAGGGGCAGGCAAGTCGAGTAGGGAGAGACCTAACTGAACTGAAATGATCAGGCTTTGGCCATTTGTTAGGATAGGTAGTGGGAGCTTGGAGTGGCAGGTAGATATACCTCTTTGGGTCTAGAACTGTGCAACTGTTGCCCATTTAGGGAAATAATATGCCTATGCTGTATGAAAATTGAGGGCAATGCCCCTGCATACTTGAGTCACTTTTTCC
>JAJEJO010000817.1:0-31690 GCA_020662805.1 Glaucomys volans
AGACATCAACAAATTCCTAGAGACATATGATCCTCCTAAACTGAATCAGGAGGACATACACAATTTAAACAGATCAATTTCAAATAATGAAATAGAAGAAGCCATCAAAAGCCTACCAACCAAGAAAAGCCCAGAACTAGATGGATTCTCAGCGGAGTTCTACAAGACCTTCAAAGAATAACTTATACCAATACTCCTGAAAGTATTTCATGAAATAGAAGAGGGAACCCTTCCAAATTCTTTCTGTGAAGCTACTATCACTCTTGTACCAAAACCAGACAAAGACACATCTAGAAAAGAAAACTTTAGACCAATATCCCTAATGAATATAGATGCAAAAATCCTTAACAAAATTCTGGCAAATTGCTTACAAAAACATATTAAGAAGATAGTGCACCCCAATCAAGTGGGGTTTATCTCAGGGATGCAAGGTTGTTTCAACATCAGAAATCAATAAATGTAATTCATCACATCAATAGACTTAAGGTTAAGGATCATATGCTTATTTCGATAGATGCTGAGAAAGCATTTGACAAAATACAACACCCCTTCATGCTCAAAACACTAGAAAAAATAGGGATGGTAGGAACATACCTGAACATTGTAAAGGCTATTTATGCTAAGCCCACTGCCAACATCACTCTTAATGGAGAAAAACTGAAATCATTCTCTCTAAAAACTGGAACAAGACAGGAATGCCCACTGTCACCACTTTTATTCAATATTGTGCTGGAAATACTAGCCAGAGCAATTAGACAGACCACAGAAATTAAAGGTATACAAATAGGAAAAGAAGAACTTAAGTTGTCACTATTTGCTGATGACATGGTCCTATATCTAGAGGATCCAAAAAACTCCAGGAAACTTTTAGAATTCAGCAAATTAATGAATTAATGAATTCAGCAAAACAGCAGGATATAAAATAAACACACATAAATCAAATGCATTTATCTACATAAGCAATGAATCAACTGAAAGTGAAATGAGGAAAGCAACTCCATTCACAATAGCCTCAAAAAAAAAAAAAAAAGAAAAGAAATACTTGGGAATCAATCTAACAGAAGAGGTGAAAGACCTCTACAATGAAAACTACAGAACATTAAAGAAAGAAATTGAGGAAGACCTTAGAAGATGGAATGATCTTCCATGTTCTTGGATGGTAAAATTAATAAAATCAAAATGGCCATACTTCCAAAGGTGCTGTACAAATTTAATGCAACTCCAATAAACATTCCAATGACATTCCTTATAGAAATAGAAAAAGCAATCATGAAATTCATCTGGAAGAACAAAAGACCCAGAATAACAGACAATCTTGGGCAGGAAGAATGATGCAGGAGGTATCACAATAGCAGACCTTAAACTCTCCTATAGAGCAATAGCTACAAAAACAGCATGGTATTGGCACCAAAATAGACAGATAGACCAATGGTACAAAATAGAAGACACAGAGACAAACCCATGTAAGTATGGTTATCTCATACTAGACAAAGGTGTCAAAAAACATGCAATGGAGAAAAGATAGCCTCTTCAACACATGGTGCTGCCAAAACTGGAAATCCATATGCAATAAAATGAAATTAAACCCCTATCTCTCACCCTGTACAAAACTCAACTCAAAATGTATCAAGGATCTAGGAATTAGACCTGAGACTCTTCGCCAAATAGAAGAAATAGTAGGCCCGAATCTTCTTCATGTGGGCTTAGGACCAGACTTCCTCAACATGACCACCAGAGCCCAAGAAATAAAAGGAAGTTTCAATAAATGGGATGGATTCAAACTAAAAAGCTTTTTTCTCAGCAAAAGAAATAATCAATAATGTGAAAAGAGAGCCTACAGAGTGGGAAAAAATCTTTTCCACACACACTTCAGACAGAGCACTGATCTCCAAGATTTATAAAGAACTTACAAACTTTACACCAAAAATACAAAGAACCCAATCAACAAATGGGCTAAGGAACTGGGCAGACACTTCACAGAAGAAGATGTACAGGTGATCAACAAATATATGAAAAAGTGCTCATCATCTCTAGTAATGAGAGAAATGCAAATTCAAACCATCCTAAGATTTCATCTAACTCCAATTAGAATGGCTATTATCAGGAAAAATATCAATAATAAGTGTTGGCGTGGATGTGGGGAAAATGGTGCATTCATACATTGCTGGTGGAGTTGCAAATTGGTGCAGCCACTCTGGAAGGCAATATGGAGATTCCTCAAAAAACTTGGAAAGGAACCACCATTTGACCCAGCTATCCAACTCCTTGGTTTATACCCAAAGGTCTTAAAATCAGCAAAGTATAGGGATGTAGCCACATCTATGTTCATAGCTGCTCAATTCACAATAGCTAGATTGTGGAATCAACCTAGATGCCCTTCAATTTAAGAATGGATAAAGAAACTGTGGTATATATACACAATGGAATATTACTCAGCCATAAAGAAGAATAAAACTATGGCATTTGCTGGTAAATGGGTGGAGTTGGAGAATATCATGGTAAGTGAAATAAGCCAAGCCCAAGAAACCAAAGGCCAAATGTTTTCTCTGATCAGTGGATGCTGATACATAATGGGGGGGGGTTTAAGGGGGGATAAGAAAAGAATGGAAGAAGTATGGATGGTATGGAGGAAGTATGAATGGTGTAGAGAAAAATGGATGGGAGGGGGTGGGGGAAAGAAAGATAGTAGACTGAGACAGACAGTATTACCCTATGTATATGTAAGATTATATGAATCGTGTGAATCTACTTTGTGAAAAAAAAAGATATATTCCCTGCTGTATAATTATATCAAAATGGGTTCTACTGTCATGTACAATTAAAAAGAACCAATAAAAGAAAAGAATAAAAAAAAGATGATTGTGCAGCATGACCAAGTTGATTTTATTCCAGAGATTCAAGGATGGTTTAATATACTCAAGTTGATAAATGTAATTCATCACATTTAAAGAAGAAGAAAAACAATAAAAACAATAATTAAGAACAAAAATCACTTATTCATCTCAATAGATGCAGAGAAGGCCTTTGACAAAATTCAGAACCAATTCATGATGAAAAACTTGAGAAAACTAGGGATAAAAGGAGCCCACCTCAACAACACAAAGCCTATATATGAGAAACTCAAATCCAATCTCATAATAAATGGGGAAAACCTAAAAGCATTTCCTGAAAACCTGGGACAAGACAGGGATGTCCACTCTCACCACTCCTATTTAATGTAGTGCTAACAGTTCTAACCAGAGCAATTAGGCCAGAAAAGGAAATAAAAGGGATAAAAATGGGAAAAGAAGTCAAATTATCACTGTTTGCATGTGATATAATCCTATACTTAGAAGATTAAAAAACAACTCCTCCAAAACATTGGTAGAGCTAATAAACAAAGGACACTATTTGGCAAAGTAGCAGGTTACAAAAATCAACATGCAAAAATCAATATAGCTTTCCTGGACACCAACAACAGATCTGCTGAGAATGAAATCAGTAAAATAATTTTCACAATAGACTCAAAAGAAATATCTAGAAATAAATATAGCCAATGGGTAAAAGACCTCTACAATGAAAACTTTAGAATACTAAAGGAAGAAACTGTAGAAGATCTCAGAATGTGGGAAGACCTCCCATGTTCATGGATAGGTAGAATTAATATTATTAAAATGGTCATACTATCAAAGCCAAATACAGATTCAATGCAATTCCCATTAAAGTACCAATGACATTCTTATCAAACTAGAAAAAAGAAAAACGGTCCTAGAATTAATTTGGAAGAACAAATGACCCAGGATAACCAAAGCAGTTCTAAGCCAAAAAAAGTGCTGGAGGCATCACAATACCTGACTTCAAATTATACTACAGAGCTAAAGTAACAAAAACTGCAAAGTAACTGACATAAAAACAGACACATTGATCAATGGTACAGAACAGAAAACACAGAGACAAACTCATACATCTACAGTCATATGATCCTTGACAAAGGTGCCATGAACATGCATTGGAGAAAAGACAGTCCTTTTAACAAATGGTACTGGGAAAAAAGGTTATCCATATGTAGAAGAATGAAACTAGACCCTCATTTCTTATTCTGAATAAAAATCAATTCAAAATGAATCAAAGGAATTAGGAATTAGATCAGAGACTATGCAACTTTTAGAAGAAAATGTAGGGTCAAAACTGCAGCTTTTAGGCACAGGCAATTATCTTCTCTTTAGGAACCCCAAGGCCCAAAAAATAATGTCAAGAGTTAATAAATGGATGGCACCAAATCGCAAAACTTCTGCATAGCAAAGGAAATAATTATGAATGTGAAGACAGAAACTATAAATGGGGAAAAAAATCTTGGTAACCACTCTTCTGAGACAGAATTAATATGTAGACTATATAAAAAATCTCAAAAAACTTTACACCTAAAAATTAAATAATCCAATTAATAAATGGGAAAATGAATTAAATAGATACTTCCAAAAGCAGAAATACATATGGCCAACAAATACATGAAAACACGTTCAACATTATTAGCAATTAGATATGGAAAGCCACCCATGACCTGTAGGAGAACTCAGCATAGCTGGGTCATTAACCAGGAAAATCTGGTCTTAGGAACTCTTAGTTATTAATAACTGATCAAGATTGCCTGAGTCAGGTGGTTACCCTGGGTTAGCTCACTGCTGAAGTTCAAATGCAGACCCTGGATGTGGGAATGACCCTCTAGAGCTTAACTCTACCCCATCCTGTTTTTCACAGAAGAAGCTCCTAGCAGCAACCTTTTGATTTGTACCATTGTAAATAAACCAAGCCCAGCTCCTTCCTTTGTTAGAGCCAGTCCCTTATCAGTGGCTCAATCGGTCATGCCCCTGCTTCAAAGATATTTCTGTCTTCTGTTGCTATTTATGATAAATTTCATTAGATTTATTTTGCAGCCAGCCCATCCCTCCTATAGAAACCCTTTCCCCTCGTCCATGCAGAATGTGCAGCGAGAATTAGGGAAATGCAAATAAAAACTACAATGAGATTTCATCTCATACCAGAATGGCAGTCATCAAGAATACAAACAATAATAATGCTGGAGAGGATGTGGAGAAAAAGGAACACATTTATGCCATTGGTAGAACTATAAATTAGTACAACCACAATGGAAATCAGTATGGAGCTTCCTCAAAAGACTAGGCATGGAACCACCATTATGACCCAGCTACATCACTCTTCAATATTTATCCTGAAAAATTAACGTCATCTTACTATGGTGGTAGATGTATACTTACGTTTATAACAGCACAGTTCATAATGGAAATACTATGGAACCAGCCTCGGTGTTCTTCAATGGATGAACGGTTAAAAAAAATGTGGTATATATACACAAATGGAATTTTATTCAATCATAAAAATGAAAATGTGAAATTCACAGAAAAAAAGATGGAACTAGAGACTATCATTTTAAGTGAAATAAGTCAAACTCAGAAGATCAAAATGAGGAGGGATGGGGGAGGTGCTGGGGAAAGATATTGGCTAAATTGTATGGTTTTATTGTGTGCATGTATGAATATGTAACAACAAATCCTGTCAATATGTGCAACTATTAGGCACTAATAAAAAATGTGGAAGAAATTGAGACAAACATCAACATTGTGGCAAAAAAATAGGTTATTTTGTAGTGCTGATATAAATTTGATAAAATCCTAAGACAACTTGATATACAAAAGAAAATGATTTCAAGGAAGAGGGATATATAAGCCTTCAACAAACAGTGGGAATGCCTAACTCGCTGGTAATCAGAAAAATACCAGTTTAAAAAAATTCTATATGTCACCCTTAAATTTAACAAAATTTCAAAGTGATAGTATAATTCCTGATATCATTAAGGAGTCTATCCTCCTTGCAGATGGAAAATGTAATAAATATAAATATTTTAGAAGGCAAAGTATCAAGTACCCTAAAATTTTTTGTCTTTTGACTGGGTAATTACAATTCTTGAATCTGTCCTAAGGGAATTTAAAAAAAAAAAAACCATAAAAATTTCATAAGTATTCTTTAAAATGGTGTCCAGCAATAAAAGTTCTGCTAAGTAAACTGTTATCACCTGGATGAAACATTATATTGCCATTTTATCAAGTGTATGTGATAGCATGAAAAATGCTAGCTTTATACAAAACTAGAGGAAGGAATGTGAAACTATTTTTAAAAATTTCTTAGAACTTTTATTATTCATGCTGTATTCATGGAAAAGCAAGGCCTTTAAAGGAATTCAACTTAGATATAAACCACGTTCGGCTGTGAGCTGGTCAGAAGCCGAGCTCGGCAGGGAAAGGCTAAACAGCAGCTTTCTTCTTCTTATAGGTCGCCATCATCTTCTTGATTTCAGCAATAGCTTTCCCTGGATTCAGACCCTTGGGTCCTTGTGCAGTTCATGATGGTGTGGCAGCGGAACAGGGAGAACGGGTCCTGCAGCTTGGCCAGGCGCTGCTCTGTGAAGTCATCTCAGGAGTCGATCCTCCAGCGATAGGCCTGTGTAAGAACTGCGGGCCCCAAGTACTCGTCTCCATTCCACCAGTAGCTGGGGCAGCTAGTGCTGCAGAAGGCACAGAGGATGCCCTCGTAGAGCCCGTCCAGTTTCTCACGACCTTCTGTGGACTGCAGATACTGCTGCTTGCCTTCCTGGGACTCATCCTTCTTCTTCAAACAGGGCTCGATGGATTTGTACTGTGCATAGAAGTTGCTCAAATGGAGGAAGTCCTTGATCACACGCATGTGCAGGAGAGGGTAGATTTTTGAGACTTTGTTGAGTTTGGTCTCGATCATCCGGGTGCAAGTGGGAGTGTTGCCTCCATTCATGTTCATTGCACAAGATCCACAGATACCTTCTCTGCATGACCTTAGGAAGGTCAAGGTGGAATCGATTTCATTCTTAACCTCGATTAAAGCATCCAATACCATGGGACCACATTTATTCAGATCAACTTCATAAGTCTGCATGCAAGGTTAATCTCTGGTCTTGTCTGGGTCACTAAGGTAGATGGCAAATTTCTTGATTCGAGGAGCTGCAGCTGCAGCTGTCTGGGCCCCTCCACAAGCCTGCAGGCACGCTCCGCCGAGGGCTGTGGCCTGGAACCCACGCCTCCGAAACTAGTTATCGAATAATAGGATGATGATTATTATGTTACGTAAGAGAATATACAGGAAACATTTGGTCTCCCCCAAATGTGCCTCTCCACCAATATTTGCAGCCCTTCTTGATGACCCTGTTACTATGTATCTTAAATGAATATTCTTGTTGTTATTTCACCTTTTAACTATATCTTTCTTTTCTCCCTCCTTCCTCACTGTTACTGGCTTGATACCATCCCATAACTCCCCCCACCTCCCGATGGAACCGGGGGTTCCAACCGATGGTTGCTAAAGATGGAACCCAAGGTCTCGTGGATGCCAAGTGTATGCCCAACTACTGAGCTTCACTAACAGATGCTTAATTCCTTTGTTGTTGGTGGTGGTGGTATTTATTTCTAGCCTAACTTTGAGACAAGGGAATAATCTCTATATGATTTTAATCATGTTAGATTTGCTAAGACTTGTAGTCCAATTTTGTATAATGTTCCATGTGTGCTCAGAAAAAAAGTGTGTGCATTCTATAGTAATCTTTTATTTAGGACTAGTTTGTTGATTTTATCCAAGTCTTTTATATACTCATTGATTTTTGTCTTCCTTTTATATAATTTTTGAGAGGTGCATTAAAAATTTTCCAAGATGAAAATCTGGCAAAAATTTTGCTTTACACATTCTGAACTTTGTTGTTAGGATTTTACAGATTCCAAATGCTTATATTTTTCCATCAAAGTGCAACTTTTTCATAACAAAATTATCATCTTTACCTTTATAATGCATTCTGCCTTGCTTTTATTTTGCTTTGTGGTTACGTGGATGGAAGCCAAGGCTTTGGGCATGCTAGGCAAGCACTCTGCCTTTGCATTTATTTATTCAATATTAATAGGGTTATAGCTATACTTTCTTGCTTTGAGGGCAAGAATTTAGAATTTGTGTGGTATATCTTTTTCCATTCTTTTATTTCATTCTCATTGTTTAGATTTGTTTCATATAAACAATGAGTAGTTAAAATTTTTTATTTTACCCATTCTGAATCACTTTTCCCAAAAGCGTTAAGTCTATATTAATACAATTACTGAGCTAGTTGGGTTTAAATATATCATCTCATCTTGTGATTTTTACTTGTTCTACCTTTACTATGTTTCTTTTTCTCTCATTTCTGCTTGGTTTTTGACTGCTTTAAAAAAATCTTCTTATATTAACTCTTTTCTAGTTGGAAGTCATACATTAGGGTTTCTTTTTCCTTAGTGGTGACACTAGAGATTTAAAAATTTATACCTAACTTATAAAAGTTAATCAATACCTTTACTCTCCTTCAGCACAGTGCAATTTTCTTAAAACACATTAATTTCTCCTCATCTTCACTTACACTTTTTTGAATATTTTAATTCTATGTTGCAATTTTCTTTATCTGATAAGACATTATTATTTCTCTTTAAAGTTATTGTTCATTTGGATTCACCCACTTATATTCACTTATTTTGTTCTGTATTCCTTTTTGTACCTCAGATCTTGCATTTGAGATGGCTTTCCTTTTGCCTTCAGTTATCCTTTAGAATTTTCATTAGTGTGAACTGCTGGTTCCACTCTCTTGGTTTTTGTGTCTCTGAAAATTTTTACTTTGCCTTCGATCTCAAAAATGATTTTTCTTGGTTAGAACAGTTGGCAACTATTTTCTTTAAGAAAAGTTGAAGATGTTTTACTGTCTCTGACTTCCATTGTTACTACTGAAAAAGTAGTCTTAACAGTTTCTCTTTTGAAGGTGATATTTTAAATCTGGCCTTCTTTGAAAACTCTTTGTTTTTGGTGTTCTGCATTTTCACTATGATATATCTAGATTATGATTTCATTTTATTTATCCATTTGTTCGTTTTGGATCTGTAGGTTGTTGGCTTTTGTCAGTTCTGGAGATCTTAGCTATGATATATTTTTTTAAAAAGTTGTTCTAATTAGTTATACATGACAGTTACACATGATAGTTATACATGACACTTTGACACATCATCATAAATAGAGCATAATTTCTCATTCTTCTGGTTGTACATGATGTAGAATCACACCAGTCATGTAGTCATCTGTGTGCATAAGGTAATAATGTCTGATTTATTCTACAATCCCTCCTGCCCCCATGCCCCCTCCCTCCCTTCACTCTCCTCTACCTAATCCAAAGTAACTCTATTCTTCCCTAGCTCTCCCAGCAACCCTTATTATGAATTAGCAGCCATGATCTTTTCAAATATGATCTCTGTCCATTCTCTGTTTACTTTCCTTCTGGAACACTGATAACCGTATATTCTTTTTCTTAACTTTTCTTTTATATTTTATGTCTTTTTATCTTACATGTTGCATTCTGGAAAATTTCTTCTAATTTATTTTTTGGTTTGTTTATTCTTTCTTCAGCCAGCTCTAGTCTGCTATCATAAACACATCTATTACATTTTAAATTGTGGTTATGGTGTTTTAATTTTTTATTTCTAATAAAAAAACAAATGCTTAAAGATTTCTAGTTGGTCAGTTCAGTTCTGTTTTATATCTATTTTTTACAGAAAGATTTCAACTTCTCTTTGATTTCTTTAAACACTGTGGCATAGAAGGTTTTAAAATTTGCACTTATAATTTTATATCTGAATACTTTGTGCATATATTCTGTTATTTCTTCTGGTTTCACTCATTGTGACTTTAATTTTTTATGCTTGCTATTTTGACTGTGTATGGCTTGTTTCTGAAAATTATTTGTGAGAATTCTTTGAAACTATATACTGTACAATTTTCTGTTGATCTTATAACAAATCACCACAAATTTAGTGGCTTAAAGCAACACAAACTTCCTCTGTCATAGTTTGGAAGACAACAGTCCTGGTGTCAATATGGTGGCATTCTTCTGGAGAATTTGTTTCCTTGCCTATGTCCTTTGACTTCTGGCTCATACCTTGAATCATTCAACCTCTGCTTCCATCTTCACATCTCCTACTTCTGATTCTATTCTCCCTCCCCCTTTTATAAGACCTTGTGTGATGACTTTGGACCCACCTAGATAATTCAGGATAATCTGTACATCTCAAGATCTGTAACTTAGAAGTTTTCCTTTGGGAATTTCCCTTGAGTAGGTCCTTGTGATTTTACCAGTTCTTTGAAGCTCTTAAGGAAATTAAAACATGTATTCTATTTTATTTCTTTTTTCAATGTTTTCAGTATGAGTATTAGTTCAAATAGCTTGCCTGCCATGGCACAAAATTAATGCCAAATTTTTTGTGAAATAAATACAAAATTAAATCTCCCAAATATACTTCAGTATATTTTAAGAGCAAGAAAAGTCACAAGGTGACACATGATCCTTAACAAAAATGAAAATAGTGAAAATTAGTTCTAGTGAGTTCAGAAGAAAACCAAATTGCCATGAGTTAAAATAGTTTGAAAAGTTTTATAGCAGAAATGCAATTTAAAGTGTAAGATACAAATGAATTTGGATATAATAGAATAAAATATTTTGTTAATTTTTATAGCTCCTGCTTATCCATTTTATGGTCAAATCTGTGCAGCTGAAAACTATTTTCAAATATTAATTTATGGGGTTTTTCTATCTGTATTTTTCCCCTTCTTTCCTCCTAACTATGTAGTTCTATGATCATTGCCTCAAAAGAGGTATGTAACAGAGTGGAAAACAGAAATAGTCCACAAGTCTTGCTTTTTGCATTATAAAAGTGCAAGCTTTTAGGAAAACTTAAAGGAAAATTTAAAAGAAAGGAAGAAGGAATTTCCAAGGCATAGATAGCACGTTTCAAAAGAACATGCCAGAACAAAAATCTACCTCAGGTTAAAATGATAATCACTTTGACTGAGGGTAGGAGATGAAAATGAAATCGCTGGTTCTAAAGCTGAGACAGCAGGGAAACAGCAGGGGAAGAGAGCAGCTGGAAAAGATGGCTCTTGAGCAGCGAGGCAGATGGGACATAGGCAGTCCAACACAGATTCCCAGGTACTAAACTGGCATAAAAATAGCAGAAACATTTTAGATTTGGTGAAAATCATTGAGACAGAACAATAGACCCCAAGTAGGAACTATAAGTTCCTTTCCTTGCCCTGGCGCTACATAACACCCTGAAATTACAGTATCCCCAGGAATGACCAAGGTCAGTTTTCCTCCCTGCCAATGACCTTGCAAAAGTCAGAAAGTAAGTTGAAATGTAGAAAATAAGTGGTATATCTCAGCCAAGCTTGTCACAGACTTTCAATTAACACATCTTTATCTCTAATTCTAACATTTTCTCCAAGTTCTATCCAAGTGCTTACTGGAAATTTCTAGTTGAGTCTTCTAATTTCACATCAAATAGTGGTGTAGTGATAACCATTCTAACAATAGTCCTACTAAGTTAGAGCCAACTGAGACAATAACCTCTATATTTTCCTTCCTATAGTCAGGAGAGAAATCCAGGGATAGAAAAAGTAATTTGAGCATAGTGACCTTTACTTATTTAACTTCAGAATGCTTTTTAATTTAGCCCAGTTTAAAGAGGATGCTCTGTATTTGCTTAACAAATAAATATAATCAAAATTATGTCAATAGGAGAAATAAGAATCTTGTATATATGAATATTATGTTAAAGAAAATTCAGCTTCAACATGGATGGGTGCTCAATTACAACTACTTAGAAGAATGCTACCCACAGCTATGGTGAGAACCTTCTATCATTTTTCTTTTCCATCAGATCTGAGATCTAATGCTACTTACATACCAGTAAGTTAGCCTGGTAGTCTCAGGGTTGCTGGCAGAAGACACAAGCCTCCTGGGTCAGAGATAAAGGACAATTTAGCATTTATTTATTTTAATTGACAGGTAAAAATTATATATATTTATAGTGTACAATATGAGTTTTGATAAATGCATATATAGTAGACTAACTAAATCAAGCTATTTACTACATACATTGCCTCATGTACTTACTACTTTGTGGTTAAAAACACTAAAATTCACTCTCAGCAATTTTCAAGTATACATTATAATTAACTGTAGTCCCCATGATGAACAATATATCTCTTAAACTTATTCTTCCTGTATAACTAAAATTTTATATTATTTGACCAACATCTCCTCAATATCCCTAACCCACCCCTGCCTCTAGAAGCGACCATTTTATTCTGTTTCTATGAGCTCAACTTTTTTTAGATTTCACATATAAGTGAAATCATGTGATAATTTTCCTTCTGTACCTGGCTTATTTCACTTAACAATGTCCTCTAGGGTCATCCACAATGTCACAAATAACAAGATTTCCTAAGGCAGAATAATATTCCATTGTGTACATATATCACATTTTCTTCATACATTTTATCTGTTGAATCCATATCTTTCCTACTATGAATAATGCTGCAACAAACATGGGAGTGCTGATACGTTTGACATATTGATTTCATATCCTTTGGATGTATACCCAATAGTTGTTTAGCCAGATCATATAGTGTTCTATTTTTAATTTTTTGAGGAACCTCCTTACTGTTTTCCATAATTGCAATACTAATTTACATTTCCACCAATATCATACAAATATTTTGTTTTCTGAAAATCCTCTCCAATACTTCTGATCTATTGTCTTTTTGATAATAACCATCTTAATTTGCATTTCACTGATAATTGGTAATGTTAAATTTTTTTCTTATATGTGATGATCATTTTAGTCTTATTTTGTGAAATATCTATCCAGGGGATTTTCTATATTTTAAATCAGATTCTTTGTTTTTTTTCTTTTGAGTTGTTTGTGTTCTTATATATTTAGGATATTAACCCCTTATTACATATATGGTTTACAAGTATATTCTCCCATTCAGTAGCTCATTTTTTCACTCTATTAATTTTCCTTTTCTGTGCAGGTTTGTAAATTGGTGCATAATAATTATGTATAATAATGGAATTTATTGTGACATATTCATACCTGTGCTTAACATAATTTGATCAGTTTCATTCTCCAATACTTCCCATTTTCCTCCCTTCTTCTCTCCTGATCTCTTCCTCTTCCCCACTATTCTCCCTTCTATTTTCATAAGAGCCTTTTTGTTCTTTTTCTTTCTCCATGTTCCCCATATGAGAGAAAACATTACCCTTGACTTTCTGAGTCTGAATTATTTTGCTTAACATTAGCAGAAGCTTTTTAGTTTGATCTAATCCCATTTGTCTATTTTTCTTTTGGTTTCCTGTGCTTTTGGTGTCATATAATTTTTCCTCCAGATCAATGCCATGTAGCTTTCCTTCTATGTTTTTTTTTTCTAATAGTTTTATAATTTTAGGTCTGAAATTTAAATCTTTAATACATTTTTAGTTAGTTTTTATATGCTGTGTGTGTTAGTAAGCTTTGTGTCACTATGACCAAAATACCCAATGAGAACAATGTGGAGGAGGAAAAGTTTATTTTGGATCACAGTTTCAGAGGTCTGAGTCCATGGTTGGCTGGCTCTAAGGCAGAAACATCATGGAGGAAAGGTGTGGTGGAGGAAAGTCTCTAGCTAATGGCAGGTGAGAGAGAGAAAGGGGTACGGGGGGAGAGAGAGAGAGAGAGAGAGAGAGAGAGAGAGAGAGAGATGATAAAGGAGCCAGGGAGCCAGGGAGAAGATAATCCCTTTCAGGGCACATCTCCAGTGATCTACTTCCTTCAATTAGTTCCCATCCCCCAGTAGTCCATTCAGCTATCAGTGGATTAATTCACTGAATAGGTCAGAACTGCCATGATTCAATCATTGCCTAAAAGCTCCACCTCTGAACTCTGCTGCATTGGGTACCATGCTCTCAACACATGAGATTTTGGAGGGACATTCCAGGTCAAAACCATAATGTTGTGTGAGGTGAGAGTCTAATTTCATTCTTCTGTAAGTGAATAGCCATGCACAACTAATGCCATTAGAATCTCAATTAACCATATTTTGAATAATAATGTCTTGGCTTCTTCTTAATATCTCCAATCAGTTAGTAATTAACACTGCACTTTGTATTGTTTAATGGTAAATCCATTCAGGTTGCTATAACAAATACCTTAGTCTGGGTAACTTGTAAATAATAGAAATGTACTTGTTTTAGTCAGGTTTTTCACTTCTGTGATCAGAAGACCTGACAAGATCAATTAAAGGAGAAAAAGGTTATTTCGGGACTCGTGGTTTCAGAGGTGTCAGTCCATAGATAGCTGACTCAGTTACTCTGGGCCCCAGGTGAGGCGGAACATCATGACAGAAGGGTATGGAGGAGGAAGGCAGTTCAGGACCTGAAACAAGGAAACACCAAGAGAGCTCTACAGAACAAGGACAAAATAAAAACCCCAAAGGCATGCCCCCAGTGACCCACCTCCTCTAGCCACACCCTACCTGCCTACAGTTACTACCCAGTTAATCCCTATTAGAGATTAATAGGGATTAATGTGCTGTTTAAGTTAAGACTCTCATAACCCAATCATTTCACCTCTAAACTTTCTTGCATTGTCTCACGCAAGAGCTTTTGGGAACACCTAATACCTAAACCATATGGTACTACTTACAGTTCTAGAGGCTGTTAAGTCTTAGGGCAAGGTACTAGCAGAGGGGCTGGGGTTGTGACTCAGTGGTAGAGCGCTTGAGTGCTTGCCTCACATCTGTGAGGCACTGGATTTGATTCTCAGCACCACATATAAACAAATGAATTAAAAAATAAAAGTTCATCAACAACTGGAAAAAAAAAGGTACTAGCAGATTCACTGTCTGGTGAATGCTCTGTTTTATAGAAGGTGCCTTCTATGTGTCCTTACATGGCAGAAGGGGTGAACAAACTCCCTCAGATCTCCTTAGTTAGTTACACTGATCCTTTTAATGACAACAGAGCCCTCTTGACCTAACCACATTCTAAAGGCTCTAACCCTTTAATGCCACCACAGGGGGGATTAGGGTTCAACCTATGAATTTTGGGAGGACACACTTAGACCAAAGCATTCACACAACATAAAATTTATCATTTTAAAGTATTCAATTCAGTAATATTAAGTACAGTCACAATGGCTTGCAATCATGACTACTATCTTGTTCCACAATTTTTTTTATCACCCTCAAAAGAAATGTCATGCTTATTAGGCAGTCTCTTTCCATCATGTCCTTCCCCTGTTCTATGGCAATCACTATTCTGCTTTTTCTCTCTATGAATTTGTTTATTTTGGATATTTCAGATAAATGAAATAATGCAATATTTTTCCTTTTGTATCTGGATTATTTCACTTAGCCTAATGCCTTTAGGGTTCATCCATATAATAGCATATATCAGTACTCCATTACTTTTTATGGCTGAATAATATTCTATTGTATAAATATGCCAAATTTTATTTCTCCATTTATCAGCTGATGGATATTTGGGCTGTTTCCATCTTTTTGACTTTTGTGAATAGTGCTGCCATGCACACATGTGTCCAAGTGTTTGTTTGAACATCTGTTTTCAGTTCTTTGGGGTGTATACCTAGAAGTGGAATGCTGAGTTGTATGGTTATTCTGTGTTTAACTGTGTGAAGAACTGCCACACAGACTCAGTTGTTTGGAATGGGGTTTCCCATTTATCCATTATTTCCATTTTTGCTACCATCAGTGTGAAACCCTATTATCTCATGCTTAAGTAGCTATGAAATGTCTTCATTGCCACTAATTCTTCTAATTGTTCTGCTTACTGCCATCTCACACCTTAAAATAAAGCTTATATTGATTCACTTCCTAAACATTGCATGGGTCTTCCCTTAACTCCAGAATAATATCCTAATTCTTAGTTTCACATATAAATCCTCTACATTTTCATTTCTGATTTAACTTTCACATCTTATTCTGCAAACCCTCCAGAATAACTAGTTCACTCATTGCTCTCTGAACACATCTTGAGTTTTTCCAGTTCTTCCCATTTTCTTAAACTGTTTTCTATGATTGATTTAATTACTCAATGAAAGCCAGTTTCTTCCCAGTTTGTCTTTCCTCTGAAGTGCTACAGTATTAAAATCAGGTTGGAAATTTAAAGCATTTGATCAGAGAATGTTGCAAAACTTCTGGAACAACAAAAAAAAACCCTATTCTTCAGAAAAGATTATTTAATGTTAAAGAGGACAATATTTCTAGGGGATCAGAATGATTTTATGTGGAGAGTATAAAGATAACCACCCCCATCAAATTCATGATAGTGGTT
Source organism: Glaucomys volans (assembly GCA_020662805.1). Taxonomy (NCBI): domain Eukaryota; kingdom Metazoa; phylum Chordata; class Mammalia; order Rodentia; family Sciuridae; genus Glaucomys; species Glaucomys volans. The sequence goes on from JAJEJO010000817.1 coordinate 16,253, forward strand.
AAAATAAGCTGACTGTTGATCTTTTTGTGGAATCCAAAGAAAAAGTGATTTCTGAAATCCACGCCAGCCCTGGAAAAAAAATTTCCCTGACAAGCTAGGTGATACAGCAATGGGAAATGCAATGTGTACCAAGTCAACCTTAAATTTAACAGAGGCCTGAGAGATCATTTGAGCATGGAATCTCTAAGAGAGAGTTCATGACCTTTATGATTCTTTAGGCTTTGGAACCATAAATGATAATGATCAAAGTAGGAATTTACTTTAGTTTGAACACAGAGAAATGAGTTAAGAGATGAGGGACATGCAATCTATAAAGGAATATGGTTCAAAATATATGAGATTCTTAAAAATTTGAAATTAACTACTATGTAATCATTAATTATGTTGTTGAGAAAGAGAGTAAATAAACAAAATGAGTTACATAGAGAGGTTTGCAATGATCTCAGGCCTTAAAATGACCTAATAAAGAAAAGGGAGTGGTACATCACTAAAGGGCAAACAGTAGAATGCTAAATGAATCCTTAAGACTATCATCAGGAAGGTTGGAGTTCCAATGGATAAGAAATGCTAGATAAAACAAATTTCCTTTCTCCCAGTTTCTTTTAAACTATTTAGAGTATTGTATTAAAAGAATGGAAAAAAACACACTTCACCTGTTTTAGGAAGGTTAAACTGTGTGTGTGTGTGTGTGTGTGTGTATAATGTTGTACATCATAGGTGTACACAATTTTTGCTTGCTAATTAAAAATATAAGCAAATACAATAAGTGAAAAGAAGGTAGAAGATGTCTCATTTAATCCACTTGCCACTGAGTAATTGGGTGGTCTCCTGAAGGTAGTATAAATTATCCTTTCAACTATCTGAAGTGAAAGACAGGACTTCATAACTCCTACTGTTCTTCCATTCAAAGGCAGAACCAACTGAAATAAGAAAAGGATTAAAATCTGTGATAAATAAGAAAATGGTTTTAATAGACCTAGATGATTAACATAAATTTAGAATTCTTCACTTATACAGATTGTAAAATAGATTGAGATACCCTTCTATATTCCCATATGAAAGATCTTCTAGGTTGGAGGTGTTGCAGGAGGAAAGGGATGCTGGGGTCCTCTGTCGTGATTATAGTAAGTGGTTTGCAACTCAAGAGCCAGCAATGCTTGTTTTCACATTAGTCAAGAGAATCATGTATATTACCTTAAGGACACCCATCAATCAATTACTTGCTGGTAGGTTGATTACATGGAACAACTTTCATCTTTTTATTTATCATATATGTGTGTATATGTGTGTATGAATGGTAACTATGAATTAACTCACAAACTCATTTTTGGTGAACATTTAAAATATTTTTTAGCAATTTCAAGTATGTAGTATATTGTTATTAGCTATAGTCTCCATGGTCTACAGTAGATCTCTTGAACTTATTCCTCCCATCTAACTGAAATTTGCATCCTTTGACCAATATCTACCCAATGCCCCCACTCTCCTAACTTCCACCTTTGAAAATAGCAAAGATTCATTCTGATTGTGATTATTCTGGGTGAATTTTCCTCGCAGTGCCTGGGACAACTCAATTCTACAACTCACAGAATTTTAATCTGCTGACATGAGATTCACACATCTCCTTGGAACAAAAAACCCACTTCATGGTAAATGATATGAGGCAATTTTCATTGCCTCATACTGTAGAATCTACGAGTCCTACCACAAGCCACAAGCAGCAAAACCCAGAAGCTGTCAACCTGATAATGTAGTGGCATAATTTCTCGATGCTTTACCGAGATGCTATCTTGGATATTACTCCCATGTGAGAAAGAGGAACTGTTCTTCAGAGTGCTGTGTGTATCTTAAGGTCATGCTTATTATATGATAGCATGTCCCCCATAGTTAGAATACATGGGTTCACTGGGAGAATTTGTCCTCCTGTCTTTACAGCTTTAGGGTTTATGGGTTGAGAGGTTTGTATTTCCAGAGGAAACAACAGTTTTCTTCTAAACTTAAAGTTATAGGTGCTTCCTGATCACATCGGGCTCCTTCTCTATAGCAGCTGGCAAGTAAGGAGAGTAATGAACTAATGGCCACACTGATAAGGATCATTGACCTTGATTATTTTAAAGAGGTAGGACTATTGATACTTTGGCAGGAAGAAATGGGTTTGGTATTCAGGTGACCCACTGGAGCATCTCTTAATATTCCTATGCCTGGTTTAAACAGTATATAGGCAAACAGAGCAACCACAGCCTAGAAAGGACTGCAGACTCTTGGAAATGAAGGTCTGAGCTATTCTATTAGACAAACTTAGACCATGGAAATGCTTGAATGAATGGTAGAAGAGGGAGATGCACTTATTCCTCTGAGCTGCTACTAAGTTGGCTGATATTGACTCGTGACAGCATTTAACTCTGGATTGTGTTGGAGAACTAGGAGCTGCCTCTTCCCCCTGCTATCCTGCCTCCCTCACATCCTGATGGCTTTTTCCTGAGAATTTGCCAGTACATCATTTGCACAAGAATCCTATCTCAAGCTCTGCTTCTAGGGATCCTAACTAACACAATGCCTTCTTCTCCAACTATGGAAAGAAAATTCTTGGGGAAGAGTTCTGACTGGCCTTGTGTGTGTTAAAGATTAAACCTTCCCCAAACAGAAGTCTAGTCTTTACCTTCAACTATAAGAAAGTCACCTCTATAGGTTTTGGAATTTCCTGCCTGATAGGTCTATCTTTGTTTGCCTAGGGGTTTTAGCCACCCAGTGGTCTAAAAGTATGATTTAGGATGGGTCTTTGGGCCATGTGATATCAGTATTGCTTCTGGAAGAGACTGTAGACTAAAGGCATCAGCCCCGGCTCCTTGAGGGTCTTGAGACAGAAGGCTGGCCATGTAGGCAGTATGTGATTGAGCCCCAGTAAAAACTTCGGATGTCATTTGTGGGAGCTTCCCTGGCCAACCTTACATGTCACACATCATGGCTGAAAGGAGTCAGGATTGTCCATGTCTCCTTGGAGGGAGGATGAACAGAAGCTCTTTATTTTATTACTATATTATTTTGATTCAGTGTACACAAATGGGGTGGGTACAGCTTTCATTTCTCTGATCGGACATGAAGTAGAGTCACACCGTTTGTGTAATTGTACATTTACATAGGGTAATGATGTTTGTCTCTTTCTATTATCTTTCCTTCCCCCCAACCCTCCCCACCCCTTATTTCCCTCTATACAATCCATCTTTCCCCATTCTTCCCTCCCATGCCCTTATGTGTCATCATCCACTTATCAGAGAAAACATTCAGCCTTTGGGTTTTAAGGATTGGCTTATTTCACTTAGCATAATATTCTCCAACTCCATCCATTTACTATATGTAAATATATTTTTTGATTAACCAATAGTAAACTGTATTTATCTTCTTTCATTGTAATTAACTGTTTCTATTTCTTCTCAGCTTTATTACCAAAACAAGTATAGTATTGGGAGTCAGACACAGTTTTGTACCTTATTAGCTGAGTGACTGAAGACCAGCTACTGAACCTCTTTTAGTTTCTTTATCTAAAAAAATAGCAATAAATATTACTACCTAAGAGAGCTGTTGGTAGAATTATTGATAATTTATGAAAACTGCTTGGCCCAACATAGGTACTTAGTAAATGTAGATACCCACTAATAGTTTTCATAATATTCTGGTTTTAAGAAAATGAACTTGTTGCATATCTTTAAAGAGACATCACTCTGGGATTCTAACCTGATACACCAGCTAAGGTGGTATCCAAATAGCATCCCATTTGGTAGGTTCCATCTTTTCTATATCATGAACAATTTCTTGAGGAGTGAGCTGCTTTTTGGTTCTTGCCTTCGTAATTCCTGCTCATTTAAAAGGTACCAGGACCCTCAAGCTGACATTCAGCCTCCCTATGTCCCTGACCATCTTGCAACTGTTGCTTTCATCTTTGTACCTTAACCAAGCAATAGTTTATTAGATTTGAAATAAAGCCATTGGAATGTGGGATTAATTTTAGTGCTTTAAGCCTGGGTTTTGTTTGCCTGTGTTCAACCCTGGCTTATCATGTGTCTGAAGGCCACAGCCTTCTGCTCGTCCCTCTGTTATCCTAGGCCATTTGACTGCATTTCTGCCTCAGGTAACTGTTCAGAATTCAAGCTCCCTGTTGGAATGCGAGCACTGAACTGAAGCCATATGAATGGGATGCTAATAGCCTGCTCCTCAGGGGTTGAATCCTATGCTCCCTACATCCAAGCCTTCTTTAGGATTCTACCCCTGAAATTCCAAACTGCTGTCTCTCTTTTTTCATACCTTTTAGTGTTTACCCCTGCACAGTGGAATGGACCAAGTTTGGGAGCTGGTCTGAACTGCTGGTGAATTCATCATGTGAACACTAGTTTGCCACCCTGTAATACAGTCTTATAATTGGATTGATTTCTCTTCCTGTTCCCCTCTGGATTCAGGTTCCCAAGCTCCTACAAGCATCAGTGCACCCAGGTATTATATATTTTTAAAAATTCACATAAATTACATTCCATATAATCCCTCATAGAACTACCTACTCTATTGCATGTGTGCTTCTTTTAAAATCTTCTAATTATCTAATTTTTTGACAGTCATTCTAACTTGTTACTTTCAAATTCCATTTTGTTGTAGAGCCCTAGGAAAATTGCTCAAGTTGCTTTAATTAATATCAATTTGGTTGTCAAATTTTCAAGACGAAGCCATTGTATTTCAGCATTATTTAAGCTAGGGCATTAAAATTAGCTGGGGATTTTTAAAGAATCACTCATTATGACCCAATTTTAAAGTTATTTTAAATGTAACACTAAAAAAGAATTATTAATAAGTCTGTGTTCTATCTCTTTGGGCTACAGTATCTTAAAGTTATAATAAAAAGTTAATTGCTAGCCAAAATTTGTATCCCTTTTCACTGTGTAAAATATGTCAAGGCAATTGTCTGCATTGGGAGAAGCAGAGATTGAGTAATTCAAAATTAATTTATATTTGTCTTTGGGGGTAATTTTGCCCTTTAATTTGAATATGAATAAGGCTGATGTCTAGGGAATTCATGTCAAAATAATGAAGCTATATTACAAAGATTTCAAGTTGGGAACTTTTTTTAAAGTTGCTCTCCCTAGTTGAAAGAAGCAAGTTAGGGTGAACTCCATTTCTCTTTATAGATTAGTATATTGAACAGAGAAATCCTGTAGCTGATTAGAAGCTATTAAAATATAAAATTTTAGATTCCTCTTGGGTTATGTATTTAAAGCAAAGGTGGAAGAGAAACAGAAGAATTATAAGAAGAGTTGAAAATAAAATGATAAATTATATCAATAATATTTAAAGTAAGTATTGTAGAAATACTGTGAAAAAAAACAGGGAATCAAAACTGGCCAAAAATGCTGGCTTCATTTTTCTGGATTACCCACCAAGTTCTGTACATTGTTTGGGGACAAAGGTAAAATGAAGAAGAAAGTGAAATAATAAGCTAATGAAGTAAAACTAGTGTCTTTAAAAATTAGGGCATCTCTTGTGTAAGAGAATCTCTTTCTGTAAGAAATGCAAATATATATTTTAAAATGAATGCTCTTTTGCATCATTTGAATTTTTCTTAACCATATACATCTTTCTTCAGTTATCCAACAATAGCAAACGTAAAAATAGACACCTCAAAATTTAAAATATATAGAATTTGACAGTAACAGCAAATTTTTCTCCTAATTATAGCTAATAAACATTCTACCCAGCAAGTTTAATTTTTAATAAAATTTCTAAATTGAAAGATAGCAGTCAGTAATAAATCGGGATATGTCTGGATGGTCTAAATAGCAAGAATGTAGTGATATGATCATTTCAGCTATTTTAATGCCTGACCAAATGGCTTATGTCATGTCAGTTGTGTGCTCTATATGCGACAGTTATAGCTATTGTAATTAATTTTATTGCCTCTACAAAAAATTTTGATATGGCAACAAAATTACTCTAATGACTGTGCCACCCTGTTTCTGTGTTTAGACCTACTTCTGTCAACAAAGTTTCTTGTTATTAATAAGGAAAATAATCTCTGAGCAGAATCATATGACTTTAGCCCTTCCACTTTTTCTTCAAATATCTCCCTTTAAAGGAAAAGGTCACTCTTTGCCTTTTCTTTTATTTTTTAATTACTGCATTATAATTGTATGTAATAGTGGAATTCACTGTTACACATTTGTACATGCACACAATATAAAAATATAATTTGTTCAATTTCATTCCCCAGTACTTCCCATTTCCCTACTCTCCTCCCCTGCCCTTTTCCCCTTTCTCTATCTATTGGTCTCCTATTTTCATGAAACCCCATTGTTTTTTTTCCCTCCTCCTTCTACATATGATTGAAAACACACTTCTTGACTTTCTGAGTTTGGCTTATTTTGCTTAAACCTCATCCATTTTCCTAAAAATGGACTAATTCTTCTTTATGACTGAATGAAATTGCTTTGTGTGTGTGTGTGTGTGTGTATGTGTGTGTATATATCACATTTTATTTATCCTGACAGACACCTAGGCTGGTTCTGTATTTGGCTGTTGTTTTGATTCAAACAGGGTATGCATGTATCACTACAGTATGCTGACGTTAATTCCTCAGGATAAATACAAATGGGTGGTATAACTGAGTCATATGGTGGTTCCATTCCTAGTCTTTTGAGGAAACTCCATACTAATTTTCAAAGTGGTTGTACTAATCTGCAATCCCACCAACAGTGTAAAAGTATTCCTTTTCTCCCACATCTTCTCTAGCACGTATTTGTTTTCTTGATGATTGCCATTCTGACTGGTGTGAGATGAAATTTCCATGCAGTATTTTTTTAAGGGAAGGAAAGTTTATTTGGGGCTCAAGGATTCAGAGGTTCAGTCTGTGGTCAGCAACGCCATATCTTTGGGCTCAAGGTGAGGCAGAACATCATGGCAGAAGAACATGGCAGAGGAAGGCAATTCAGAATGTGGCAACAGGAAGCAAAGAGACCTGTGCTCACCAGGGACAAAATATGAACCCAAAGGGATGCCCCAGTGATCCTCCTCTCCGGTCAGTCTCCACCTGCCTATGGTTATTGCCCAGGTAATACATACCGGTGGATTCATATGCCAATTAGGTTAAAGCTCTTATAACCCAAAAGTTTCACCACTAAACTTCCTTTTTTTAAAATTTATTTTGATTCATTGTACACAAATGGGGTATGGCTGTTGTTTCTCTAGTTGTACACAAGTAGAGTCACACCATGTGTGTAATCATATATGTACATAGGGTAATGATGTTTGTCTCATTCTGTTATTATTCTTACCCCCCTCCCAATCCCACCCTCCTTTTTTGCCCTATGCAATACATCCTCCATTCTTGTCTCCCTCCCAGCCCACATTATATATCATCATGCACTTATCAGAGAGATCATTTGGCCTTTGGTTTCTTGGGATTGGCTAATCTCACTCAGCATGACCATCTCCAACTCCATCCATTTACCTGCAAATGCCATTATTTTATTCTTCTTTATGGCTGAGTAATATTCCATTGTGTATATATACCACCGTTTCTTTATCCATTCATCTATTGAAGGGCATCTAGGTTGGTTCCATAATCTAGCTATTGAGCAGTGATGAACATTGATGTGGCTGCATCACTGTAGTAATCTGATTTTAAGTCCTTTAGGTATGGGCCAAGGAGTGGGATAGCTGGATCAAATGGTGGATCCATTCCAAGTTTTCTAAGGAATCTCTACACTGCTTTCCAGAGAGGCTGCACTAATTTGCAATCCCACCAGCATTGTATGAGTGTACCTTTTTCCCCACATCCTCACTAACACCTATTGTTGTTTTTATTCTTGATAATAGACATTCTAATTGGGGTGAGATGGAATCTCAAGATGGTTTTGATTTGCATTCCTCTTGTTACTGGTGATGTTGAACATTTTTTCATATATCTGTTGATTGCTTGTAGGTCTTCATCTGTAAAGTGTCTGCCCATTTCCTCAGCCCATTTATTGATTGGGTTATTTGTATTCTTGGGGTAAAGTTTTTTGACTTCTTTATAGATTCTGGAAATGAGTGCTCTATCTGAAGTGTGTGTGCAAAGATTTTCTCCCACTCTGTAGGCTCTCTCTTTACATTGCTGATTGTTTCCTTTGCTGAGAAAAAGCTTTTTAGTTTGAATCTATCCCAATTATTGATTCCTGCTTTTATTTCTTGTGCTTTGGGAGTCATGTTTAGGAAATCTGGTCCTAAGCCCACATGATGAACATTTGGACCTACTTTTTCTTCTATTAGGTGCAGGGTCTCTGGTCTAATTCCTAGGTCCTTGATCCATTTTGAGTTGAGTTTTGTGCAAGGTGAGAGATAGGGGTTTAGTTTCATTTTGCTGCATACGGATTTCCAGTTTTCCCAGCATCATTTGTTGACGAGGCTATCTTTTCTCCATTGTATGTTTAGTATGATTATTTCAATAGATGCAGAAAAAGCATTTGATAAAATACAGCACCCCTTTATGCTCAAAACACTAGAAAAAATTAGGGATAGTCTAATCTCATACTTTGTCTAGTATGAGATAACTGTATCTATGTGGGTTTGTCTGTGTGTCCTCTATTCTGTACCATTGATCTACCTGTCTATTTTGGTGCCAATACCATGCCGTTTTTGTTACTATTGCTCTGTAGTATAGTTGAAAGTCTGGTATTGTGATACCCCCTGCTTCACTCTTCTTGCTAAGAATTGCTTTAGCTATTCTGGGTCTCTTATTTCTCCAAATGAATTTCATGATTGCTTTTTCTATTTCTATGAGGTCTGTCATTGGGATTTTAATTGGAATTGCATTGAATTTGTTTAGGGCTTTTGGTAGTATGGCCATTTTGACAATATTAATTCTACCTATCCAAGAACATGGGAGATCTTTCTATTTTCTCAGATTTTCTATTATTTCTTTCTTTAGTGTTTTGTAGTTCTCATTGTAGAGGTCTTTCACCTCTTTTGTTAGATTGATTCCCAAGTATTTTGTTAGATTGATTCCCAATAAATATACTTTTATAAAATAAAAGTATATTTATTTTTTAGAGGCTATTGTGAAAGGCGTAGTTTTCCTAGTTTCTCTTTCAGAGGATTCATCACTTACGAATAAAAATGCATTTAATTTATGAGCATTAATTTTATATCCTGCTACTTTACTGAATTCATTTATGAGTTCCAGAAGTTTTCTGGTGGAATTTTTTGGCTCCTGTAAATATAGAATCATGTCATCAGCAAAAAGGGATAGTTTGAACTCTTCTTTTCCTATTCATATCCCTTTAATTTCTTTAGTCTGTCTAATTGCTCTGGCTAGACTTTCAAGGATGATGTTGAATAGAAGTGGTGAAAGGAGGCATCCTTGCCTTGTTCCAGTTTTCAGGGGGAATGCTTTCAATTTTTCTCCATTTAGAATGATGTTGGCTGTGGGCTTAGCAAAGATAGCCTTTACAATGTTAAGGAATGTTCCTACTATCCCTATTTTTTTCTAGTGTTTTGAGCATAAAGGGGTGCTGTATTTTATCAAATGCTTTTTCTGCATCTATTGAAATAATCATGTGCTTCTTAATTTTAAATCTGTTGATGTGGTGAATTATATTTATTGATTTCTGGATGTCGAACCAAACTTGCATCCCTGGGATGAAACCCACTTGATCATGGTGCACTTTCTTTTTAATATGCTTTTGTATGTGATTCGCTAAAATTTTGTTAAGAACTTTTGCATTTACGTTCATTAGGGATATTGGTCTGAAATTTTCTTTCCTCAATGTGTCTTTGTCTGATTTTGGTATCAGGGTGATATTAGCTTCATAGAAGCTATTCTATATATCCTCTATTTCATGGAATACGTTGAGGAGTATTGGAATGAGATCCTCTTTGAAGGTCTTGTAGAACTTGGCTGTGATTCCATCTGGTCCTGGACTTTTCTTTGTTGGTAGGCTTTTGATGACTTCTTCTATTTCATTGCTTGAAATTGATCTATTTAAATTGTGTATGTCCTCCAGATTCAGTTTGGGTGACTCATATGTCTCTAGGAACCTGTTGATGTCTTTGAGATTTTCTATTTTGTTGGAGTACAAATTTTCAAAATAGCTTCTAGTTATGTTTTGTATTTCAGTAGTGTCTGTTGTGATATTTCCATTTCCATCATGAATTTTAGTAATTTGAGTTTTCTCTCTCCTTCTCTTCATTAGTGTGGCTAAGGGTTTATCAATTTTGTTTATTTTTTCAAAGAACCAACATTTTGTTTTGTCAATTTTTTGAATTGTTTCTTTTGTTTCAATTTCATTGATTTCAGCTCTGATTTTAATTATTTCCTGTCTTCTACTACTTTTGGTGATAAACTTTTCCTCTTTTTCTAGGGCTTTGAGCTGTAATGTGAGGTCATTTATTTTTTCACTTTTCATTCTTTTATTGAATGTGCTCCATGCAATGAATTTTCCTCTTAGCACTGCTTTCATAGTATCCCAGAGATTTTGATATATTGTATCTTTGTTCTTGTTGACCTCTAAGAATTTTTTTATTTCCTCCCTAATGTCTTCTGTTATCCATGTATCATTCAATAGCATATTATTTAATCTCCAGGTGTTGGAGTAGTTTCTGCTTTTTATTTTATCATTGATTTCTAATTTCATTCCATTATGATCTGATAGTATACAAGGTAGTATCTCTATGTTTTTGTATTTGCTAAGAGTAGCTTTGTGGCATAACATATGGTCTATTCTAGAAAAGGATCCATGAGCTGCTGAGAAGAAAGTGTATTCACTTTTTGATGGATGGAATATTCTATATATGTCTGTTAAGTCTAAATTAGTGATTGTGTCATTGAGTTCTATGGTTTCTTTGTTCAATTTTTGCTTGGAAGATCTGTCCAATGGTGAGAGAGGAGTGTTAAAGTCCCCCAGTATTATTGTGTTTTGGTCTATTTGGTTCCTGGAATTGAGAAGGATCTGATTGACGTACATGGATGCACCATTGTTTGGTGCATAACTATTTATGATTTTATGTCTTGGTGATTTATGCTTCCCCTAAGTAGTATGAAATGTCCTTCTTTATCCCTTCTGACTAACTTTGGCTTGAAGTATGCTTTATCTGAAATGAGGATGGAAACTCCTGCTTTTTTACTAAGTTCATGTGCATGGTATGTTTTTTCCCAACCTTTCACCTTTAGTCTGTGGGCATGTTTTTCTATGAGATGCGTCTCTTGAAGGCAGCATATTGTTGGATCTTTCTTTTTAATCCAATCTGCCAGTCTATGTCTTTTGATTGATGAATTTAGGCCACTAACATTCAGGGTTATTATTGAGATATGATTTCTATTCCCAGTCATTTTGGATTAGATTTGGTTTTTAATGTAACTTGGTTTCTCCTTTAATTGGCTTTTCTTTTAGGATAGTTCCTCCCTTTGATGACTTAAATTGTTGTTCGTTTTTTCCTCATGGAATATCTTGCTGAGAATTTTCTGTAGGGCAGGCTTTCTATTTGTGAATTCTTTTAGCTTGTGTTTATCTTGGAAGGATTTTATATCATCTTCAAATCTGAATGTAAGTTTTACTGGGTATAAGATTCTTGGTTGGCATCCATTTTCTTTCAGTGCTTGAAATATGTTGTTCCAGGCCCTTCTTGCTTTTAGGGTCTAGGCTGAGAAATCTGCTGATATTCATATTGGTTTCCCCCTATGTGTAATCTGATGTTTTTCTCTTGCAACCTTTAAAATTCTATCTTTGTTTTTTATGTTAGGGATTTTCATTATAATGTGCCTGGATCTGTTGTGGATCTGTTGTGATTTTGTGCATTTGGTGTCCTATAAGTCTCTTGAATTTGATTTTCCATTTCATTCATCTGATTCAGGAAATTTTCCAATATTATTTCATTGAGCAGATTATTCATTCCTTTGGTTTGTATCTCTGTGCCTTCCTCAATCTCAATAACTCTTAAATTTGGTCTTTTTATGATGTCCCATAATTCTTGGAGGTTCTCTTCATGATTCCTTACCATCTTCTCTGTCTGGTTGAGTTTGTTTTCAAGATTAAATATTTTGTCTTCATTGTCTGAGGTTCTGTCTTCCAAGTGATTTAGCCTGTTGGTTAAGCTTTCTATTGAGTTTTTAATTTGGTTTATTGTAATCTTCATTTCAAGGATTTCTGTTGTTTTTTTTTTTCAGAATCTCTATCTCTTTATCGAAATGATCTTTTGCTTCCTGCAGTTGCTCTTTAGCATTGCCTGCATTTGCTCTCTTGACTCCTCATTTGCTTCTGAGATCATTTTAATTATGTACAACTCCCTTTCTGACAATGCTTCTACCATGTTATCATTGGGTTCTTTTGGTATAGTATCTGGGTTTGTTTGGGACATTTTCTTCTCATGTTTTCTCATGTTGCTAGTGTATCTTCCCCTCTAGTAGTGCAAATCCTAGGTATTGCAGTTTCCCCTTAAAGACTTATAGGGTTCCTGCCAATTTCCAATACCTCCCCTTAAAGTGAGAGATCAATATTAGCAGCACACCATATAAACAATATGTGTCCTTAATCTAAATAGTCCCTATTAAGATATTAACAGTGTTGTCTTAATAAACAGAGATGAGTTCAAATTATTATCTACAGCATAACCAATAAGTTTGTAATAAGGACTCCAATTTCCAATGTTGGACAGAGAGGATGGGGGGGTGTAGGACATAACATTAATGAGATAAGACGTGAGTCTATAGATATACTATGTCATAGAAATAGTTGAAGTGGAATTAAAAGAAATAGGTTGTTAGCATGAGAAAAAAAAGATTCTCCAAGGAAACGGATATATAAGAGGAAGATAGAGTGATAAGAATATTAGAGGAAGATAGAGTGATAAGAATATTAATAAAAAAAAGGGTAGGAATATAGTGGGTGTATTAGGAATAATCATAGTAATACAACTAATTTAAAAATGTTCTGCAATAAAATTATACTGTACAGTTCAAACCTCTTATTTTTCAGTGGCCTGATGCCTGATCAGGTGCTTGATCAAGTGGTGACCCAAGAAGGGTGCTGCCCCACATCCTCCAGGTTGGGAATAATCAATGCTTCTGGACAAAGGCGACCTGGTGTTAATAGATGGTCAGTCACAGCATGGGTGCTAGCCTTTGGGCTGGGGTGTGGGCCTGGGCACTAGACCAAGGTGGGGGAGGCATAGACCTGTACTCTGTGCTGGAGACACTGGGCTTGATGGCCCAGGCAGGCCTGAGCTCCCCACTGGGGACTCAAGTGGCAGCTGGCCTATGCTCCTCTGCTGGGAATTCCAGCCGCAGGCCTGATGGCACAGCAGGTCCGGTGCTCTCTGCTGGAGATGCTGCACCAGATGATGTGGGAGGCCTGAGTTCTGCATTGGGGACTCACCAGCAGACCTGTGCCTGGAGCCGGAGCTCCGAGGGGGCAGATCTGTGCTCCTCGCTGGGGACTCAGGTGGAGGCAGGCCAGTGCCCTTTGCCGGAGATGCTGCACCCTGTGGCGTGGAAGGCCTGAGCTCCGCGCTAGGGTCTCCTCAGCACTAAACTTTCTTGTATTGTTTTACCCATGAGCTTTTTGGGGACACCTTATACCTAAACCATAATATTACTCCCCTGACCCCTAAAAGCCCATATTCATCTCACAATACAATATATATTCAGTCCATTTTCAAGAATCCCTATAGTCTTAACAGTTCCTGCATTACCCCAAAGTCCAAGTCCAAAGTCTCCTCTGAGACTCAAGGTAAAATCTCAGCATGAGCCCCCATAAAAATTAAAATCAAGTTACATACATGCAATATATAATGACAGAGTAAATTTTTCCATTCCACAAGAGAGAAATACGAATATAAAAAGAAAGGATGGAACCAAAGCAAGACAGACATCCAGCCAGGCAAACAAGTCCTATAGCTCCAGCCAGCATCTGGGTCACATGGCATCAGGATGTTCTCTCCAAAGGGCTTGAGCAGCTCTGCCCCTATGGCTTTGCTGGTTACAGCCCTCATGGCCTCTCTTTGCTTATTTCTACCCAATTCCTAAAGTTTTCCTTGGCAGATGTCTTTAGTTACATCTCTTAATCTCAGGGTCTTTGCTGCAGCTTTGGCTTTCTTCTCACATCTCTATGTATCACCCTCTCAGGGACTACCCACAGGGACTCCAACCCTGCTACACTTTGCCTGACTTCCCAGACCTTCCTTTGAAATTTTGATGGAAGCTTCCATGACCCCAAAACTCCAGCATCCTGCAATCCTGCAGAACCAGAACCATGTGGTTGATGCCTGTTCCATGATTTGAATTGAGATTTATGGAAATAAAAATAACTAACATTGCCGGGCACGGTGGTGCATGCCTGTAATCCCAGCACTTGGGAGGCTGAGGCAGGAGGATCACGAGTTCAAAGCCAGCCTCAGCAACTTAGCGAGGCCCTAAGCAACTCAGTGAGACCCTGTCTCTAAATAAAATACAAAATAGGGCTGGGGATGTGGCTCAGTGGTGGAGTGCCCCTGGGTTCAATCCCCAGTACCAAAACAAAAACAAAACAAAACAAAAATAACTAACATTTATTAAATGCCTACTGTATGCCAGATATTTTTAAAATAATAGTTTTATTAAAAAATAAACCACATACCACAAAATTTAATGTGGTACAATTAAATGTGTATAATTATGTGGGCTTTAGTATATTTTAATTATCTAACTTTAGAACATTTTTTCACTTTTATATATTAATTTGATTAAAAATGCATTATTAAAAACCCCAATCAAAACAAAAAGCTTGAGTAGTAGAATTAAATCTAAAAAAATACAATTGTATGTAATCTATAGGCTACTCTAAATTGAGGGATATAAGTAGACTGAAAGAAAAAGGATATAAGAATGTTACATAAAAAAAATCAGCAAAAGAAAGCCGGAGTGGAAAATTATGATATGCAAAACATTTTAAAGCAAAATGTTAAATGAGATAAAATAAATTTCAAATTAAAAAACTTTGAAAAGAAGTAAAGTAGAATATTACATAAAGATAAAAGGGACCTTTCCCTAGGATACTGCAACAAGAGTAGACACACTTGCAACTTCCAAAACATAAAAAAGATGGAGAAAATTGAATAAAGAGATAGAAAACAACAGTTTAATACTGAGACACCAATCCCCGCTTACTATAAGAAAAATAAAGTCATATAAAATGGTAATCTCTAAATAGAAAACTTTGAAAAGCATTTTAAACCAATTAGACTTACATATTCAACGATATAAGTAGCAAATGGAATATTATACTGGATAGTCCAACTTGTAGGGAATGAAACAAAGGTTAATAGGTATGAAAATCTTAAAATTATAAACATCATAGAATAAAATTATAAATCAAAAGTGGAAGGAAAGTTAAAAAATCCATAAATCTATGGAAATTGGACACTCCTGAACATGATCTTTTTCAAGAATTA